>JANIHZ010000003.1:9433392-9444336 GCA_027478365.1 Erythroxylum rufum | reverse complement strand
ATACATCTTAAGAACTTTAACAAAGTAGTTATATCAATTACAAGAAGATATTTGCTTATAAAAACAACCGTTAGTTTTCTAACTGTTGGACAATATGGTCAAACTCCAGAATTATCTTCCAACTGTTCCCTAGATTTCTAAACTTTTAATCCTGAACAGTTTAATGTAGTGCTCACTGAATCGACAATCGATTGAACAGCTTTCCGTAATCAATGCAAGCACGATCACTTTAGGAAGATTTAAGCAGCTCAGATACTATCTTTATATTCTTTGTGGGAGACTAAAAACACATAAGAAAATTACATGAATAGCGATGCAGTGAAGCATTGCACAAGCGCATAATAGCATTCCAAATAACAGTGGAACTCTAAACGCTCAAGTTTCCAACTAGGCAATTGCATCATCGACAGCACATGTCAGCAACTGGAGCAATGTCTGCAGATAGTAATTGATGATTGTACAATATCGAAAAGAAGCACCTATAAACTAAGAAGCTTTCTCTATAAAGAAGAACAAAGCATACTTATAGTACGTTCAATTTGCATGCTCGGGAAGAACATGAGGACCGCACAAAAACAAGCATTCAACCGAGAAGCACAAAGTGAAACCACAAAAAACGGGGAACACACACTCATTCCGCGAAACAAAAAGAACCTAAACTCCACTCATAACCCACACAATTTCAATTTATTCAACATTGCATCCCATGCCTCTCAACCGCCCCCAAATGCCAGGGTTTTAAAAAAGGACAAATCAAACCCGAAATTCAAATAATAATCACCTGAAGTGCAAAATTGGGGACCTAGGCCACGACGCAGAGACAAAGTAGGGACGGCCACTCAGGTGAATTTGTGGCTCTTTCACTCTTCTGGGATTTTTTTGAACGGACAAAAAACGACCACAAATAACCGTAGAACATAACAGCCCGAGGCAAATGTCAGTCATGAGAGGGCGTTAATTAGGTGTCTCCTGATATTACCGAATCAGTAAATCATAAGACCCATCATACTAAAAGCACAACATTGTTGCAAAAAATGAAATTTATAGCAAGGGAAGACTGATCAAGGGTTCAAGCAATCAAATTTAGCTCACCAAACTAAAATCAGTAAAAGAAATTAACCAAAACCTAGCAGAGGCAGTAACTAAGGAAAATAGAAAATGGGACACGAAGGAGAGTACCAGATACGTGAAGACCACTTGATCGCTGCCCAGCACAGCGATGCCGATGAGAAGAGCGTCGATGGAAACACAGAAAAAGCGGAGCGAGAGCGAGAGAGTAACAATTCGAAGCTACATAAGCCTATAAATCTTTTAACGAATTGATTCATCATAAAGACATAGGATATTATTTATCTAGAAGTCCTCAAAATTTTAATTAATTTATTAAATTTTTAATTAAATTTTTTCTTGATTTTTTTATAAAGAGACTATTTTTATGATTAGAGTTTTGATAAAAATAGCAACTTTTACCCGTTACTCTTATTAAATATTTAGTTATTATGTCGAATTTATCTTATTGAAATATATATTTTAAAATTAAAAGTTAGTATTAGTTTGAGCACTTGGATGCAACGAGAAGATACATGAGCCAGAGGTGCTTTCAACTTCAGTTGAGAAACACCTTTCACTCAATCAAAGTGACTTCGAGTAGTTCTGTTGTTGCATACTAGAGAGCAAGAGTGTAGGAGTCTTTACAAAGAACAGAAACTTGGACCTGGCTTGGTATGAAAATGGCAGACATGACACAGTTCTAATCTTCTTTCATCCTGTTTTATCAGAATAAATTCCAATTTTTCTTAAAATATAGCAGAAACTGAAACTCAAAAGCACAAATATTAAAGCTAGAAAGTTTGGGTAGAACAACAGAATTGGTAAATCTCAGATAACATGACACTACTGATTACAGTCTAATGTGCAGAAAGAATCTGACAGAATGAGCTCATGGTTGGTTGCTAAGTTACAATTCAGCAATGCTCTTCAATTTGAAGAAGCGGTATTTATATGTTGATATACAAATGGTCAAAGGTACGTATATGAAGATAGAAAAAGTAGATATGGTTCCCCGCTCAACATGGTAAATTTTCGGGATAATATACAGAAGCAGATGAAGAAACCAAGGCAACAGGATATCACAAACCAAGTTGGTCATCACCACAGAAAATTTGCTTCCCCTAAATATGATTCTTCTCACCTTTGAAAGACGAATTCAAAACATTCACTTCAAAGCATTGGAAATAGCATATATAAAGTCCAAGAACCCTGTTCCCTTGAGGAGACCTTTACCAGTCAAGAGTTCAAAATCTAACAACAATAAGAAGCCAATTACTGCTGCCTTCCCATTTATCAACTCATTCTTTCCAGTGAAACCGAAACCCTCTAGATCCTCATCCACCATCATTTTTACCTAAAATACAATAACAGATTAAACATAGCAATTCCACATAGGTGGGTTTGAAGAACATACAAATCTCTGTTTGTTTTCTGGAGCAAACAAGTCAAAGTATTACCTCATCAACGTTGACATCACTTGCAGTTACGCCAGGCTGAGCCTTTCCACTGAATACAATCTCTGCTGATGCCTCAGATTTTACAGGTCCTCTCATGCTAATGTAAATGTTCTCTTGATCATATTTCACAGGATAAACATAAAGTGTCCTTAGAGCAGGCGTGAGGGCTCTCAGCACAGGGTTCTTTGGATACCATTCTTTGATAGCTCCAGTTCGCAGATCAAATGTGCTATCAGTTGTTGGGCAAACTATACAACCATCCTGTAAAAAGAAGGCAACAGAAACCTTTATATACATTCTCATTACTGAAAAAGAAAAAAAATAATAAAAAAAAGAAACAGATGTGCAGAGCGAATGAAACCAAAATATGAGTCTGCATCTCCATCATGCTCGATTCAATTATCTAAAGAGGGTAGAACAATAGAAGTGCAGATGATCAAGTATAGTCGCTTATCTAGGAAGGTATTTCACTATCTCTAGTTGGTCATGCCTCGGAACAAAAAAAGGAACAAGGCTTCTGAAAGGAAACAAATTCGTGATTAGCCAAGGAGATTCTTAAGCCTGACCAACTAATAGAGCAGATCTGTGAAAAGGCTATGGGAAATCCATGAAATAATTAAAAGACATGCCAAGCAGAGATTAAAAAAAAAAAAAAACCTCAACTACATCAAGTTACCATCTTTAAGCAATTAATAGAAGTGGGTATCTTGACTAATGTTGTTTACTCTTTGAAACTTAAATCAGTTCAGAAGGAAGTGAAGAACACAAGTAACAGTTCCTAAATGCTTCGTCTTTTGTTCTTCCCTATGTTTTCCTTTCTCTCTTAAAAGAAATCAAAGATATAACAATGAAAAGCAAGACCAAACCTGAGTGAGCTTGGCGTTGAGGAGGCCCTCAGTGTAGGCACCTTCAGCGGGAGACCTATTCTCAATAGCAAAAACATCATCTTTATACCACAACAGCAGTATGGTCTCTCCGTCTTGAATGATCACTCTTCTCTCGCCCTTTGGCAGCGCCGTCAGCGGCACTACCGGAATCCAGTTCTGTCCTCCGCCGTCAGATGGCTGAGACCGGTCCTTATCAGTCATGGAAACCTCGGTGGCCTTGCATGAGACTTGTGGACGTCGAGACTTGAGAGTCCAAGGAGGGACAGAGTGGGAGTTGATGGACAATGTGGAGACGGGACAGTATTTGGGGCAGTGTCGACCGTCGAAATGGTGGGGTTTAGTGAAGGATGAAGATAAATGAGAGCGTGCGGTGGCCATGGAGGAGGATGAGCGAGAGAGAGAGAGAGATTGACAGAGGTGAGTGAGGGAAAGTGTGTGCATGGCCACTCGAAGTGGATAACTATTAGGTAGGCTGAGGGACAGTCGTGACTTCTTTTCTTTTCTATTTTGTCCAAAATTCAATATAATATATATATATGTAGTACTACTCTTGGTCAACAATATATCGACATGTACCCGAAAGAGTCGTATACAAGCGCCAGCCAAAATAGTAGTATAGAGTGAGCAGCCAAAGGCAGCGACGAAGAGACAGAACATGAAGTTCGCAGTGAAGTCGTGGACCAAAGGCAAAGCGCGGACTGGGTTGCTTCATGTGGGTAGCAACCAGCCACCACTGGAGACCCCTTCTCTTCTGATTACTACCCTCAAGGGACTTCCTCTTTTTGTCTCACCTGACCTCCTGTCTTCTCTGCCCCATCCTGACTCCTCTCTCCTCCAATTTAGCCCCATCCACTTGTAAGTTGTACCTCATTACATGGATGTTGATAGTTGATGATGATTGCCCTTCTCTTGTTTTTATATTCTTTTTGTTATGTCAATGCGCGTTAACTTGAAAATTGATAATGAGGCACTCAATGAGTTGGTTGTTACTGCGTTTAAGGTGTTTGATGTTTGGATTCTGACATTGTTGGACATGTTATTTATTTATTTATTTTTCAATGCTAAGTTGTTGAAACTAAAGGCTATACTTGAAGTCGGAGTCTTTTTAGTCAGTGAAACTTATTTCAAGGTGGCTACTGATTGTGATCAGAGCATGACCGAATGCTTGTAGCTGGTGATTTAATGAGCTTGAGAAATGGCAATTCATTTTTCATCTGTATGTCTGCATCTCTCTCCATGATTGGTGCGTGACATATGGGTTAATATAGTTCTGTAGGAATGTAATTCAAACGACGTTAAGGAGATTAAATGTCAAGGCTTTTGACGGTTCTACTCAAGAATATGCGGTAGAAAGTAATGAAGCATAACAGTGAACGGCTCTTTTCGTTTTGAGATTGATTAAGGCCTTGTTTCTGTCCTTAACAGCGCCCCGTATCTTGAGTTCCCTTTATGTTGTTTCTGGTGCCCACGACTCGGTCTCGCATCAGATAAGGTCTTACTGTTCTTTAGAGTCAGAAGAGAAACTACTTTCCAAACCCAGATGAACCGCTGCATTGTATCTTAAGATATGGGAAAACTATTAAAACATTACAATGAATTTCGAAGTTTGCATTATCTTCAGAGCCAAAAATTTGCATTATCTTTAGAGCCAAAAAAAAAAAAGGACATTGTCTTCTCCTCATGTTTGGCAAGATTTAATAATTTGTGAAAAATCACCATGGCTTGAGTTTGAAGGAATTTGTCCAAGCCTACTTTCTCACTCCTTGCACACCCACTTCTTGTGTTGATCAGGAGCACCTCCTTGTTAAGATTTTTATCATTTTTAAATCATCACTTCGGACATGGTGCCATGGTTTTTGTTCTGCAGCGTGGATGGTCCTACTCCGAGGACTATATCAGACATTGGGGGACTCCATCAGATGCTTGGTATGCAGGAATATGGCTTTGCTGCTGTAGCAAGAGATTCCATTCAATGCCTTCCTGCATCTGATGCTGCAAATAAAGTTGGAGCATCTTTTGATACACCTGGTGGTCGTCGTTTGGTAATTCGGCTTGTTTTTTTCTCATATTCTTCAATATAATGTCTGTATGACTGTTTTCTATCTTCCATTGGTTTTTTTACTGGTGTTTTTTCTTATCTGCTGTTTTCTGGTCCTTGTGAGCATTTATAATACTTTAAAATGTTTCTTGCTTATAGGTAAAACCTGCAGAATACATGAAAATCATTTCTTCCATGAGGCCGAACCTTTGGGCCAGTTTGGCTGATGAAGTGCCTTCTTGGGTATCTGATAAGAGGAATAAGATGTCGGTGGACAGAACTTTAAAATGGCTCGATGAATGCATTTCACTGAGCCCTGTAAGTCCTGGAGACATTCTCTTTCTGTTTGCTATAATTATGTAGAAGTGTAAAATAAATATAGACCAACATGAACTTGCTTGATTTCATCAAGTTTATCAATTGTAATAGGGAAAGTTGAAATTGATTATATACACTCTAGTAAGTGACATTTGTTAGTATATAAATTGTGAATTTGATAATGGTAGGTAGAAATAACATGTTTGAAATTTAAAAGTTTAATTGCATTGACTGTGCTTTATGCGTACTCACATGTGCCTATTAAATTTGCATCCCTTATGGAGATCTAATATATTCACACCCCAGGCTTGGACATCCCTGAGTTATGTGCTTATACTGGAAAAATATTAAATAATAGCTAGGTAATTACTGAACGAGCGTGGTACTAGTCTTGTATATGTATTATCCATATGTTGACTACTAACTTAGACAGGAGGAGCTGTTTTCGGAGCTGTTGTTGGAGGGTCAAATATAGAAGAAAGGAAACGGTGTGCAATGGAAACTGCTAAGCGAAATGTATCAGGTATTACATATTCCTTCTCTACTTAGTTGGGCTTTCATGTACTTGTTTTATCAACAATAATGTTCTTAACCAGTAGAGCAACATTAGACGTTGCAGTGCAATTAAGCTTAGTGCTAATTTAACTAGTCCATTAACCTTTTTATTGTATCGGACTTGGATTATTGTGTATGTGGATGATCCTCATTTTATCTGCATCTCTCTCTCTCTCTCTCATATTTCCTGTTCACCATAATCTTCTTTTTGATCTTGTCTTGATTTATTTATTTTCATGTTATACGCAATAAAGTTAGCAGAGTTTATACTTGCTTGACACCATTTTATTAGATTGAGCTTAGGAAAACCTATTCTTGTTAGGTGCATTTGTTTAATTTTGATCTTTTCTTCTGAGCAGTCCTTGTGGCTTATTACTTTCTAGTCAGCTTTTTATGTTACACCTTTAAGGAAGTTAATGAAATTGTGCAAAAGGGCACCATCTTAGATGTGTTTTTAGGCATGAATGGATCTAGAACTTTGATTTAATGGGGACAAACTATGATATTTACAAAATACTAATGTCATGTTATCATAATGAACTCGTCCAATTCTCACATGCTTGTAAATGATCTCATTTAATTTATCCAGTTTGAAATAATTCCAGCATTTATCTGCTTAAGTTAGAAAACATATCATTCTTATAAATCATATTATTAGGCCCAAACTGCGTTTCTTTTCCAATCACCACTGATTAAACTCATGCCTTGCTACAATGTTTGTAATATTCTTAAGAAACTTTCCATTCAGACAATTGCCTTTTGAGTTACATTACGACAGGTAAAACTTTCTCTTGTGTGATTAAATTTAAAATCATTTTCAGTAATCAATACAGAGTACTCCCTATGTCATTTCTATTTGTTCATTCACTATGGTGTAGCTACAGGTACAAGAATCTCCTATAGAAAAGGATTGAACCATATGTGAACTCCTTATATTTGATGTCCAAATAAAAAGATGTTTTTCATGACTTTGTTAACCTCTTAGATGGAGATGTAGACAAATAGGGTAATTTAATATAGAAAAAAATGTAAGAATTCCCATGTCAACTAAGTTTTAAACCAGCAGTGTATTTAATGTTTTTTTATTGGTGCTCAGTATATGCTCACAAATTGAAGAAATTTGTTTCTGCAGGTTATTGGATTGGAGGATTTGGTCTTGGAGAAAGCATGGATGATCAACCTGCTTTGGTTAATGCTGTAACTGTGAGATATTTAACCTGTAGGAATGAAAGTTTCACATTAACGTTGATTATCTTTGCATCTGAAATGGAATACAGTCAGATGTCAAATCTGTAAGTTCTGATGCTACTTTGAAATGTTCAGGATAATTTACCTGAGGAAAAGCCACGCCTTATATGTGGACTTGGTCTACCAGGTATTGGTTGTTTGCATGCCCTTCCATCATTTTGTTTGTTGCATGGGAAATAATTTAACCTCACCCTGTGATGAAAACACCTAATGCTGCCCGGAAAGCAGTGAAATTTAAAAGTATATTCGTATTAGTTACGTCCTCTGAAGAACCAACTTTCTGATAAAAATATATTAGTTTTCTATTTTGGCATTCATGTAGTGATAATGCCAAGCAGGTGATCCATAGTTTTAACAAATAGGAGACGTCAGGTACATGCTGGACAACCTTTTGATAATTGTGGAATGGGAAGTGTTAAAACAAAATAACTACATCACTATCTTACTATGTGACATGGGGACAAATTTTCTAGGGAATTAATTTGCACTTCTCAAGACCTTTTTTTCTTTTTTGCGTGATCAGGAGAGTTTGACCGCACTCTCAGGAGAGTTTGATTGCACTGAGGGCTGTGTTTGACTGTTTGCATTTCATTTTTTTATTAGGGTTTTCCTGGTTATAATTGAAATTCTTTTTTGCATGTCATAAGAGGAAGTGTTGAAGGGAGTTGCTGCTGGCATAGATCTTTTTGATTCATCGTATGTGTTTCAGTTCCAAATTTATTGTCCTCCAAGCATGTGTTTAATGATTTTCCTTTGAAATTTCAAACTTTTCTCTTAATGCAGCTACATTTACCATCTTACACTTGGAGGTTTTGCACTTACCTTTCCACTCGATAGTATTGAATTCAATAGATCAGATCTTAAACCAAAAGATATGGTAGTTGATCCGACTAAGATCAATCTTAAAGCAACAGTTTACAGGTAAAAAATAGTTTCTTTTTGTACTTAGATTGTGTCTAAATTTTCACCGATCTGACTTTCATGATTATCAAAATTATGAACATTGACATCTTGATCTCTTGCAATAGTTAATGAAAGTTGCATTTATATGACCTTATTGTGAAAGATCTTTCCGTATTTACTTTACCTCTGAAATTAATTTTTCGTATAAGTAAATGCATTTATAACCAAATATTTTTGTGTTACAGGAAAGATACTTCCCCAATTGTTGCAGGCTGTTGTTGTTATACTTGCTTGAATCATACTAAAGCTTACATCAATCACCTGCTCAATGTCCACGAAATGCTGGCACAAATATTGCTGGAAATGTACGTGATCCTTTCCCCTTAATAATATCAATGACAATGCTAATGGTAATATAGTAGTGCCAATGTTGAATATGCTGATGGGGATGATGCCATGTGTCACAGACATAATACACACCATTATATTGGATTCTTCCGTTCAATTAGAGAAGCAATCAAGCAAGACAAATTTGAGCAGTTCCACCAAGTCTTTGTTCAAAGCAGGCGTGAACATCTTGCTTCGATTATTGTTTAGGTACCACTTACCTCGTACTTTACAATTTCCCATTTTTCCAACTCAGTGTTGCTGATGGTCTCTCTTTCCTCTTAATGACTAATCAACAGCAGAACTGACAAGAAATTTTCCAACTTGTCTGAGCAGTAAAAAGATGTATGTTGTGCATCCACCAAACAGAACCGGATATTAAACCTTGGCATTTGAATGAATGGTGTCAAGTAATGGATCGGACTCCCGGTTTAGATGAGATGACAACAGAAGTTCCTCTATGCCACGATCCTGTTGTATTATGTCAAACTGCCAGGCTTTGAATTAATACATTCTTTTCATGACTGCAAGTTTTTTCAGTCAACGAATCTTTCTTTTAGTTTTTGGGGATACAAAGGAAATGTCCACCAGGTTCACCGCCTCCTTCTCACCAATTTGTCCAGCTCTAGCAGGTCTTATAGGCCTTCTGAACGATTACTAGATACAAGTACACATCCAGCTTCAATGGTCCTGCCCAACATGTGCTCTCAAATAGGTTCTTTCCCTTCATTTTCTCCCAATTTCTTCATCATAGAGTTTCTTTCTATCCATGTGTTGGCCTTCGGTGCAAGAACAAGTGGAGCTACGAGCAGATGAATCATCCCTTATCTTTCTTTTAGTAAAAGTTTGTATCGAACAACTTAGCTCTAGTCATGCTCCATCGTTGAGTTATGAATGAATGTACCTTTTTTATTCAATGTAAGGCGTTCATGATAAAGTCTCCTTTCTTTATGCAACTAGCATCATAATTCTGAGGCTTATCTTCCAATCCTGTGGATATGTTGTTCACTTACATGTTGAGCAACCACGTCAAAAATGACCTGATCCTCCATTTTAGCATTTCTTTTAATTGTGAAGTGTACTAACGTGTCTTATTTCATTTTGCATCCCACTCGTATCATTTCTATTTATAGAGTTCGTCATGGATAGTGTTTGGAGGAATTATTATGTGCCTTGGCTTATTGTCATAACTAGTGCTTAAATGGGATAACACAAACTGGCACTAAAACTTATATCACTTTGTAACCAACGGAAGTTGCATGGTGCGGGTGCAGGTTCCACTAGAACTATTGTAAAACTTCTCTCATCTTGTTCGTTCACATAAAGAACGTAATCAATGAATATATGATTTGCCTACGCTAAATAATGTTTTCAAAGCAGACCTCAGTTATACTCTTCAAAATTCTATCTTTATTTTGGCAATATGAGAAATCTTGGGTCAATCTTCACCATTCTCCTGCTGGCACTTTTTCTGCAGTAAAAGACTAGTGTTGATAGACAGAGAAGAATGAGAAGAGGGTAGCTCCTGTTCTGGCAAGGACTGCAGATTATAGCATCCTCATTTCTTTAAGAGAAGTTAGGTTTTAAAGTTCTTTGGCGTCGAGAGACTCTAAATCACGAAAATCGGATATCCCAACATAGGTAATAGTAAAAGGAGTTCAAATCTTCTGTCGAATCCTCCTTTGTCTTATTATATTTAAGAATAAGACGACGTCATTTTTTACTTAAAATTTGAACTCTCTCTTCTTAAATGAATAATGTCTTTGGGACTCTCCCATAGACGCCGTTTGTAAGTCATTTCCAAAGCCAACACCAAAGCCACTTCCCATTAATGCTATACGTTAATTTTGCTGCAATTCCAAAACAAGTTGATTTTTTGAAATATGGTTTTGTTGCTTATTCTTATTAAGAACTAAATATTAAATAATCAGCAATTTATGATATTATTTAATATTATTAATAAATAATAAAAATTTATTTAATAATAATAAGAGTAAGTAGAAAATTATTAAATATCAAAAACATTAAACAATTAAATTAATAAGAATAATTAAATAACCATAATAAAGTTTAACAATAATAAAATGGTTAATAATAATAA
>JANIHZ010000003.1:9378874-9391855 GCA_027478365.1 Erythroxylum rufum | reverse complement strand
TAACAGCAAAGTTACTTTAGTTGAAAGACCTAAAATTATAAATGAATGTGACAATTTGAAGGGTGAAAAACTAACACTAAATCTTAATTAACTTGCTTATTTAGCCAAAGAACCTAATTCACTAATTTTTGGAGCTAATGACTCTTCACAACCTAATAGACTATGTTCAAAATTAAATCAATTTCAATCAATCTAAGCCATTGACACATTGACACAATTCACAATATGCAACCTAAACAAACTATCATACAATATGCAAAATTCATACTTAAAATAAAACACATAACCCTCCCCATACTTGAACAACACATTGTCCTCAATGTGAGAAGGAGGCACAAAACACGCATGGAAAGAAGAAACATAAATCAAAGTAAAAACAAAAATAAAATAAAGACTAAATTTTAAAAGAAAAGGGTTAGAAACAAAGCCTTACGGTGATGGAGGTGGGGATGGTGTCGGAGGTAGCAGTTGGATGCCTTGAGCCTCGAAGTAACGATGGATACGACGTATATCCCAGCTTTGACGTTGTTGTGCTCAGGCCATCTCCTTCATCCTTCTAAAATTCTCCGCAAGTGCATCTGTAATTGCCTTAGTGTTCACAGAGATTGTATCGAGCACTTTCTTCCAGTCCGGTTCATTTGTGTGTTCTTCCTCTTCAGACTCCTCACTAGTCGAGTCTTCTTTTGCCTGCTAAGGCGGTGCTGTGTTCTAACTCGCCTGACTAGCCCTGATCTTCACATAAGTCTTTTGGCTAATGTTCTGAAGTTCTATGTTATAGGACTTAAGGATTTCAGCACGCCATAAATGATGGTGATTTAGAAAATTCGGGAGGTGGACGGTTAAACCACTACAGTCCACGCCATAATACTCAGCAATGGAGGAAACCAACTACCCCATACCCAAATTATTGCTCCTCTTACATAGAGTTGCAACAATAGCGTTCAACACATGTGTGGAGGTGCACACTAGGATGTTTGATCTATGCACCACAATAGGAAAAGTCCCTTTGTTGAGCACTTGTTGGTTTCTAATTTATCAAAAACCATTTGACACATGAATTTATGCATTAGTTCATTTGCCTTAAAATCACTAGGCCATTTGTCATCTAATTAAAACACCATTTTTCACTCATTTAATCAAACCATGTGTCACACCATTACTAATGCCATGTGTCACTATTTCTTAGGCTTAATCACTATTACTGAAGCTCTCTTTTGCCTCTTTGTCTTGTCTTTAAATATCCTTTGTGTTAAGAGCAGTCTTGGGATCTTTCTAGGGTTCAAAAGGTTAGAAAAATCCTTTAAAGTTGACATTTTTGAGTGTTTACGCATCTGCCTGATGCAAGCTATGATCATGGGCTACATCCGAGCCTTCTATCACGATCATGGCATGTGGGCCATGATCGTGGGCCAACTCTGGTGCTTCTGTCATAATCATGGCCTTTTATTTCGGCCCAAATGTTTCCGAAACTTCTCTGTTCTTTGATGTTGACCCTGAAACACTAATAAACACATCAAGGTACCTCAAAAACATAATATTTAAGCTCAAAGACTTATGCTAACCTATAAAAACATTTAAACATAAATAATTAACAAACTAACACAATTCTAAGCTAAACACATACTAAATGAGTAATTTAACAATTAAATACATATAAAACTAAGCCCTAAAACATAAGGCAATTTACACTTATCAATAGTAGTGAAATAACTATGCTCAAGGTTTTATGTCTTCACTTTAAAGCACCATTCCTTCTTGTCACAATCAATATACAACTCCCATAGCATCCTTCAATACATTTAACTATGATCTTACGACTTTCACTTCTTTTAAACTTAACATTGTATTATGTTCGTACTACATAATCCATAATAGAATCTCTAAATTTTTTAGTTAATCCAAACTCTATCCCCAATCTCTAATGTGCTACCATATCAGATGTATTATGCTAATATTGGTACTATTCTTCACAATGGTTCACCAGGCTCTTATCCGCTTATATATGCATAACTATTAATAAAACTATGATTGAGTGGGCAAGTTTTACAATTTCTTATCCCTCAAAATACCGTAAATGCACGGGTCGTGAGTGTAGTATATGAGGTGTCAATCCCTCGAGGATTTGGTGAACTAATTGAATTCTAAGTTATCTAAGGCCTGAAAGGATAATTAAAACAAAAATAGTAACTAAACAGAAAAGTAAACAATCAGATTTGT
Organism: Erythroxylum rufum; assembly: GCA_027478365.1. Taxonomy (NCBI): domain Eukaryota; kingdom Viridiplantae; phylum Streptophyta; class Magnoliopsida; order Malpighiales; family Erythroxylaceae; genus Erythroxylum; species Erythroxylum rufum. The sequence goes on along the minus strand of JANIHZ010000003.1, from coordinate 9,389,638 downwards.
ATTGATTGAAAATGAAATTGTAAAATTAACACAAAGAAATCAAAATAGAGCAATACTAAATGACAATTGGAATTCAAACAAGGAAGATTAACAAATTATGAGAAAGGGGATTTATCCTATCATTAATGCTAATTTATTCACTTTTAAGTTAATATGGTGTCGATCCTAGACTTTTGAAGGGTAGATTACTCTCTCTCAAGTTATAAACGTTAAATCCTAAATTATAACCCTAATTGAATTATGATATTTGTAATCTCTCAATTAATGGAAAACCCACACATCCAATTAGATCTTAAATCCTCTAATAGACTATCAGGTCCTTATATAAGATCTCTCTTTGTATAAATTACCGATTTGATTATTTGTGTGATCTATTAGATCGTTTAACTCTTATTACCTAATCTAATCATTTTTCTATCAGTTCATTCTCTAAATTTGTTATCAAAGCATGCACATACGACAAACAACCGCGATACTCATCATCATTAACAACAAAGGCAACTAGATTAACATTAAATCAAATATAAATCCTTAAAAGATTAACCCAAGATTCATCATCATCAATTCCATCTCATACATCAAATACTTGAAATAAAAGATGGACAGAAAGAAAATAACTTGGAAGATTGGAGGTTGAAGCAACTAAAGCTCCACCTTCTTTGTTCTCTTCTTCTCTCTCTTCCTTCTTCCTCTTCCTTAGCTTTTTCCCAAAGTGGTAAATTGAGGCTCACAAAAATTAGGTTCTTTTTCTCCTTATATAGTCTTTTTTTTAATTAGGGTAAAAACTAGGTTTTACCCAGTCCCAAAAAGTCTAAAATGTCCTTGAAAAGTTGAGTTTTCAAAGCCAGTTTCGGGCCTGCTATCATGCAGGTCACGATCGTGGCTTGTTAAAATGCACTTTGTCATAATTGTGGAAGACCAAGCCATGATCGTGGCACCCCCACAAAGTTTTGTCACAATCGTGGCCCATAAATGTCCACTATAAAATAACCTTATGTTACTAAATTAGGCCATCATACACCTGTTTACAATTAGGGGGAAATAATTATAGCCAAATCAAAGGGAATATTCACTTGAATATAGCCAAATCATTAACATCATGAATTAATCTTAAAAGAAAGTAGATTAATTAATGGTTATTAACTTTTTATAATTCACGCATTTAAAATTACACCCAAACATAAACAAATGTTAAGTTATATGCAAATGTACTAATAAAGTTCATGTTGAATGATTTAATAAACTTCTCATTAGATGTAATAGGCTAAAAAATAGTCATAAATGAACCTCTTATTCTAGAGATATTAAATAAAATACTTATAATTGAACCACTCATCAAGAATTGAATTCATAAAGTAGGTAAGTCTAATTCATGCTTATTATTGTAAGACATCCAAAATATGTACACGTGATATTCTTCATAAAAACAAATAGAGTCCCTTATAAGCTGCATCCAATGTCACAATGCATTGAAAAGGATACATAAGCAAGCAACTTATAACTTTTATTTCCAACTTATAACTTTTATAGGAAATGTTTTTTGTAGTATAAGTTTGTTTTATAGAAAATTAAAATGTCATACTAACATTAAGGTTTCGTTTTTAATTGCTATCTTTATAAATATGTAACTAACATAAAGACATTTTGACAATGACAATTCTAAAATTTAATAGGTCGTAAATAGAGGTATGATTTGACTAGATGAAGATCAATACCACAAAAGTAGTAAAGAGAGAGAGTAATAAATTGATTTCTCCCTACATAGTGGAATCTTAAATCTTATGTAATTACTGTAAGACATCCAACATGCAACAATATTGAATGTAATACAATCATAATTAACTTTGCAAATTAGTTTTTAATAATTAGTTAGTTTGTTCTTAATTTAATGCTTAAAGGAAATTCAATTTCCTATAAATTTGTTGCTTTTATCTTTACAAACACTTTCACTAAAATCTTTGCAACTAAATGATGGAATAAGGGACTACAACATACATAGAACAACTCAACAAGCATTGCATGTTTAGATCAAAAATAGGGCACCACAGTATAAAATAAACATAAACAAACAACCAAGCGAAAGAATCACCAAATCAATAAGGAATAGGTGACCATAACATATAATAAACATAAAATAAAATCCAGACAAAATAATGGACCTACCACGATGTATTGTCCTTATCTTATTTCCCAAAATTTTGAAAGAGGTGTGTAGGAGGTGATTAAACGTGTTGTTGTGATTGGGCCTGCTACTGTTGCAATTGAATAAGCAAAAGAGCATGCAAGATTTTTGAAAACGTTTGAAGAAAGTGAGAAAGTGGATTTGGTTCTAAAATTGTTTGAATAATTAGGAATTTTGTGATTTAGGGATTATAAACGTTGTGAATAAGGGATTTAGGAATTTTGTGAAGGATAAAATGGTGAGTATTAAAGGGGTGAGACCAATTTTTATTTAAATAACAGAATGCCATACCAACAAGTGTTGGGCCCACTAATGTGGACAAATTAAAAAAAATTAACATCGTACATGACGTGACATTTAACTTATAGAGGATAATGTTCATTAAATCTTTCATTATCATGGCATCTGTTTCAAACATTTTGGAAATGTTAGGGTTTAAATTCAATGCTCCGAAATGTTAAGGTTCAACTTATATTCTGATATAAGTGTTATGGTTCAAAAAACACTTTTGGCATGAAGAGAGATGGTCAAGATTGTAACACCTTACTACCATAAAGTATATACCTAAACATCCAAAGGACATTCACGTATATATCCTATGACAATGATATGTTAGAGCAAACATAATCTCTTAAATGACATTTACAATACTTAAAACCACAACACTTCATTTCATTCGTTGACAAAAGTTTACATTGTAGTCATTGAAACAAGTATTTACATTACCAAATATGAGAAAGTTTACAATCCCTTATACAAAAGTTCTATATGACAAAGAAACTACAAAATACAATTTATAACTCCTCTTATATCAGTTGACAGACCTTTAAGCCATATCTTAATCCAAAATGTTCCTCTAGAAAATCTTAGGAACTAGGTCTCCTATCTCGTACCTGAAAAGCCACGTTGTAATTTTTGATAAGTTTTTGCGAACTCAATGAGTGAACCATCATTGATGATCTCACTCAAGTCAAATACACAAATATCGCACAACCAACAAACATTTTCCATCTCAATTATACATAATGAATTACACACATTTCACATACATTCTTTCAGAACATGTATAAGCCAATCAATCACATTATCATGGCACATCACTTTATCATCACAATTTCAGAAAAGGTTTCATAATGATATATTTCATAATCATAAATATACAAATGCAGATGCATATGAGACTCCAGAGTTGTTATTATTTATTGTGACTGAGCGTCTTTTAGATACAGAAATCACGGAGCAAAGCTTTACGTGCATAATTTTGAGCTTAAAGCTCTTTCAGACTGACTACTCTAATCATAACGCCTTTATCTAAATATGCATTTTATGAAATGCATAAAATAACAGAATATGCCATAAATATCATTCACTTATGATGCACAGACAGAATCTTATGTTCATCGGATCTCAGTCTGGCATTCAACTTTCGTTAAGTATTCTAAAATCATTCAGAATTTAGTTGTAAACAGATATCATTCAAATTTTAGATGCAAATAGAACACTTCCAATACATTCCCAAATATCAAACTCCTAGACCATTAAAGTCTAGAATTCACATACAAATCACAAATAGTTCAATAATTGGAAGTTAAACAGAATAAATCAATCATAGGAAGATCATCTAGGTTGACTAATAGTACGCTTCAATTTATGCTATTGCTTGGATGGTCTGGCAATTTCTGAATGGCATCCAACTTGAGCACCTAAAATCATACAATTTACACATAATTCACATTACAAAGTTGATCAATCAAATACTTATTCATTTGTGTACATATATATATATGCCATGTTCAATACATGCGCAATAACTGTCCCGGGTATGTTTCATTAATCATAATTCTTAATCATTCACATATTGTCACTTGGATATGTCTTGTTTGCATTTAGGTTAATACCTTAAGTAGACCTGATCATGCTCCATTCATTAACCATACATTTAACCAACTTTTCCAACATCAAATTATGTTCTTTTTAAACCTTAATCAAGTCCAAATGCATCATAGTTAAATACCTTATCCTTAATTGGTTCAAGAATCACATAAAAGAACATTTTCTTTACTTCCATGCAATTTCCAGAATCATATATGGCTTCCCACAATCGTGGGATGGGTTATCCAAAAGTTTCCATCCAAATCCTTCATTAGTTTTCCAAATTTTCTCAGGACAAGTTTCGAGTCAATTTTGTATGGCCATTATGAAACAGAAACTGAGGTTTCTATATAATATGTTCTTATAAAAAAATATTCCTATATTTCTTAAGTTTCTAATGAACTAAAACTCATACATTTTGGTTCATTATTCATAGAGTTATGCCCAAAATACTATAGACTGTTTTGAAACAGTGACAGAATCCAAAAACTCAAATTTAAGCCAAAATTTGAAAATCTTAGAGATAGAATTAAAATGTGATACCTTCATGTAAAATATAGATATATATCTCTAATTTAATCTAAACTTAAAATCATCCCATTTGGATATTTACATATCAAGTTATGGCCAAAATACCGATGTATGTTTAGTGAAAACATTACAGCTAGCATATTCCAGCAATTCTTCTTTCTTTCTTTTTTCCATTTTTTTTTACACTTTATACCAAAGTTAAATAACCTCTTTATAGTTCATCAATTATACCTCTATTAGGCCTGAATTAGACTCCAATTCCTCATCAATAACATCTCTTATTCCAGTTCAAAATTATTCAATTAACAACTCACAAATTATCAAACTAGAAACTTTTACATTATTATGCATATAGTCCTAGTTCTTTCCCAATTCTAGAACATAAAATTAACATCTTTCTTTGGCATAAATTCACCTTCATTATACTTCAAATCCAGACCTAATTCATCCATAAATTAATCTATATCCCACAGTTTTCATACACTAAAAACAAAACAGAAACACTTCCAAGTTTATGCAAAAATTTCTAGCACAATCAATCATTAACATCATATGTAATTCATCCTAATTCATCATCATCAATTCTCTACCATAACATGCTATAAACACTAATCATTTACTTACATTTTTTAACTCCAATTCCAGCTCAAAAGATCAAGACAATTCAGTATTCCAAGCAAGTAGAAACATCACACATTCAAGGTAAAACTTGGTTAGATTTCAGTTAGAACATGTGGGCAACTTCCAGCTAATCTTTTACTTAATTTTGTGAGGGTAAAACATGGATTTTTGTATAGCAATTGGACATAAGCATGAACGTACATAGGGAGAAGAAAGAAGTGAGGGTTTCAGTGGTGGGTGAGAAGAAAGAAGAAGAGAAATGTGTTGAACGAAGCTTACTCCTGCAGAAACTCACCAGCTAAGGTGTTAGGTGTCATGTAATTGAATAGCCATATGTCTTATGGCATGTTCAGAACTTATCAAGCATATTTGCTGCCAAATGTCTCCAACTAACTAGTTCACTTGTCCATTAATCAACTATGTCATTTGTCATCAACTTACCAGTCCATTTGTCATACAATGATTGATCCATTTGTCAATTAATTACTTGTCCATTTATCACTTATTTAACTATGCCAAATGTCACTCAATTATAAGCTAAATCATCCAAATTTTCATGTATCAATTTATCTTACCACTTGACATTTTTCTTAGTCCAAATGTACATTTTAATTTATCAATTTTTCAATCCATAACATCTAATTCCAAATTTTCTAATTGAAATCCAATCACACCAAAATTCAAGACATATCAAAACACAATTCACATTATGATCACTTAACATTTTTCATACCCTGGAATAAGTCAATTGAGTGCATATGCTAACTTGCAAAATGCACAAATATCAATTCGTGTATGAATGCTAATGTTATATATGTATATGCAATATTTAATATAAGGTTAAAACCTAAGCATGTTCCGAAAAAATGGGATATTACAACCCACAAAAGTGATAAGTAGGTATAAATTTGTGTTTCCTCCTTAAAGTTTCTCCTTGGACAAATCTGGCTGCACCATTTTTCTCATCATTCGACTTAGAATATTCACCTGTATAGCCAATAACTTGAAGGTTTCCTTTAACCTTACCCATTTCTAGCAACTTTTCTAACTCTTCGGTACCTCAATTTAATATTCTTATCCTTTTTTCCATACTGGCCAGCTTTAACTTTGTTTCATTTAGCTCCTCTATTGTAGATAACAACTTCTTCTCTAGATCTTGAATGATATTCTTCATGATAGAGTTTTCCTTCTTCAGTTTCTCATTCTTCTTACATGTTTGGACTCATTTAGCATACACTAACTCATATGCTTTGCAAATATCCTCCCTTTTGTAATTTGAATCACTATCATCACTTTCATAATATGAACTGAAACTATCGATTAATTCATCTACGTGTTTGCTAGAATTTTGGACTGATTCATCTTCATTTTCTCCGTCAATTTCTTCTTTGGTTGTTATTAAGCAAGCAACAGGACTTTTGCTGTATAAAGCAACTAACGCAACATTATTGCTCACAGATTCCTCTTCACTACCATACTCACTTCCAGATTCATTTTTACTCCAAGTACTCGTAGACTTTCCTTTTCTCTTCTTCAAAGTGTTAGTACATTTCGTTTGCACATGGCCGAAGCCTTGACGTTCATGACATGAACTTTCTTCACCTACTTTTACCCTTTTGGGTTTTAGCTTATTGCTTGAAATTATTATCTGATTAGCTCCTACCATTTTACCTAAACCCTAGTCTATATTTCTTCAACTTCTTTAACCACTTGTTAAAATTTCATGTCAATAACTCCATATCCTCATTCTCATTGGATTCATCTCCTAAGTCATTTACAGATTTTCCAACCTTAACTTGCAATGCAATCCTTTGTTCTTCTCTCGTTTATCTCTCAACAAATTCATCTCAAAGTTGGTGAGAATCCCAATTACCTTATCCAAAGATAATCCATTGATATCATGAGTTTCTTCAATTGTTGCAATTTTTGGTATGCATCTTGGAGGCATTGATCTCAATGTCTTCTTGACGAGTTTCAAATTCAAATAGTTCTTCCCAAGTTGATGTGCTTGGTTTGCAATTTCACGCGGTTTCTCATGGAAGTCTCCAATAGTTTCGCTTTTATCCATCTTCAGCTCTTCAATTCTAGCGGCCAATATCTGAAGTTTCAAAGTTATCACAGATTTTGATCCCTTATATATTGTTTATAGAGTGTCTCACGCTTCTTTTACCAATTCGCAGGTTGATATCATAACAAAGCAACTTTCATCTACTACACTAAAGATAGCATACATTGCTTGAGAATTTTCGAGCACTCCCTCTTCTTCAGCCCTTGTCCATTCAGATGGATCTTTAAGTACTACTTCTCCCTTTTCATCGATCATCACTGGATGTGTCTAGCCATTCAAAATTGAGTTATATGATTTTGTTCCTTGTGCCTGAATGAATGCTTTCATCTGTGATTTCCATGCAGGATAATTTGAACCATTTAATAATGATGACCTGGTGATTGATGCCTCTTCACTTATAGCCACAATTGTGAAATACAAATCTGCACCAAATTGACGTACCAAGTTTTGATTCGATGACCCAGGCTTTGATACTAATTGAAAATTTGAAAGGATGTAGTTTCACAAAATTCTAATCCTGTCGTAGTTGCTTTTAACTGAATCTGTCGGTTGCTTGATATAAAACAAATGTTTCAATAACTGCCAATTTTCCAGCACAAAAGAAAACATAAAATTAAGCACAAAATAAATAAATCAACACTTGATATTTGGTAACGCAGTTCGACATACCTTGTATACATCTGCGGGGCGCTCACCCAACTTAAACAACTTTTACTTGTGATACAACAATATTTTTACTCAAGACATTACAGAACCGACTCACCCAACCCTTGACATTATCCCTCGTCCTCACAAATCATGAAAGTAAATTACTCTCAAATAACACGACTATCTTATGCTTGTTAGAGTATCTTATATTGACTAAACATGAAAGTGTTAAAGGGTTTATAAGTGGTAAGGGTCAACTATCCAAATGACTAGTTCTAGTCATTTTGACAATGGTTGACTCAGGCCTAATTCTTATTAGTGGACTCTACACTCTGTCCATATTAAAAATTCTAATATGGTATCAGAGCTGATGGTTGTATGTCTGGATGTCCAGTCCCAGTAGCCCAGTTCGGTTACCACTGTGTTTATTTCAAGTAACAACTAGATATCTAGTCTCAGTTGCACTTGAGGGGGAGTATTAGAGTATCCCATATTGACTAAACATGAAAATGTTAAAGGGTTTATAAGTGGTAAGGGCTAACTATCCAAATAACTAGTTCTAGTCATTTTGGAAACAGTTAACTTAAGCCCAATTCTAATATGGTATCAGAGCTGGTTTATTCTCAATTATTAATTTCCTGATTGTTCGTCTAGATGTCCAGTCTCAGCGGCTCGATCCGGTTACTACTGCATTTATTTCAAGTGATAACTGGATGTCCAGTCCTAGTTGCAATTGAGGGGGAGCATTAGAGTATCTCATATTAACTAAACATGAAAATGTTAAAGGGTTTATAAGTGGAAAGGGTCAACTATTCAAACGACTAGTTCTAGTCATTTTGGCAATAGTTAACCTAAGCCTAATTCTAATATGGTATCAGGGCTGGTTTGTTCTTAATTATTAATTTCTCGATTGTTGGTCTAGATGTCCAGTCCCAGCGGCTCGGTCCGGTTACCACTGCATTTATTTCAAGTGATAACTAGATGTCCAATCCTAGTTGCAATTGAGGGGAAGCATTAGAGTATCTCATATTAACTAAACATGAAAATGTTAAAGGGTTTATAAATGGAAAGGGTCAACTATCCAAACGACTAGTTCTAGTCATTTTGGCACTGGTTGACCCATGCCCAATTCTTGTTAATGGATTCTACACTCTGCCCATATTAAAAATTATAATAATGCTAACCTCAATAGAGGATTTTCACAATAATGTTTGACAATAAAAATAAGAATTAAAAAACTCAAGTGATTTAAATAATAAAGACATAAACAAAGAAACTTGAAATAAGAAAACGACTCCCTTAACAATACAACCTCGTCAGCAAAAAATTGAAAAGTTGTCTACTAAGAAATTTGTTGTGAAACTTCAATAATGTCACTGAAACATCCCACACACAATAGCAGAAAAATCACCAAATCAACAAACGTTTCATCACCAAAATGTTACAAGCAATGGAGCTGCAAAACTAGCACAACCTTCTAGAGGTTCCCACATAAAAGACAATAATTCAGTAGACCTGAAATCTCACAACCCCTTAGAGAAAACCCAACTACAAATCTAGATAGAATCACCAAAAAATCAGCTACCAAAGATAACTCAAAATACACAAAATTACAGCTGCCAAGTCACCGTATTCTGGTCGTTTTCCACACAATATAGCCCAAAAAAATTCATGCAACAAGTAGAAAATGCAACTATCAAACTAGATGAAATCACCAAAAATATCCAGCTAAGTTAGATAGATATGATTACCGAAATAGGCTATCAAAAAAGTCCAAAAATTACCAAAAATCTATATCTTATCTTAATTAAGATATGGTGATTTTATTGCAATTAAATCCTATTTTGACTAGGATTTTATTCCAAGTAAACCTAATCTTCAAAGAATCACAAATAAGGTAGAATACTTATCATAATGAAATTTCATAAATAACCAAAGGTGTTCAATTACAAATAATGTCCAAAATATCATAACACATATCTTATCAAATATGAATTAATACAGCACCTTTGGTTAGGAAAATTGTTATTTCACATAACCATAACCATAGTATTTCAATGACAATACATTATTAACGACAATAACACTTCCAATAATCAAGCAAGCTAGTAAGACACCTCGTAATAATACACAAAATTATTAATACCGAACTATAACTGAACGTTGTGTATAGTTAGTGGATATGGAACAATTGTAGTTAACGGCATAATGTTTGTTATCTCGACATTGTCTATCTGCAACAGAACCAAAAACAAGGCATGCAGATGTTAACAAAAATAACTTGAGAACACAAAATTCATGAGTTATTGTATCATCACCTTATCTTGGAGATAGTGATTAGCAGCTTCCAATATGCCTTCCTAAGCACCGACAAATTAAGGTAAATTTGTTTAGTTTGAAAGTAGAGACAGCCAAGTAGTTGATAGTCATTCTCTTAGATATTATTGCAAAGGCCACTTTATATCACAAATCATTAATTTTTTCTTCAACATCATGAAAATTGAAATGAAATTAATAACACTTAGAAGAATGAAAATACTTTTTGTTCTCTAAATTGATGTTTGAAAGAGATAAGAATATGTATAACATTTCAAAGTGATTTTTATTTTAAGAGTTAATTATGATCATTACCTAGTAGTCAAAATAAATGTTTATGTTAATTGTCCTTCTCAGCCATCCATCGAAGATAACATAAAAAATATATCACAAACGAAACATCAAACATAACATAAAAGATATATTACAAATTTTGTGTTTTTAATTTTTTATAGTTTTTCATTGGTCCACAACATAAAGAGATTAATTTTATTAAATTTTTGTAATTTAATTATTAATTCTCTTT
>JANIHZ010000003.1:9332598-9345149 GCA_027478365.1 Erythroxylum rufum | reverse complement strand
GAAAGGTTCACTGATTGGGACAAATTGCTAACACCTTTGAAGTCTGGGTGTCCTGGAAGCAAGATTCTGGTCACCACCCGTAGCGATGGTGTAGCAGCGACTGTAAGTTTTAGTTCAATATTTCGTTTAGATGTCTTGCCTTCTACTGAATGCTGGCAATTATTCTGCAAATATGCTTTTGATGATCAAAACTCTGATGATTATCCACATCTAGAAGAAATTGGTAAAGAGATTGTGAAAGGATGTAACGGCCTTCCTTTAGCTGTGAAAGTAATGGGAGGTGTCTTACGCTCTAAGAGAAATGTCAAGGATTGGGAGAACGTTTTAAGGAATGATCTGTGGAAATTCTCTAAAGATGACATTCTTCCAGTTCTAAGATTGAGTTACCGTTATCTTCCATCGCATCTGAAGCAGTGCTTTGCCTATTGTTCAATATTTCCCAAGGATTATGAATTTGAGAAGAAGCAACTAATCCTTTTGTGGATGGCAGAAGGTTTTTTGATTGAACAAGGAAACGAGACAATGGAAGGAGTGGGTGAGGAGTACTTTGAGGAGCTAGTATCAAGGTCTTTTTTCCAACATGTTAATAATTCTTTTGTCATGCATGACCTGATCAATGACTTGGCTAGAGCTGTGGCTGGAGATTTTTGCGTCAGGTCTGATAATCAAGATTCTTGCAGAACATTCGACAGACTTCGTTATTTTTCATGTGTGGCAGTGAAAGAAGAATCATCATCTCCGGAACTTTCGAGCATCTTCAAATCTCACCTCTTGCGCACGTTCTTATCATTGTATAATACAGAATGGGAGCTGCAAGAGATGATTCCTGATTTATTTCTAAATCAGCAGCGATTAAAAGTGCTATCTTTGTCCCGATGTCAGAATGTGGTTAAGTTGTCCAGTTCAATCAGCCATCTGGAACATTTGAGATATTTAGATCTTTCTTCAACATCAATCCAAAGTTTACCTGAATGTTTGTGTAGTTTCTACAATTTACAAACTTTGAAATTAAGTTGGTGCTGGAGACTTGCTAAGTTGCCGACTAAAATGGGAAGGATGATCAGTATGCACTATCTTGATATTGAAGGAACAAAATTGCAAGAGATGCCTCCAAATATGGGCAAACTGATAAAGCTGCAAACCTTAACTGATTTCTTTGTGGGAAAGCAAGAGGGTTGTAGAGTTAAAGAATTGGGAAGCCTTCAACATCTGAGGGGAACGCTTAGAATTCATAATCTTCAAAATGTGGTGAACGTCAAAGACGCTTTGGAAGCCAAGATCAGGTGTAAGAAGCACCTCAAGAAGTTGAAGTTATATTGGGAAGGTGATACTGATGATTCACATCATCAAAAGTTTGTACTTGATGGGTTGCAGCCTCACACTGAAATAGAAGTCATTTTAATAATTGGTTATGGAGGTACTAGCTTTCCAAATTGGTTAGGATACCCTTCGTTTACCAAATTAGTCTCTTTGAAGCTTAGGGGATGTAAATACTGTTCCTCACTACCACCACTTGGCCAGATGTCTTCTCTCAAGTATCTGGAAGTTAGAGGCTTTAATGAAATGAGGGTAATTGATTCTGATTTCTATGGTAGTTGTTTCTCAGCAGTGACGCCATTTCAATCTCTTGAGATCATAAGCTTTGAAGATATGCCTCGGTGGCAAGAGTGGAGACATTATGGAAGAGAAGGTGAAAGTGAAAGTGGAGCCTTTCCTTGTCTCAAAGAGCTCCTTGTAATGAATTGCCCGAATTTAAGTGGCGCTATACCTAGTAATATTCCCTCTTTGACAAAGCTTGTGATTGAGAATGCTCCGCAGTTTCAAAGCTGTGTTCCAAATGCTCCCAACCTTTCTTCACTAGGATTGATTAATGGTTATCGGCCCTACTTTAGTAGTTCCAACTATCTCGCAATTGTTAACATCCAAGAACCTGTACTGGAAAAGATTGGGCAACTTGGCTCTTCTTTGCAAGAAATTACAATTACTAAACATGAATTGCTCGAGTGCTTTCCATTAGATTTGTTCCCTAAGTTAAAGAGTCTGGAACTTGAAGAATGTCCACATTTTGAATCCTTGTGTACATCTACTCAGGAATTTGTCTCTTTTGAATTTCTGAGACGCCTTGTTCTTCGAAATTGTCCAAAACTGAAGTTCCTACCTGAGCGGATGCAATCTCTTCTCCCTGGCCTTTTGACGTTGGTAATATTTAGATGCCCAAAAATCGAGAAATTTCCAAGAGATGGTTTACCTTTGAAACTAAAATCACTTGCTATCTACAATTGCAACAAACTGATTGCTGGGCGTATGAATTGGGATTTGCAGAAACTCACCTCTCTTACTTCCTTCCGTATTATAGATTATGAAGCAGAAGAAATGGAATGCTTCCCAGAGGTGACTCTGCTGCCCTCCGTTCTTACTTCTCTTCATATTTGCAATCTGCCATATTTAAAATCTCTGAACTACAAAGGGCTTCAACGCCTTAATTCTCTTCAAGAGTTGATAATCCAAAATTGCCCTAGGCTCCAGTTGGTGCCAGATGATGGTTTGCCCTCTACTCTCACCTACCTTGATATCAGTGTTTTTCAGAATTTTCTGTTCGACCGAAGATTTCGTGATCTCACCTCTCTCAAAGAATTGCGTATTCGGGCTTGTCCTGAGATTGCATCCCTACCAGAAGAAGGGCTGCCACCCAGTCTAATCACTCTTGAGCTGTATAATCTCCAGAATCTGAAGTCTGTGGAAGGGCTTTGCTGCCTTATTTCCCTCAAAAGCTTGGCAATCGAGGAGTGCCCTCATCTAAAAACCTTGCCAGAGGAGAGCTTGCCATCCTCCCTTTCTTATCTAAGAATCCGGCTGTGTCCTTTACTGGGGAAAAGGTATGGAAGAAGGAAGGGGAAATATTGGGCCAAAATTTCACACATCCAGAGAATATATATATAGAAAAGTAGTCTATGTTGATTGATTCGTCAAGCTTTATCAAATAAGGTACTTATTGATAATAATTCCCATTCAGAGTATCATGTTATTCTTAATGTTGAAATGCTTGATGAAATATAGTATTGAGTTGAACATAGCTTGTCAAGGCTTGTGTTATATATTCAACTAAAAAAGTGTGCAAAATTTTAGGAATTATTTATAGTTATTCCTTATTTGTTCAACTTAACCCAACCTCTTAAAGTCCGAACATTGTCAAAAGATATCCAAGACTTATCTTTAGTTTACCACGATCTGATAAGAATTCAAGATAGAAACGGTATTGCAGTGTTCTAGTGATTATATTTATATTTATAACCTTTGAAGAACTGGATCACCCTTTTTGCTTTGTGATTACCATTTCTTCAGCTGACTTTGCATACAAATTATGATTAGAAAAACTGTTCAGCTATGGTTGAAGATTTCCTCTCCCTTATAATGTCATATGCGTATTGTACATTTACCTAATTAGTTGTCTTTTTATTGCTCAACATAGTACCTAGAGGAACTGAGGATGGCATAGCAAATTTTGACACGTCAAGTTTCAAAAACATTCAGTGATGGAGCCTACACAAACGTTGAGTTTGCTGTTGTTGAAGCTGCAAACAAGAGAAACTGTGAGTGTTTCATACATAGACTTAGATTCATGTTTTTTTCTATAATTGCAATGGTTATGTTTTACTTTTGTCTGAAAGAGAAAAAAAAGAAATGGAGATGGAGCCTACAGAAACGTTGAGTTTGCTGTTGTTGAAGCTGCAAATTAGAGAAACTATGTTTCATGCATAGACTCACATTCTTTTTTTTTAATTGCAATGATTATGTTTTACTTTTATCCGAAAGAAATAAAAAGCTTATTCTTTACTGAAAGAGATCGGACCAAAGGTAGCGGGAAAGTAAAAATAAGTTCGGTGGAGAGCAAATGGATGACTCCACCAAACCAATCCTTTGTCAGGAAGAAGGAGATGAATGGTGGATGTAGGAATATAATAACTCTTAGCACATTATCCTCACATCCAATGATGAATATGCGGTACACGAAATTTACTAGAAATGAGCATTTACAGATATCTGTAGAAATAAACATTTGTGATGAAGTTCAATACTGAACTAAACAACAACTTGGACTACTACTAGTTGCTGACAAATTAGTTATAAATTGCAGGACATTGTACTATTCACAGTATACAATCGAAGATTGAGAACCATTCTCCTATGTCCACTGGTATTATACCTTGCAAGCTGCACAGGGATGCAACCTGTTTGCACGAGTAGAGTTGCTGAAAATTGAAGATGAGGCATGTTCAGAAGGATGTGAACTTTCCATAATTTCTGTATTGCATTTAGATAAATTGTGCATTAAAATAGATTATAGTAAAAGTTTTCTGCTTCAAGGCACCGAAATGCCTCTATAAACAAAGACCTCATGTAAGTATAAGCAATACAACCAAAGGCTTAATCACTTAGTTTGGGAGAGAGTGGATTGGAAATGTCTACCAGGAGTTCTTTGTTTGCTGCTACATCACAGCTTCCGTTGCTTGCTTCCCCTGCTATAGGCTTGGATATCATCTTGTTATTTCAACCTTTATTTATATATCCTTAATCAAAATTGACTTTACCGTAGTAATATTATAACGTACCTAATTAAAAATTATATTTCAATTTTAAATATACTTTTTAATATAAAAAAATTATTATCACTATTCATTTATTTATATTACAATTTTGTTTCTTTATCCTTTTTAATTACCAAACATCGTCTGGCAACAAGAAAAACATTTCATTGCAAAGAGAGGCGAGCGTGGCACAGTAGGAAGCCACAAAGAATACAGCGATGAAATTCAGGAAGTCGCCACCGCCGCTGCCATTGGTCCTCTTTGATCTAATTTTTATCCTACGATCCCATCATCTGAAACCCCTTTTTGGGAAACAAAAACATGCGTATCCTTGCCAACGACGTAAGGCCAATTCCATGTCTTGCTTCCAACGTTCGGTTTTCTTGTCCATCTTGTACCGCATTTCTTGAAAGCTTTAGACCCAGTGGTCGTTTTCACTAATCGAGCCCGCCCTCTTCTCTGAATCAAACAAAGAAGTAGCAAACGCTTAGAAAGAGCGATGCTCCTCAGAGCTTGAGGTGGTTCTTGAATCCCAAAGATGACGATGACAAGATTAAAGGTAAAGGTGATAGTGATAGTGATCGTTTTCAGATCGTCCACAACAAAAACGTCGACGTTTTAATTAAAACCAACGTCTCGTCTCGGCTTCTCGCCTAAGCCAAGCCAATGTCCCTCCTTCTTTTGATTTGGCTTCCCGCTTTACTTCTTCGATCTTGCTCTCAACTCTTTCCTTCCTCCTTTTGTCTTAATTCAGGGAACGTCTCCTTCATGCGTTGGTTGCTTGTGCGTCTCTCTCTTTCTCTCTTTTCTATCGACTCGTCGGTCAATTATAGTCGCTGAGTTCATTATTCCTTGTACCGATACATATAATATACATACTACTTTTACATGCTCTGATTCTTTTTTTTGGCAATTGAACAGGCATGGATTTAGCATAAAAAGGGCGTGTTTATTCCGCAATTCTTCCTGTACAGAACAAGAAAGTTACTGGCAAGTTCTGATTTTATTGTTATTTTTTAAATATTTTTCAATTCTATAGTCAATACCCACTTTTCCTTTTCATAACAAAAAACGGAACTTGAAAGAGATTTTGTTTTGAATAAAGCTCCTCTTTGGCATTACCAACTCTGAGTTGGACGTTTTGGATATGTTCGAGGACGAGGAATATGAGAGAAGGCCCGTGGATGTTTCTTTGAGGGGGGGTATTCAATTGAATCTTGTAAATGCTTTGAAGCAAGTTGATTTAACGAAAGTTGATAAAAAGTTGGTTTCTGGTGATGCTGTGTGTACTTCTGTAGCTTCAGATCCACAAATTCTTGCAGTTGGTACCAGAAGAGGGGTTGTTCAGTTATATGATCTAGCACAATTTGCATCACTCATTCGTGTTGTGTCTTTGTATGATTGGGGGTAAGTTCCGCTAATGATTGGTGAATGTTGAAAGTAATGAAATAAATTGATATTTTCAGAAGATAGACGGGCAATGAAGATGAGGTACTCTAAACTACTTGGGAATTTTGTTTTATCATTTCTTGTAATTTTGTTCTTCTACTTGCTTTCTTGCTCATCATTTTAGCCGCTCGTTGTAATGTGGGAGTAACTATTTACAGTAACGGCTCTTCACTTCTGCATGCAGATGAAAATAACAACTAATACAGTTCATCTCATATCCACAAGAGGAGCAATCATAAGGAATTTCAGTCGAACAATGGAGCGCAAGAAAAAATCTTCAGATAAGACAGTTATTGCAGCTGACAAAGGAAATGAAGATGAGGTACTCTAAACTACTTGGGAATTTTATTTTATCATTTCTTGTAATTTTGTTCTTCTACTTGCTTTCTTGCTCATCATTTTAACCGCTCGTTGTAATGTGGGAGTAACTATTTCAGATTGTTTCTACTTAAGATGGTTAAACGAATTGTTTTACTTTGTCACTGCATGATTCCTGGTTGTAACTTTATTTGCATTTCCCACATCTGTAAGTGGATTTTCATGTTATATCAGATTCTAAAATAGTAACTGGATCCTCACATTTATTGTTTCCCCAAAAATTACAAATGGAGACCCACATTTGAAATGGAATTTTAATGTCTGTCCTCTTCCTGTTGATATTTCTGGAATTGTACTTGTAAACGAATCAACGGTCGACGGATTATGTCATTGAATTTATACCATGAGCCAATGATTTGATATTTTCAGAAGATAGAGGGGCAATTTCACATAATCGTTCAATACCATAAGTGAATCTTTGTCTCCACCTATCAAATTGTAGTGGACAAATGGCTGGATTTCTTTTGTGACTATGTTTTTGCAACTAGATTCTGTTTTATATGATTAGATGATCACCTGACAGTATCCATGATTTGATTCCATAGATTCTCTTGCAAGTATAGATTTTGACTTACCAAGTTTGGCTTCCATTTCTTCTTCTAATTT
Source organism: Erythroxylum rufum (assembly GCA_027478365.1). Classification (NCBI taxonomy): domain Eukaryota; kingdom Viridiplantae; phylum Streptophyta; class Magnoliopsida; order Malpighiales; family Erythroxylaceae; genus Erythroxylum; species Erythroxylum rufum. Next base: position 9,338,130 of record JANIHZ010000003.1, on the reverse strand, counting down.
TTAAGCAGATATTCAATGGAAGATACAGGTTCTGTTAGTTGTATTGCATGGACACCTAATAATTCTGCTTTTGCTGTTGGTTGGAAGTTAAGAGGCATAGAGTTTGGCTCCTAAGCTGGTATGTAAGCCAGGTTTTGTTTTCCCGTTACAGTATGGTCAGATGTCTTCTTTAAGGAAGAAGTGACATCCCAGCCTGGGTTATTTCACATATTTATTCAACTTCTTGGATTGATGATGGTCGTTACTGCTCCATATACTGTTATCCTACATTTTAGTGTAGTTAGGCATTTGCATTGTTTACTTTATCATTAATAACATGGCATTTTGCTTGGATCTTGCTCAATGGCTTTCGAGGGAAAATATGCTACCGATAAATGTTTTTATTGAGTACTGAGAAAGGATAGCTAATAGCTAAGACTTTTGTAAAGTTAAGGTACTGAATGCTCCTTTAAGTTTTTAGTAGTCCTCTGTTAATTCATGATAATTATGGAATTGTTAACTAACAACTTTACCGAATGTTTTTTTTTAAAATGCAACAGCGGTCATTTTTGTGAAATTTTGGAGAGGGTTAGGCCTCCTAAGTTTAAGTATGTACTCTCTTTTGGTTTAGGGCTCTTGTAAATGTAAATTGTCCATGCATGTATTTTTGTGTACATTTGGAAGCTTATATTTAAGATTTGGAATGACTTGTATATGGTTTAGGTGCTGTCCTGTTTCTTGGCAGCAAGAGCAGGTCCCTGTTTGTGGCGTGCCAGGGACAGTGCCATTGGATATTGTCAGCAAGACATGTATGCCCTAAAAGTAGACATCTTAAGGAAAATTTTTCATATTTTTGAGCATTTTTCTGGTTTTTCTACATGAAGTTATGCCTATGCAAACTTAGGTGTTGAATCTGGAGTGTTAAGTCTGATAGAGTAGCCGCAGGAGAAAAATGTTTTGACTGCCTTATTGTTGTCTAAATTTAGCAAGGAAATTTTTGTTTGAAAGCTAAGACATAGATAAAGAGAATGGCACCTTTCTTGCCCCATAATTCGTTGCCAATTAGTACAGTTTATCCTCCGAAGTTGGTGCACATTTCAGATCACCTCCAGAGGACAGCCCCTTTTTGCATGACATAACCTTTAGCACAAACCTCCTCTTCCTATGATATTTGGTGAGCATTTAGAGCTCATCAAGAGCAAGAAACAGCAACTTCAATCACTGATTTCTGAGGTCTGTAGTTGAAGTTATGATTTTCCAAAGTTAGTTGGTTACTATTTATTTGGTCTACCCGAATTTCAGCTTAAGTCCACTTTTTGTTCAATGTCTATAAATGGTTCAAATGTGGTTTATCCTTGATTGATTATGCTTGTTTATGAGTCCTAATTCATGTTCCAAGCATTTAGCTGTATAAATATTAACTTAGCACACTTGTATATTTCTCACGCCTACGGAAAATAAATTTGACATTACAGTTGCATAACTTCAATGCTTCTCAATCGGCAATTACTTTCATGCTAATCTGATTCATTTTTCATTTTCATCATATAAGCTACTTCATTAATCTGGTTACTTGAGAGCTTCTTCTAATTCTATTTAGCTTTATCTTTTAATGACTGATAGGTTTGAGCACTGAATTTAGTTTTCAGTCCTCATGCTGTAGGTTAAAAACTGTGAAGATTACTCATAATTGCGGTGTGCGTTGGCATTTCTTCGAACGTTCATTCAATCTTTGGTGTGTTTTAAGGGTCAAAAGGAATCAAGCCTTTGACATTTGGCAGTATTAGATTGTCTTAAAGGTACGATTCACGACTACATAATGAATTTTCTTGGTGGTGTGGGACAAGTGTTTTTTTTATGAATAGGCTCGAGGTTATTGCAGAACACAGAAGACCGTTGAAATGTGCTCTTAGGATGTTGAATATATATAATACAGGAGAAACTGGGCTATCTGGTCCTGATTTGAAAGGATACTTTGAGGTTGAACGGTGGATGACGGCATATTTCTATAGCAACCGAAATTTTTTCTTCCTAGGAAAGGGATAGACAAGACTAGTATTCAATTGTCAATGAGCTTTGGCCTTCTAATTCAATAGAAAATAAATCATGAACTGGTGATGGAGCAGTTGCAACTACTTGGTTAGACTCATAGTTTCTCATAAATACAACACCATGATGACTCAAAAGGATAGCCCAAATTTCCCCCACCTAACACTAGCATTCCCATCTGCTACAATCAAGTAGAAAGTCTTTGAGGTTGAATTTAAATTGCATGACAGATTCATGAGGTTTTATTGATTAAAAAAAAAAACATGAAAATTGATCTGACTCACAAAACCACCAATAAGGTTCAGATGACTCTATAATAGGGAGATATGTACTGATCTACACCATCCCCAGACGAGTTACATTTGTCTAACAAACGTCAACAATTGTACCTAGGTTGCAAACTGATTTCAGCAGCAGCGAATTGTCACATCAGCAAGCTGCTAAGAGGCAGCTTTGAAGTCACAGGTTAAACCACACAATTTAGAGGCTCTCCATCAAACGATAGCAAGATTGATCTCGAATGCTTATCTCAACTGTAGACCAAAACAACCATACGATTAATCACCATACACTAAGTAGATATGTAAATAGCTATTTGATTCATTGGAGACCATATATATCTCCTCAGAGCAAGTTGCATGCATTTTAGTTAACCGATGGCACAAAAGAACAAGAACAACCTACAATGCGAGTAAGGAGAATGTGACTATCGAAGAAACAGAGGAAAATTGCAACACACATCGCAATTCAGTAAGAAGACATGAGACTGCAACAAGATAACCAACAACACACATCCCAAACTTTCTTATTTATATTAATTGAATCAGCAATAGGATGCAGTACTGTTTCATATCATGGTTAAAAAGAAATTAACACCCTTATATTTGAATACCCAAGTAAATATAGTCAATAAACTTGTTGACAATTGAACAGATGTATATACACATCGAACTTATAAAACAGATAAAATTTGACAATTACATAAACAGGTTGAAAAGTCAAGAATCCATGATCCCTGCATTAAGATTGAACGTTTAAACAATCACTTTAGATGAGAAATATTAGTGGTCGATGGTGAGAGAATCCGGTCATTTGAATGTTGACTCTCAGTTCCAAGGGAGAACGAGCATACAAAATTAGGAGGTGGAGATTAAAAAAAATAAGAAATTTCAGACAAAAATCAAATTATAGTGTAATGTTAAGAGTCGTTATTTCGAACAAAGTCTGTACCTTTAGTAGGTCACCAACCATGATTTCGGCGACATCTCTTTCCTCCGAGCTACCGTCTCCAATCAACCAAAACCCAGATCCCCAGATCCTCAAAAGTCTTCAAAGCACAAATCAAGACTTAAAATCCCAGAGTACGGAGACAGAGAAACATAAATTGCTAAATCACAATGCCACCATTCAAACGACTTGGATCTCAAAGACGTCACGAACTCGCTGTCGAGGCTTTAAGAGATCTTGCTCTTGTTGGCAAATAGTTGCAAACCGTACGTGAGTAGTTGATGGAGAGAAAGAGTGTCTTTGTGTGGGCATCAGATCGTCTGTGCCATTAACGCTGTACCTATTCTGATGCCCAAGATTGTACCTGCTGATCTTCTTTCTTCTTCCGTCTCCTAAGCTAATATCACTTTGTTCTTGCTATTTCTTCATTGGGATTTCATATGGTCCTCCTCAGCTTCTATTTTTAGATGCACTTGCAATAAGAGATCCATGGCCACAGAGGCTGTCTTGGCTGCCGGTGGAGCCGCTCTCGGTGCTTTCCTCAATGTTCTATTGGACAGAATGGCTTCTAGAAGATTTGTGGACTTCATCAGACGTCGGAAACTTGATGATCGGCTCTTGCAAAAGTTGAAGATTGCTGTGAACTTAATATGAAGAATTTTATCGCTGTTAGAGAAGCGAAATAACAGTAGGAAGAGAAGTAGAAAAACAGAGAGACGAAGATACTGGTAATTGCTTGCTTTATTCCCAACACTGATACATATTTATAGCTAATCTCGATAACAAGTAACAGACCACTAACTCTTAAGGCCACAACTGGCCAACTAATACCATGAATTACTCAACGACTCCCACTAACTATTTAACTGACAAATTGACCAAGTCTTAAGCGAAAACAATAGGAAAGCAGTAACAACCCAGAAAGCAAACAATGAACAGTAGTCTCACGTTTGCATGTGCCATGTATGGCATACGTAACAGAACTCCGTTCGAGGTGTTCTGGACGATGCAGAGGAAAAGGAGATCACGAAGCCAGCTGTGAAACAATGGCTTGGCCACCTTAAAAATGCTTTCTTTGAAGCTGATGATTTGTTGGATGAGATTGATAATGAAGCTACTCGGCTCGAACTCGAAACTGAATCTCGATCGGCCATGAATGAGGTTCGCAAGTTTCTACGCCCTCGGAAGTCATTTAAGAAAGGATTGAAAGCCAGGCTGATGGAGATACTGGAGACCATTGAAAATCTGGTGAATCAGAAGGATGCGCTTGGCCTGAGAGAGATCACAGGAGCTGGAGAATCCACTCAAAGGATACCCACTACGTCTCTTGTTGAAAGTTCGAAGATTTTTGGTAGGGAACGTGATCAGAAAGCGATAATGGAAGTGTTGCTGTCAGATGATGTCAATCGCAGCAACAACTTGGGTATAATTTCCATCGTGGGTTTGGGTGGGATAGGTAAAACTACACTTGCGCAACTTATCTACGGAGATGAAAGAGTCTGAAACCGATTTGATGTCAGAGGGTGGGTATGCGTTTCAGAAGAGTTTGATTTTCTAAGAATAACACGAGATATTGTCAAGGAAGTGGCTCAAATGGCTTGTGATGATAAGACTCTAAACCAGATCCAGATTGAGCTAAAGGAGAAATTGACAGGAAAAAAGTTCTTGCTTGTCTTAGATGATGTCTGGAATGAAAGTTTCACTGATTGGGACAAATTGCTAACACCTTTGAAGTCTGGGTGTCCTGGAGGCAAGATTCTGGTCACCACACGTAACGATGGTGTAGCAGCGACTGTGAGTTTTAGTTCAATATTTCGTTTAGATGTCTTGACTTCTACTGAATGCTGGCAATTATTCTGCAAACATGCTTTTGAGGATGAAAACTGTGATGATTATCCACTTCTGGAGGAAATTGGCAAAGAAATTGTGAAAAGATGTGACGGCCTTCCTCTGGCCGTCAAAGTAATGGGAGGTGTCTTGCGTTCTAAGAGAAATGTCAAGGATTGGGAGAATGTTCTAAAAAATGATCTGTGGAAGTTTTCTAAAGATGACATTCTTCCAGTTCTAAGATTGAGTTACCGTTATCTTCCATCACACCTAAAGCAGTGCTTTGCCTATTGTTCAATATTTCCAAAGGATTATAAATTTGAGAAGGAGCAATTAATACTTTTGTGGATGGCAGAAGGTTTTTTGATTGAAGAAGAAGGAAACGAGACAATGGAAGAAGTGGGTGAAGAGTACTTTGAGGAGCTAGTATCAAGGTCTTTTTTCCAACAT
>JANIHZ010000003.1:9287424-9304381 GCA_027478365.1 Erythroxylum rufum | reverse complement strand
ACTCATCTACTTTCCTCTTCCTCCCAAGAATTGCAGCTCTGTGTAATCTAGGTCCACCCATACGCCATTTCTTAAATGACATCATAGAAGATTGAGCTGCCTCATACACTGCATTATTGCACAAACATACTATAGGTGTCACTCCATAAACATGTGACAAGAGAAATTTTGTTCTCTTTTGATGATGATGATACTTATGCTTCAACAAGGAGAGAAATCTCACAGTTGGTTTCTTCTTTTGTTAAACGACTCAAGAATTTTGATGCAGCCGTGAATGCTACAGTGTGTGCCTTGTGCAGGACTTCCTTGTACCGCAATCCGAATGCATATGCAAGTAAAAATCCAATTGTTTTATCACACCTGTTCATGGAATGGAAACAATTAATCAACAGTAGGAAGAAAATGGGAAGGATAAACAAAGTAATCATAAATATAACAACGAATGGATAGGAATGAGGATGACTTACAGTGGTGCTAGCTTGCATCCAAATTTATAGAAGTATAAACAACGAGATCTCAAATCTACACATGCAGCATCAGCCTGGATTTCTAGCCGTGTTCTGGTAGTAGTAGCAATTAGCATAAGAAAGAATAACAAAAAGATGATGAATTTACAGACAACGTGAACCCCTGTTAAGAATTAAATGAGAAGGAAAGACAATGAAGGAGCCTCTGCTTCAGTCCAGTATTATTGATTACGTCCTGTACTGACAAACTATGACCGTAAAAAGGTCATTCCAACAAATATCATCCTTACAAGCACAAGGTTAGTTAAATAAAAATGTTTGAAGGTGTTTTACTAGAGGGAGTGGGATGAATTACTTCTGATTGAAACAAGCAGGAGCACTAATTGATACTGCTTGCCTCAAGTGCAACTCGTGGGCAAGCCAGAAAGGAAGCTCTAGTTTTGAACCTTGTGCTATCTGAAACAAACATTGACAGGGTACTTTTTAGCATATCAAATAAGACTACTAGCTAATGCACTGGCAAATTCAAACTTACATAGCTCTTCTCAATGCTTTCGTCGACTTTTACTCCATTTACAGCCTTATGGAAGACAAGGGGAACAAACTACTTGAGAAGGAAAAAGCAAAACTAAGAGTTGCAACATAACCAACAATGCCTTTTGGAAATGGACGTGGGACAAGATAGAGTTTTCACCTCTTCCTCAACAAGAATGTCATCAATGTCGTAATAATTGGCCATACTCTCCGTTTCTAGCTCTATTTGAGATCTGCAAGACAGCACTTATTTTTCATTCATGTCCAGATCCCCCAAACGTAAAAGTATATATTTTGATAAGGAGAATCGTGCAAACACAAAAAAAAAATAAACCAGTTAAATATAAGGACATTCCAGTTTCCATTAAACAAACCACTTAAAACAAAACCAAAAGTCTTGAACATAGGAACCTCAAACTGAAGGTAAATGACCATCAAACATACTCAACTTCCAACCTATGCAAGGCAAAGTCATTGTTGTCATCAAGAACACTATCACAGAATCATGAAAGACCCAAACCAACACACAGCCCTATCTATAATATAGACTTAGCATTAACAAGAACTGTAATTTACAGTAAACAGTAACATCAAACACAATAATGAGGTTTACTCAGAGCCTCCAATCTCAATATTTTTGTGTAAGGAACAGAAACAAATGATCATTTGTTGTTTCTTTGCCCTTTTTCCAACATTATTTGGAATAAGATCAGAGATTTTTTTTCATGGCATGAGGCCTTAATTCTCTCATAGAGATAAGAGCCTAGCTGAAGCACCAGCTTCCGCTTCACTCTGGAAGAGGAAGGTGCTGTCTCTAGCCATGTTAGCACAAGAGATATGGAAAGAGAGAAATCAGCGAAAGTTCCACAACAAAGAACGACCCAAGGAGGTAGTGCTACAAACAATTATACAGTTGGTAAGGGAGCAGTTCTTATGTTGGGAAATAGAATATGGTTAAACAAGAAGATGATTTGAATTCTGGCTCTTACCTCCTCTCAAGTTTCTAAAACCACATTATTGGTCATCTCAATGAAAAGGATTAATCACTTTGCATTCAACAAAATGGATTAGAGAGAGTAAAACAACTAAATATATCTATTCAAAATATAACCTAGTCATTATAATTAGTCACAATAACACTGCTAAACAAATGTATAAAACTAGTTCAATAGTGCATCAATCAATGTTTCTTCGATAATTCAACATATATACAATATATCTTTTGAAAGAAGCAAATTGAATTATTAAACTTAACTTTCAAAAATTGTGGAATTAGTTTGATAACTTTATATCATTGCATAGAGGATTTTACAAAGTAAATAAACTAGAAATTGTGGCCTAAGAAAGTACCTTTTGGGAAAGTAAAAGAAAAAAAAGTTAGCTTCGAGTAAGCTTTAGATTGGTTTGGTACAGCTAAAGTTGCCATTTTGGGAAACAAATCAAAAGCTTTCAATAAAAAATCCACACATTGACCTCATATCCACTTTTTTTATACGGATAATCCACCAAAATAACAACACAAAAACAGAATTATGGGAGAATAATTTGTGGAGCTTGAATTATCAAATTATTCTTTGCAGAACACAAGTTCACTCAAAACATATTGGTTAATCAATAAATAGAATTTGTAGAAGGTTGCTAGAATTTTGGTAGTTAATCTACTGAAGATAGCCATTCTTTTGTGTAGGTTGCTATATTTTCTTAGTCTATCTCCATTGGTTGATCAATCAATTCCATGGCTGTTGGTCAATGAGAACTAAGTAGGACACTATTTTCCTGGATGAGTAGACTTACGAGTTATCACACCATTTTTCCTTATTCTTTTAACTTTTCTCCTTGGAAAAGTTAACAGTGTGCTTATAGAAAAATAAATCTACCTAACAGGTGGTCATGAAGGTGTTTAATCTATTGACCATTTACTATGTTGTTACGGTCTAATTGTCCTACATCAGTAATAAGAGAGGTTAATGTGGAGTTTATAGGCCTATGGACTCTCCCACCCTTTAAGCTAGCTTTTGCGGTTGGCTCTCTCGTAAGACCTGCAACATATGCATGCCGTGTAGAAGTCTTCCCTCTCATCACTATTATGCACCACAATTTGGATATTTTACAATATTTAAGAAGTATAATTTTATGGATATTAATTGCCTCAGAAATCTACACAAATCTTGGTATTCTAAATTAGTGCATGAAATTACTTTATCAGAAGGTTAAATACATTATTCTTGGCTGGCATCTTATAGTTATTATACACTTTAAATTATACACGACCCAAACAAGGTTGTTATACTCTTGGCTGGCATCTTATAGTCTGGCAGGGGCATTTCATCAAACAATATACATGCATGATGCCACATTCCCATTAGTAAAAACAACGATCACAAATTTGCCAATTCACCACCAAACCACAATACTCTTAACTCTCCAAACAATCGAATATTAATAATAAACCAAATTTGAGATGAGAAGAGAGACTACCTTATTATTGAAACCGTTGACGTTGGTTAGTTGGTGGCGTCGGTGACTTCACAATGGTGGCGCGGTGGACTGGCGACGGCCGACGAGGGATCTGGGGGAGAGCGTATACCGACGGTAAAGACAGACGATGAGACGCTAATATAAAGAACAGCAACCGAACAAACCATGCGAAGAGGAAAGAAAAGAAGAATGGGACGGGAAGGAGGAGGGTTGCGATTCTGGAACTTAAAATCAAAAACAAAACGACGACCATGCGAAGAAGAAAGAACAGAAGAAAGGGACGGGAAGGAGGTCTTTAAGGGAAGCTTGAGTAAGAAGAGATATACCCAAATAGAAAGCTCTCACCTTTGGGTTGATGGTTACGAGAGAAGAAAGCAATCGCCCCTGGAAGTTTTCGTTCTCCCAGCCCTAATTGGGAATGAATTGAAGTCACGATATGCGGATGGTGGGGGAGTCGCAAACAGACTAGAGTGACCAGAAAAGAAAGGCAGCTGTAGACACTTAGCTCCTCGTCTTTATTTTTTGAAAGAAGAAGTTTGGCGGACATTTTGGGCGCCTTTTAAGATTGAAAATGTCGTTATTTTCTTTATGTACGGGGATGGCTATGTATGGGCCAAGTCGGGCATAAAATGTCGGGTCTAGCCTCGACCAAGGAGACGAGTTCTTGAATTTCTCTCCGGAGTAGAGAGTGACCGTTTTTATTTTTGTGTGTCACTCTGTATTTGAAATTATTTATTTATTTATTAACTCTAAAATAGAAAGTGGTTGTTCTCATTTTCGTGTGTCACTCTGTACTTAAGGCCATCTATTCATCCATTATATTTAATAAATAAATAAATGGTCTCGGACATAAATGGTACTAAGAATCGGAAACATAAAGATTGATACCTTCTTTTCACGGGGACAATTAAAAAAATCAAGTGCATCAATCTAATTGTTATTTTTAAAGTCATCCCTTCAAATTTACATTCACTTTAAAATTTAATCAATTTAAATTTCACTATAATTGTCAATTAAAGTAAACTAAATTAAGCTTAATTTTAATAATTAATATATAATATTATTCAACAATTTGGAAAGCGTTGTGTGTCATTAGTATTAAAAGTATATTAAAAGTTTATATTACTCTTTTCTTGATCTCAATTAGAGATGATAATGGACCAATTCGGGCCAAACTCATCCTTTTGCTCGACCCAATCTAACTCTCTAATATAAGTCGTGCTATGACGATATTATTTTACTTTAATTTCCCAAAATAATATATAGTTTTGATCTTAGAGTTTTATAGTTTAAAACAACATTATTTTGAAACAGAGCGGAAACAATCTAAATAGAACAGACTATTTGATCGCCGGAACACTAGTGTATATAGCTCATTAATGAAATCAATCTATGTTCCTAATGCTTGTGCTGATGAGATCTACAGCACCTCACCTGAACATCTACAGTAAGCTTTGCATAAGCATGAAAGAAGGTCCTTCGTTTCCTGTCCTTAATGAAGTCAGAGTAGCCAATTTGCAAATCTTGAGATTGATATCCATCTACCAACTGTAAAGTTTTTTCAGACCTAAACAATCGCAGGTTATAGAAACAAGTGAATAACCTGTAGCTCAGAACATACTAAATCAATGTATTTAGATACTACAACTGCTAGGAATGACAGTAGTCATCCCTTTTCTATAGAACAGGGATCTTTTTATTGAATTTGTATCGCAAGAAAGAAAAAGAAAAAGAAGCAAGAGAAGAAAGATATAAACACCCCCTCCACAGATCCCAAACCATTTAAATCACTTAAGAAAGCTAAATGCCACCCAAACATTTTCGTTATGTTAAAGAGTAAAAGAAAAGCTTTTAAAGATAGAGAAAAGATACGGGAGAAATCTAATCTTGTTAAATTAAAATAACGTTGGCTATATATAGCCTTACAGACATTGGGAACCACGACTCTCAACGGACTGAAAAGATAAACACAAATCCCTTAATATCAGGGATATTTATTCAACAGACAAGTGAATATAACAAACTTCCAACAAATAACGCAACAAGAGAGTCTCCTTCAATCTTATTTCAAATTCTTCAATTTTATTCAATATTTAACAAATTTTATTATAATTTAATATTGATTGAATTTTTTAAAATTTAAATTGTTTATCTTACTAGTTTAGTTTTTAAAATATTATAGTTTTATGTAACCTCTTAAAACTTCATGTAATTGATCCTAATTTAACCCCTTAAATAGATATTACCGTGATTAAATTGAATATTTCGTTAAGAAATATAAAGTTTAAAAGGGTCGATAAAAAATATCTTAAATTAATAGAATAAAATAAAATTTTTCATTATTTATATATATAATTTATATATAGTAATTTGATTTATTTAAAAGAGATTGAACAATTCTATAATAATAGTTAAGAAATATTATAATAATACTAAAATACTATATTACTTGTGTCGGTATATATTACGGAAAATTTCAAAGGGAAGAGTGAAAAAGGTCACGTGTTAAACCAAATGGTCAAACAGTGTCACGTGTCCATTTGAATAGAAGTCTGCCATGTCCATGACTTGCAGTTGGACACTTCGGTGTTCTGTTCTTGTTCCAAATACATATCCAATAACGGGGTCTTCCAATTAGTTCATAACCTTAACGCTGTTTTCTTCTATCACATTGCTTTTTTCTTTTCTAAACCTATACGTTTTAGAGAGCTAGCGAGATTCTTAAAGTGAGTTCTTAATCAAGTAAACAAATAAAAGGCAGAGCTAAAGAAGTCACCTTTAATTTCCTGCAATGGAAAACTCATCGTCGGTAACATTCTATGATTTCCTTGATAAAATGCGAAACCCTTCTTCTCTTGATCTTGTTCGATCCATCAAGAGGTGCTTTTTATGCCCTTTTTACAGGAGCTTTCTTTTCTTGATATTTTCGGTGAACTGATTTTGGAGTGTCGAATCTATTAAATTTTTGCAGCTTCATTGTCTCATTCTCATTTCATGCGCCAAATCCTGAAAATAATGGGAAAAGGGTACAGGAATTTTTCTCCACCATGGAAGCCGCTATCATTGACCATCCATTATGGGCGGATGCAAGTGATGAAGAAATCGACCGTGCAATGGAGGTAATTACATTATCAATGGATTGCTTCTGGTTTTTAAAGAGTTGAGAGTGGCTGTTGCTAGTATGGCTCTGTTGTTGATCATGCTTGTGTAATGCAGGGTTTGGAGAAATATGTCATGACAAAATTGTTCTCTCGAACATTTGCTGTTTCCCCTGAAGATATCATGATTGATCAGGAAATATCTGAGAAGATATGCTTATTGCAAACTTTTTTGCGGCCAGAGCATTTGGATATACCGGCAGTTCTTCGGAATGAAAGTTCTTGGCTGGTATGCTTGCTGGACTTATTTGCCTGTTGGGCATTTCTCTCAACTGATACCGAAGACTTCCTTACATTTTTATAGGCTGTTTATGGTTAGACATGATCAGGTTAGGCTTACTGCAATTTGCCTCTGTTGGCTTAATTCTGAGTTCAAGTACATTTGTGTGCAAAATGTCTGGTATTTATATCTACCCCAGTGAAGAATTTGAAGGACACCTGGGACCATGAGAGTGGGAGAATAGTTCGTATCCGCACATTCTTTTGCTTTTGTTAGTTACTTTTGTGTTGCTTCTTGAGCATATCTCGGCGATGCACTTGATGCGAAGTATGATGTAGAATGTTGTCATATACAATCATATTGAACCCCAAAGTGTGCCCTCCTCTCCAAAAGTGAGAAACGAGTGGACATGCAAATCAAAGTAATGAAAATAAGCAAAATCAACACGAGGGAATGTGAAGTAGGAGAGAAACCTGCAGAAGGGGGAAGACAATATTGTTTGAATGTGTTGAGATTTTGCCACATGTGCAACTTATGTCTAAATAATCAAGTCAGAGAAAGTGATCTTTATTCCAAAGAATTTGCCATGATGCTCTTGATCTTATTTTTCCCCAGCTTGCGGAGAAGGAATTGCAGAAGATCAATGCCTTTAAAACTCCCCGTGAGAAGCTTTTTTGCATTATGAGTTGCTGTAGGGTCATCAACAATCTGCTCCTTAATGCTTCAATGTCAGAAGATCATATACCTGGAGGGGCTGATGACTTTCTTCCTGTTCTTATATACATTACGATCAAGGCAAGGTCTCCTTGGTAATAAACCATTCTGCCTTTCATGATTTTCCTATTATATCTCTCTTGTCTCTGTCTGTTAATTTCTTATTAATATAAGGTTGCTTAGCGAAAAAAAGTATCGATTTGTGCGTTCCTGATATGGTTTGATATGTTGTTAATGAAAGTTGTCCCAGTGTTTGCCTTCCCTTGCAGCACCGTGTCTTGCTCTGTTTTAACAACTTTTTAATAATGAAATCAGGCCCATCCTTCTTGGAAAATTATTTCTTTTTCAATTTCAACCAAAGGGTCATCATGATGCTTATAATTTGTGTATGACTGTGTCTATATGACTTGTTCTAGATAAATATTGAGCTCTTTGACATTGCTATCAAAATGTCTTTATACAACTAAAAGCTAGTCGCTAAAAACTGATAATAAGCTATAACAACAAGCTTAGGAGATGGAAAAATGAGGCTGGGCCTGTATTCCTATTCTCTAGCTTACAAATTGAAGGAATGAAGAAACAAATTGGTAGGAGACTCACTGAACCCCTTCTCTAATTTAGCTTATAATTTAATCAATCAACAGAAAGCTTAGAAAATGTGGAATAGCCGATGCAGTATGATATTCGTCTTTTCTATCTACTAACACTTCCTTGAAGTCTTGCTTGATGTTGATTATATCCCTTTTCAAGTGGGATTCCATCTGACCAGCAATCTTTTCTAACCCACACACCTTCTGAGATTTATAATAGAAATTGTGCCTTTCTTGGTATCAGTTTGTTGTAAACTTGTTGTCAACATCTGTTTATTGGTTTGCGTATCCTTTAAAGAATTATCAGGATAAGGTTCTTGGAAGTTTTTATGTAAATCATGGGGCTAGCTACAGATTCTGTTATTGCTCACTGAAAGTTGATTAATCTTCTGAACAGGCCAATCCACCTCAGTTGCATTCAAACCTCAGATTCATCCAATTGTACCGGAGGCAAGAAAAACTCATTTCTGAAGCAGCATACTATTTCACAAATCTTATCTCAGCCAAGTCCTTTATCATGGACTTGAGTGCTAAATCTGTTTCTATGGATGAAATGGAATTTGAGAAAAGCATGGAAGCAGCTAGGCAGGCCAATAATTCATCACAGGTAGAGCATTCGCTCGCATTGGATGAGGCATCAATGTCGGGAGAGCATGCATATCCTGCTTCTGCAACAACAAATGAAACTGAAACAACTACAAGTGGTGAGCTTCTGAAGTACCATCTTGTAGTTTATGGTGGTCATTTCCTTGGGCTAATTCTTTTAGACTCACTTTTTTTTCATCTTTGGGTTCATCAGAAAGCATATTGGTTTTATGCCCTTCCAATTGGAATGCAAAGATGAGCTTGTTTTTTATAGACTTTGGACTGATATTGAGGTATATTTAATGATCTCAGGCAGATTGAATTATCCATACATGGAAGCTGAACTTGGTGAATTGACAGTTGAAGATGTAGAAAGATTGCTGAAACTGTACAAGGATGTGGTTACGAAGTACACTAGCCTCTGCAAGACAGTTAGATACCTTAGTATGCCCAGAATGGGAGCCATACCTCCTCCATCAAGAGGGACAGGTGCTCTCTCATCACAATCTGAGGAAACAAGTGCAAATGCTAGTCACCAAGCAAATTCTTCTTCCATTCTGGAAGGAACTGATTTCCTCTCGTTGGAACCTCAGGAGACAAGTGAAGATGTTCATCATAAAGGAGAGGTACAGAGGTAAAACATTTGCCAACTTCTTTTCCAGTCAATTTAGTAGCTTTTAGCTTCCAACCAAAAATGGAAGTATGATATAGCTTTTGAGCTGGTACATTTTCTTTTCTTATTCAAGCTGAATTTGTTTTTCTGATTTTTCATATATCTACTGCAGTTTTTCCATTTTTTTGTTCTGACAGCTTGCCTTTATTTTATTTTCCACTTCTCCTTATCTTGTTTACAACACATTTGAAGTCGTATTACATATAGAAAGAGCGAAGATGCATTATTCTTTCCCCTTTTCCTGCATTCTTCTTTTCCCTTTTCCTATTCGCTGAGTAATTGATCTGCCACGGTTTTTAGTTTTATCTTCGACTAACATCTTGAGATTAATAGTTTCTCTATGGAATGGCAGGTCTGAGAATTGCACTAAAGAAATACACAAATAGGGCGTGCATGAAATGGAGGCAAAGATAGTTGAGGGATTTCAACAGAACAGTGCTTAGTTCCATGGAAAGTATCAGAATAGGAAGGAACATGATCGTAGAAGAATTACACATTTGATCTTTACAGGTTGCCTTCTGTTTCAACTTTCAGAAAGTAGTTTGAACTGTAGTTGAGTGACACATTCCATCTCAATGTTGTAAAGAGACAGTCCTCAGGAATTCCATAAAATTAGAGTTCAAGTCTGACCAATACTAAGGGATGAGGTAAGTGTAAGAGTTCGTAACTTCTAATGTTCTGAGGCTGTCTTAAACTTCTACTTCTGTTCATTGACATGAATATTAATTAAACTTCATTTCTTCATAATTAATTGGAAATACCAACTACACTAACTACATAGCTCTTTGCTTTCTCTTCAACAATTCAAGTGAAGGATTTATATAAATGGAGGTAACCAAACTCTCTTAACTCTTCAAAGATCGACATTCCAAACAGCGCCTTCACCTTCCCCACAAGCTTTATGAACCTTTTTCATCCTCTCCACAGATCTGCATATTCCGCTACATGACCAGTCGAATGATGCGACACATACGTTTCCAGCTTTCGCCTTCCATTCGCAATCTGACCAACATATGTCATTTCATTATACTTTCACCAAGTTCATTAGTTCATAGACATTATAATAAAGTAACTAGAAGGGTGATAAGGGATGAAATGAATGCAAAATCGTATGTAATTTTTCAAACATCCATAAGGGTTCAATCATCTAGAAATTTCTAATACCATAATCCAAATAGGTATCAGCTCATAAATTTCACATTGATTCTTTATATTATCATAGAACAAAAATGCACCTGGAGGGGTGCCACAGCACATTGAACGATCATCAACATGTTCAACTTCCAAGCCTATGAGCCATGAACCCAATGATACATCTTCATTTGCATATCTGTGCAATATGGGCCTGAAAAATCCAATTTCCCACATTTCCTTGTAATTTCAGGACTTAGTGACAAGGGAGGACAAAAGACTTTAGAAGAAAAAAATAGAACACGAATGATTTGACGACGAAAGCGTATGGATATAGGTATACTTACGAATTGTTAGATATATAAGCGGCGAGGTCCTTGGAGATGGCGTAGAGTTGGCCAGTTGCATGTCTGAAGTACTTGTTCCCTTCCTCTCCAAACTTCCAATACTCTGGTTCATGGTACTTCAAACCTCTGTCTCACAAAAATAAAACCATCATAGGAAAACTTCTGTGAAGGTTGACATTTCTTGTATGATAAGATCAACAGCTTACTTTTGGGAGAGGACTGGCCCTGACTTCATGCACCCGATGTAGATTCTAGGCTTAAACCGGTGCTTAGCTAATGTACTTACTAGCATGCCTAGCCATACACAAGGAACAAAACATTTGGAACCAACAAAAGTTGTCATTGTTAGAAGATAAGTGCATTAAGCAGTTGAGAATAATCATGAGCGCAAGTACCTAAATTCAGATGAACATCATCATCGACCTTCACATAGAATTCAGCATCCCAAATTGAAGTGGCGGTGGAAAAGTACAATCTGGTTTTTGTAGACAACTCGTGGTAGCCCTCCACGTGCTTAAGCCTTAGAAAATCCTTGTGCTCTGCCTGTTCAGAGTCCAACGCTTTATCAAGAATACCCCCCGCAACAGGGCTGTGTCCGATTACAAACCGGATTACAATCCCTTTCTCCTTCTCCAATTCCTTCAGTTTAGCCCCTGCAACAATATATATTTATTTTACTTGGTTTACGAGTTAAATAACAACAGAAGGAAAAAAAGAAAACAACACGGGCGTTTTCTACTGCTAAATTGGAATTCACGTAGTATGAAGAGAGAAGAAAGAAAAAGGACCTTTCAACATCCAGGTTTCTCGAACAGAGTCTCGGCGTTTTCTACTGCTAAATGCTGTATTGATCCCAATCACAACAAAAGCTTTCTGTAACGTGTGATTAGTTGGCGTAAGTTGGCCACTGGCTTCACTTGTCCGAGCTTCTGCTAGTTCCATTTCTAAGCCAGAAATTGTGCTCTCAAGCGATCTAGATTTTTGGAAACACCAGAAAAGTAAACGAAACTAAATGAAATGTATAAAAAAATTCATAGCTGATATAATTGTTCAAGCCTGACCAAATCTCCTGAAATTTGCTTACTTGATAGCTTGATGGGTTCTTTCAACTTCTCCCAATATATCTCCAGGTTTTGCTTCTATCAACTTCTAATAAATACAGAAACAAAAAAAATGATGAACAAACTTGCATGGATGAAAATTTTAAGGTGGTAATGCTTGATATAAAAGGTGTGATCGTCATGAATTACTAGCACAACTTACACGCTTTTGATCACAATCTCTTTTAACTTCGTGGAGGTTAACGTCGTTGACATGACGAGAAACCATCGGAAACTGATGATGGTCTTTAGCCGGAGAAGATTGGGGACTCCAACTCCGGTTAGTGAAGAGAGACCCAGCTAAGAAGCTGGCAATGCACAGCACAAGCATGGCTTTACCTGAAAGTGCCTTCCCTCTCATTTTCTTGGTCTCGTTTTCTAGTTGCCAAGGCCACAATTTGATCATTAACTCCCGCAATCCCACGATCAGCTTCTTTTCTGGTAGATTTAATTGCTTTGTTTATGGAACCAAAAGAGCATCAAGGAGATAAACTAAATTAGACTCAATGTTTCAGTTAACTGTTTCACTGGATTTTATGTACTCAAGCCACAAGAAACCAAGAAATGCAAAGCTTTTCTAGTCAAAGTACTATATATAATTGGTAAGTTTATACAAGTGGCGTACATATAAATGGAAATGGTTAACATTGCTGTATATTTCAAGTTGCTATATCCAATAAAAGCAATGAGCTCTTGAACATGGCGTGTCAAGTGTGTGTGGTGTTAATAATGGAAATGACTCAAAAAAAGAAAAAATGCAAGTGATGGCTGGTATTTGGTGGCATCAAATTATCAATAGTCACTAATACTTTATTTAAAATTAACTTCTTGAAATGAGAGCTCCCCTTCCTACACTAGCCAAGCCACAAGAAGAAACATAAGTTCATAACACCATTTAAACAATAAAAGATGAAGAATCACACTACCTATAACCAAAAATTTTAGCATACGACTTAAAATTGCACTAAGGAACTGGTCCTTGGTGAGAATTGAGTGTATAAGTTTCCCTTCATCCATCAGAACTCTAGTTTCGGTAGTTACAAAGAGATGAAGGAAGTGGGTAATTACGTAGAAATAGAACGAAGCATCAACATAAGATCATTAATTAGCATTCAATGCATCTTACCATATGTTTAATAACCAGAAACAAAGTTGACGATGATAGTATAGGTTGAAATAACTAATTTGCATGTGAGGATGTACCTGACTACCTGTTGAAGAATATATGATATTGGGATCGCGAGATTTTCTGAGGGAGGGGGAGAGAGAGAGAGAGAGCAGATTCTATGTACTCTCTTCTAGTGGAACTTCACATATTTAGTTAAGCCCCTGTGGTTTAATAAGCTCCATGACATAATTCCTTCTTGTATTAGATGGACGGCTTTGGTTTTCAGGGTCATCATGTGATTTTCATGGTTCAACAAACCGTCTTGCCATTAAGCAAACAAAAAGGAAAGGAACTTGTCTATTTTTGAAATCTCTAATTGGTAATTTTTGCGTGCCTACTGGGAATTGTCTACCTAAATTTTGAAGTTAATTATATTGTCTGTGCTGTATGTGCGTGAGAAAGAAGGAGAGAATACTATTTTACACTTCAAACAGCACAAGTAATTAGCTTGAGAAAACACTACATTCTGTTTAAGAGGACCAATGTTGGAGATGACTTCATGTTCATGAAATAGTTCTCGCAATTTCGAATGGGATATTCCAACAAATTTGATTACACCAACATGGCACGCAAGACGTTGCTGTTCATGAAGTGTATGAACAATATGTATTTTCTTGTTTAATATAAGTTGTATTATGGTTCAAATAATTACTTTCGAGAACTCCCTACTTTCTCATTTTGTTAAATTTCATGTAATAATGTAATATTATAAGATTTTATTAAGAGCACAGTTAAGAATTTTTAATTAGTTTATTAAACATAATCGAAATGAACAAGACATTGCACTCACTTTTCAAGGAATCGAATCAGTAATTGACCTACCCTTTAGTTACTAGTGTTAGTTAAACTTAGCATTGATCAATGCAATGATTATCAATGTATAATACATGATAACTCAAGTAAGTTTCTCTGCTTACAGTGCAAATTTAATTAGGACATAGGAAAAAGCTTCAAGAACATAATTTTATCTTTCCAATGATGGCATTAAAATAAATAACCGGTGAGCTTATCAATCTTTAACTTTCAAGCATCAAAGAAAGGGCAAGAGTACAATTGATGTAAATTAAAAGGGTTGTTACGGGTAATATGCAAAATAGTTTCAGGTTAGGTGGTGAAAGGAAAATGCATGATTGACGACGAAGATAGAACAAGTAAAAACAAGTTGTATTTTCCTAAACCATAAAGTAAACAAATTGCTATATTATACACATGATTCACACCTTGTTCACTTCTTTATCTCTTTCACAAATCACTATCATAAAACCATATTATACTATAACTGCGTTCGACCCTCCATCTATTCTAGTTTCTTTCTACCTTGGAAAACGTCAATTTTTCTTGCGCAATTTATTCATAAGCCACCGTATATAATTGCCTTTCCTTCATGTTGTTCTTATATTTTCTTTGACCCGTAAGAGCAATTTCTGTTTTTAAGCCTTTAGTTTTACAATTTTATGTTGTCATTTTTCTACAATGACAAGGATCGAATAGGGATGTTCTTCACCATTTCCATGTCTGATTACTTGTACGTACTGCTGAGATATCATGTTTAGGATTATTGCGAGTACTTTTTTTATATCTAAAATATTAAATATTATGATTAAAACTAAATTTTAATTAAACAAAAATTTTAATTATTTATACTCTGTTTATCAGAAATTCAAGATTGCTGATAATTTAGTTTTTATAGTTATTAAGAGTAAACTGTAGAAAGGGGTTTCTTGTTTTAGTTATGATAGCTTACCATAAGCTAGCTAGCCTACTTTATCGTAAACAAATTATTATCACTGTCTTCCATGGAAACCAAGCTTTGATCCTATGGTTTCGGAGGAGGAGAAAATAAGGCTTAGGAGGTCTTTGTGAGTTTTAGCTGAAACTGAATTTATAAGGGAATCTAGGTCGAAATGTGCGCTAGTTATCATCGAGTATACTGGCAAAATGAAAAGGAATGTTAAGAACATACATGGCTGAGGTATCATGTTTACGATACATATGGCTTGTTGGGAGTTGTGAGTAATGAACTTGAGATCTGCAACTGGGCCACTAGTCAAATTTGATTTCTACTCAAACGAAGTTCTTTTAATATTTATTTGTTTATTTAATATTTCTACTCAAAGTGATAAAGTTTTTCAAGAAATAGAGAAAGAATTTATTTATTTATTTAATATTTATAGTTTTATATATGATATACCATTATAATGTTAATAAAAAAAAGGTGGAGAGAGTAGTGATGTTAAAATTTGATCATTCATTTTGAATGAATTAAGAGGGAGAAGCATGCATTACATATTATTATAATATTAGAAGATCTTACTTAATAACATTTATTATTTTGAATATCACTAAAAGTTTTAACATCATTAAAAAGGAAGAAAATAATAAAAGATACTACCATCAATAAATTTAAATTTGATAATATTAGTAATTCTATTATAATGAAATTAAGCAGTATATGAAAGATTAAATAATTTAATGAAGGAGTAAATAGAGGAAAGAAACCAATTAAATTAATTAAACAATCAAATAATAAAATGAATGAGCAAATATTTAATTTAAAGGAGTTTTAAGAAAAACTAAGTAAAGAAGTAAGAATAAGGACAAAATAATAATTTTAAAATGTACCAAATAATTTTAATACTTCTTATTACTTTATCTTGATAATTATAGTGAATTAGGATTTAATTATTACATGATTGTTGACATTTAAGTATATTGCTTATGCTTTATCCTAATAAAAGGATTTGAAAAGTTATAAGAAGGGGAATTTCGTCAAGTAATACCTCAGTCCAGGGATGTCTAAGTAATTTGAAGAAATGTAATTAGTAAGTTAATTTGTTAATTAGTAGCGGTTATTAGTTAGTTGGTTTTTTGTATTGGGCTTTTGTATATATAGTCCGATAGTTTTGTACATAGTAATTGAAGAAGTCCAGAAGAACAAGTTGAGTCTCTAGCTCACAAAACAATGTGTTCATCTCCTCTGCTCTCCTTCTCTTTTCTCCTAATATCTCATCTCCGATTATGTTTTAACATGGTATCAGAGCTGCCGGCGACGATCGACCATCGTTGTTGAGCTTCATTGAACCTTGTTTACCTAATTTTGAACCTTTATTTTTCTATTCTCTGTTTTTTTCCCAAATCGAAACCCTAATTTGTTCATCCTCTGTTTTTTCTTTGGTTCCTATCATTCATGACGATTGATTATCCAGAATCGTCACAAACTTCTCTTAACACTGGTGTTAAAATTGATTTTAACAATCCATTGTACCTTCATCCGTCAGACACCCCTGGAACATTGCTTGTTTCGCATCAACTCACTGGTATTGAGAATTACAGTGTGTGGAGTCGGTCTATGCGAATCGCATTGCTGGCCAAGAACAAGATTGGTTTTGTTGATGGAACTTGCTCACGAGATGATTTGGATCCGGCTCTTCATCCGCAGTGGGAGCGTTGCAACGCCACTGTTCTTTCCTGGATTCTTAATATGGTTTGTAAGGATCTTTCGGCTGGTAATGTATTTGCTTCGAGTGCTGCTCTCGTCTGGAAAGATCTGAAGGAAAGGTATGATAAGGTGGATGGCTCTCGAATTTTCTTTCTTCATCGTGAAATTGCATCACATTCTCAAGGTATTTCTTCAGTTTCTGCTTATTTCACCAAATTGCGTCTTCTCTGGGATGAATATGATGCCTTGGTTCCATTTGGTTCTTGTGATTGTGCCATGTCTCGCAAGAATGCTCAGAATCTTTTGCAGCAGCGTCTGTTTCAATTTCTTATGGGTCTCAATGAGACTTATTC
>JANIHZ010000003.1:9273036-9283577 GCA_027478365.1 Erythroxylum rufum | reverse complement strand
AATTAGAGTTTTGTGTAAATTGCTTATGATTATTAATGGGATTGCTTGTGATATGGATTCCGGACGGGAGGTCCGATGATTCTGATCATTGTTTGCAAATTATTGAGGTGTTTAGGTATAGATTTGTGATTGTTTGTGTTGGGATTCCGGACAGGAGGTCCGATGGATTTGTATGGATTGGTTTAGTATATAGAAGTGTGTTTACCCTTTGCAGATTTTTGGGTTTTATAAAATACAGCCGTTATGCTACCCAATTTTTGATGGATTAGGTATATTAAAGAGCAATTTGTGTATGGCTTGTTTTTGTACAAGACATATGTGATTGCTTTTGTGGCAAAGGAAAATAAGAGCAAGAGTTTTAAAGATGAGATTGAGATATGCATGATTAAGAAGAAATATATAAATTGAGTTTTTTTTAGGATAAGTTTCCAAATGGGGAAATTATATTGTTTTGATTTGTATGAGATTGAATAAAAATGAAAGGAATGAAAAAGAAAGAAGGAAAAAAAATCTATACCGAATTTTGGATTGGTTTAGTCTTAGGGTTTCCAATGCGATAAGCTTTCTAAAGTTCACGTTTCGAATGTCGGAGTGTGATTTTCAGTTCGATCGAACTAATTGTTTGCTTCCGATTTGATCGTTCGAATCGTTTTGCTTTGTTATTCGATCTTCCGTTTTGTTTGATTTGTTTCGCCATTTTTCTTTTCAAATTTTCGTTTTCCGTTTCGTTTTTCCCGTTGGGGTCCGGTTCCGAGATCAGGTCCCAACATAATTTTCAAAAGTGTCACCAGTTGGTGACCCTTTGGAGACCGTTTTTCAAAAGCGTTGCTAAATAGTTACCCTTTGGTGACAATTTTGCTGACCTTTAGCTACAATTTCTAAATCATAGCAAAAAAAAATACATAGCCTAAATGCTACCATATTGTAGTGTTAATATCTACTTGATTAACAAGTCTTTAAGGAGAGGCAAGGACCTATTCTACTACTTCAATGTTTTGGCTAGGTCTGTTAGTAGGCTGTTAGACTTAAATATTTTCTTAAACTTATCATTTGGAACCTATATAGAAACTTGAATCATCATTTTCTCTTGTCTTGTAAAGATATGAATAAGAACATCCCTTTCCAATCTTAAGTGCCTTTAAGAGGTTTATACACTCTTACGTTACTATCTTAAGCATTTAAACTATAACACTCAGAGAATTTCCTTGCAAGGCTTAGTTTGTAACATCTACATACCCAATGGGAGGATATGCAGATGCTACACATACCATACCAACAAAACATATCATACCAACAATTCCAAGCATTCTTAAAAACTCAAGCACCTTACATTACTTTACATTTCATTTTGTTTTAAACATCCTATACAATATGTAATGAGATAACACAAATATATTACATGCCTTGAAAATCCAAATATCTTTCCGTGTATAAACAATACAAACCATTTATGCAAAATACAAACTATCTCATCATATTGAGTACAATTCACTAACAACAACAAACTGAACATTATTCATAACAAAACACAATTTGCATTGGCCAGTACGGTTGTCTTTGTCCCAGTCTTTATACCCTTCTCTCTGAACCTACACAGGGCAAATCTACCGTGCTAAGCATATAGCTTAGTGGGGAATAACTAAATAGGATACATTGACATCTGTCTTTAATAATCATCTAAACATTCACATATTCAAAAGCAATCCAAATACCATGAATCACTGAACATAATATAATATAGCAGAACAAAATATATATTTGTTCCAAAGAAAAACTCACCATTATCCTAATTCAAACACAATGTATCTTAGAATTGAATATAACTTATCACTATAGAATATTTCTCATGTTGAAGCAAATCATTTAACTCTCATATCAGAATGTACAAATGTCAGAACTAAATATCATAATAGGGTATAAACCCTTCAAAGAAAAACATGATTTGAACCAAAACAGACTTTATTTATAGCAAAACTAATCATGTATCAAAATACAAAACAAGTTAGACTGCTAATCTGTTTTACAAAAGTGGATAATAGGACTCATACGGGAGATACCGTGATCGGTATCACAGAACAGGAGAGACTTTTGTCTCAATAATAGGAGACACCAAAGTGTCAATAACAGAAGACACCGAAGTGTTTGTAATAGGAGACATCAAAGTGTCAATAACAGGAGACACCGAAGTGTCACAGGAGTAGCTGCAGACCCTTCTAGGCATCCCTATTTACCCACAACTAGGACTTAATAGTTTAAAACAAAATAATTTTATTTCAGAATCCTCATGTGAGGAACATATTGCAAAATATTCAACTTTGTTCAACTTGACATAATCACATATTTCAAACCAACTAACATGTCATACAATATGCAAACTCTCATTCATTCATATAACATCTCCAAAATTCTAGACCTGAACATTTAGTAAAAAAAAATTTATTCTTAATGATTTAAGATGATAATGAAACTTGGTGTAGAGGAAGGGTAATGTGTGAGGAGTTTTTGGTCCAAATTTCAAGTCAATCAGAGGTCCAGAGAAGAAGTTATGATCAAAAGACTGAAGGATGTTCAAAGCTATCAAATAGCATAATACATCCACTGCCACAATCATGCATGTGCACGATCGTGCACTTCCAATTGATCCTCCTATGTCATGATCATGCTTGTGCACGATCGTGCAACCCCTTCATGACCCCTTAGAGTCACAATCGTGTTTATTCCAACTTCTTCCAGCTCTTCTCAAAACAGACTTTCGGGTTAATTTTACACGGTCATTTTAAAAACAAAAATGAAAGCTTTAGGCCAAACATTCTGCTTAAACATTGTTCGTTTATGTCTTAAGTTTCTAATGAAACCAACTTTATGGAATTTTGTTCAGTATTTTGAAAGTTATACTAAAAATACTACCGACTGTCCTCAAACAGTGACAGAATCCAGAAACTCAACTTCAAGCCAAATTTTGACACTATTAGTGACAGAAATAAAATTTGACTCCTTAATGAAAGTTTTAGATATGTGTATCTAGTTTAATCTTCATTTAAATTCATCTCATTTGGATACCTACAAGTCAAGATATAGCCAAAATACCGATACCTATCCAGTGGAACTACTCTTTACAACCAGTATCCAACATGTATCTAACCTCAATTCTTTCTTACTTCAGTACACATTTGATCCACTTCAAACATCAAACAATACATGTTATAATAGGATACCAAGTTTATAATTCCCTTACCTTACTAAACTTCAAATTCAACTTCAAGAACCCAGCTAAACCAAGCTTCTAAACAACCAGCACATACATAAGTTTAATGTATAATGTTCAGCATCAATAAGGTAATAATACATAAAATCACAATACCTACTTCTTAATGAAATAAATTACAAAGCTTCCAAAGGTTGATAATCCAAACTCCAACAAAATTCCAGAAGTTGAGAGAAAATGGGAGGGGTTTCGGTGGAGAGAATGCAAGCATAGAGAGAGACTGCAGAAATTCCAAATGAGTTGAAGTGGATCAGCACTTGCTTTGCAAGGTGTCGTGATTTACTATAGCCACATGTCACACCTGAAGGTATGTTACATGTCCTTCAATGAATCCATCTACATGTCATAATATGTGGCTGCCAAATGTCCCCATTCAAGTAGGCCATTTGTTAATTTATTAGCTAAGCCAAATGTCACTAATTCCTAGGCTTAGTCATTCTAATTTCCATGTACCAACTTAACTTGTCACTTAATAATTTTTCCTAGACCAAATGTACCTTTAATTACCTCAATTCTCTAATGGAATGAATTAGTTCCAATTCACGAACTATAATTCATTAAACAAAAATTCAAGTCATATGACATTCTTAGTCTTATCTCAATTTTGAACCACTTATTATACATGTACCTTCATGAACATATAATATTTCAACTAAGGTATATTTTAGGGCTTTACATAGTTGGTTTATATAGTCAAAATGCTCTCAGCTAAGCTCTACCCTATTAAAGTGACGTACTACTAAAGATCTTAATAGCAAATATCATAAGGGTGCAACTAACTTAATGACATACATGTTTCCTCTAACAAATTAAGGCAAATTTGTTTAATAGGAATCGTAGACTACATTTAAAATTGACATGATAATGTAAATCTAAGTAAGATTGAAAAAGTGACAGCGTACGAATATAATTTAATGAGGGATATTATATGTATATGAATGGTATTAACATCTCTCTTTAAAATATGTCTCTCTCTTTTGGAAATAAATAGTAGTACCTAAGAATAACTCTTTGGCTTGTAGGGAAAGAACTCTTTTTAAAAAAATTAAAAGAATTTTATTCCAAAAAGAAATCAAGTCATACATCTCCAAGGATAACAGGTCAACCATTAAATGCCATAATTGAACCTAGTAAATTATAAGAGTTAAAGTACGAAAAGATAACTAACAAAATCATATCAAAACTTTTGCAACCCACTATATTAATTTGATAAGTTTATAATGTAAGACATTTATAGATCGATTAAGTTTTGCGTACCTGTATCCATGATTGTTTTTGTTTTTGTAAGATGTTGATTTATTCCCTTTCTGCTTCCTTTCTTTAATGTGTTTCTTCAATGGTTCAGAATAATTGAGATTACCTACATAAGTTTTTGTTTCTAAAACTTATATACTCAATTACCAACCATCATGATGGTTCATTGTGGAAGAGAGAGGGACATTAAACACTCAATTACCAACCATTATGATGGTCCATTTGAGATCCAGTCTGTAATACCCAATAACCATTATCTTAGGTGCTTTTCATGGGACTCAAATCTATAAGTCACATGGGACATTAAATAGTCTAACATAGAAAGCTTAGAGTTACTCCGGTTTCAGATTCCTTGCCAACCTATCACTAATCCCTTTCACCATGTCCCATGCAAGCACATTTTGCTTGATCTATTTGAAACTATTACGTGATGTTTGGTTGAAGGGAATAGCAATGCCATTCCCAACACAATCCTTAGGTATTGTGTTTGGTTAAAAACCAAACATAGAATACCCATTCTTCAGGAATATGTATTCTTCAATTTTGAAGAATACGTAAAACCAACTCTTACCTATTTTTATCTAATCCACGAATATCTGTTCTTCTTCAACATCTGAAACTTGTTATTCTTACAAATTTATCCTTCTTCAACATCTCTATCCCTTTGTTCCTCTTCCTCCGCCGACGGTGAGCTCTTCACCCTCGCCATTGACCGCACAATCTTCAAAGAGAGTTTAGGCTCCCACCGCCATACTTACTCAAGGCCTTCCTCCCACCACCATCACCACCATCGCCATCACGCGGCCAGCCTCCTCGCCAAAGCCACCTCAAAGCCCTCCTCCGCCGCCTAATCCCACCCCCTCTACTGACCCTAAAAACCAGTCCATAATCAAACATCTTAAGCAATTGCTCTCATCATACCCCGACTTCCAAGAATCGGATATAACCCCATTCAATTGCTTCACCCATCCATTCAATTTGACATATCTAATGCACCACTGCCGTTACCGCTGCCGGAGTCGAATGTGAGGAAGAAGAAGAGATGGCGGAAACCAAAAGCGAAGGAGGTGGAGGGTGAATTAGGGTGTCGGTGATCATATGCTTGTGGGATGGAAGCTTCTGTTGGGGCTTAAGAGGAAAAAAGGTCATGCTTCGGTTTATTGCCGCAGGTATATAAGGTGCTCTTTGACCAAGTTTGGGTGTTGAAATTTATCTACTTCTAACTTGATCGATTTTTGGAATTTAGACTCATTTGACGTGTTTCTTGGAATAAATATGGAGTTGTCTCTATTGTAACATATTGCTCTCCCTCTCTCATCCATATCGAATATGTAGAAAACGTCATTTGGTGACAAACTTCGTCTGCCTTTGTTTGTGCTCCGTGTTTTATATGTATTTCAGCGAAGTGGTCACACCTGTTTGTAAGTAGAGCAATTAGTAAGTTCATAAACTGATATTTTAGATATCCATTTGTTGCAGGCATCTTGTTAATAGGATTATGAATTTACATGCTCTAGGTAAGTTAAGTTGGAATGTTGCATTGAGGTATACAGGAATTCATCTATCTGTGCTTTCATTGACCATTACCACAATTTAACGAATTTTAAGCATTATCATTTGAAAGTTTTTTCATAATTGATTGATGCAGATGGTCTGGTGAGGTATGGAACATCACTTATTCTCCAGATAACAAGTCTGTTTCTGTGGTTTATCGTGTGACACTATACGGGACTGATGCTGAGGTAAGTGTCTCAATTTATGATTTCTTGCATGAGTGCAAATATATCACATTAACAAAAGATGTCCGCAGTAGGCACTGTGGTTGCTGAGTTGTTTCAACTCATTCAAGGCCAAGGTTGTTGTCTATATTCAAGGTTTATGATGGCTTCAGCTTCACCTATGACAGTTTTAGTTAATAAACTGGGCATAAATGACATTAAGTATTTAAATTTTCATCCGTCAGAAACATAGTTCAAATTATTAGTATGGTGCTATTGAGTAGATCAATTTAAAACAGTGGGAATTTATAACCTTTCATGTACAGAAGGTTTATTGTCATAGAAAACAAGGCTAAACTGGGTGATGTGGCAGGAATGTCATAGCTGAAGATGAAAGCTTCAAGTTGATTACTGTTTAAATCAAAATTTCAACATAAGCTCATTCCTAAGACTATTTTTAAGTAATCTATTTACTGGAGATTGCATAACATGAAAAATACATTCTTTCTAACATAGAAGGATATAATAATCTTTGATCAAGAACAGTGATAATAGTACTTATTTCAATCTTTTGTAGATTATTCCTTTTAATGTATGCATGATTTTGCAATCTTGCTTAACAATCTTTCCAAATGTTTTTGTTATCGTATGAATATATATTGACAAAGGGCAGCATAATCTGACATCTTTTTTTGGACTTGATAATCAGGCTCTACCAAATTGGCTTATGATCTCAGGGCAATCGAATTGTGCAAACAAAGAGCAAATAACCTAAGTGATCAATCCGATGCATTTTTTAAAATTTCTATTCATACAAAAAATATGAGAGAAACAGGTCAAACATTTCATGTTTTGTTTTTGGTTTAGCTGGCAAACACAATAAGTGATCCTTTAGAAGATAACGGCCATCCCTATATCTAAAATGGTTCTCTTTTAGTTTATAGAATGAAGTGTTTAGGTTGTGCAATTGTCTGACCAATAGCATAGATGGCATAGATAGGAATAGTGATTTTGTCTCTCTGACCGTTTCATTCTCTTGTTTGAATTATTTGACTTGTCCTGGGAATGGTTTTTTATTTTTTCTTTTGGAAAATGTTTCTTCGTATTTACTGAAATGAATTAGGTAGGAAAATGTAGGGTAAGGAAACTTTGTCGTACTGAGGGTGCTCTAGTGAGTTACAAACTGTTTAAGCCCATGCTGCAAGTCTAGGCCTTTCATAAGTTGAGCAATCAAACAAGCTCACAACACGCGGACAAGTTCATCCATGCAAACTTCCTTTGCTTTCAAGATAGAATTCCCATCTCATGGCTGATTATTCAAACTCCACATAACAATAACTCGGTTTTGTAACCTCTTGGCTTTTTCTCTCTGCATACCAGCTACACAGGGAGGCCACTGGAACTGCAGCACTGGATGATTCAGGCTTTGGTGATCCTATACAAAAGGCAGAAGCAATGGCATTTCGTCGGGCCTGTGCACGCTTTGGTCTTGCACTACATCTTTATCACGAAGATTCATCAGAGTAAGGCAATGAGTCTTTACAGGGCTTGCTACTTTGGTTTTTAAGTTGATCATAGAGACTCCAAATTTTGATTCTAGAATATAGCTTTTTGCTCTTGTACGTGTTTTAGGCTAGTTTTCTGGAAATTGGAGCTTCTTTTTTAGTACCGTAGAGATTTACTACTAATATGTCACTTCTAGCATGTTGGCAAGTATTTTGTGATGGTGTTTATACTTGTTGCCCGCAATTTTTTTTCTCACCATGCTATCCGTACATATATGTTAATGGGCTGAATTTAAATTAAGATTTCCAAATTCTGAAGAGGCCGAGCCTTCTGTGATGGCTTGTGGATGCAAACCCAAATTTCATTTTTTACATCATTGGATGCTGACAAGTTTGTTGTTCTCTTTCCAAGTGCTGCTCTACTATATTTCGGTTTCTAATGGAAATTCTAGTGGTAACCAGATGTGGATTAATGGATTTTCTTTACAAGGCAGGTGATTCACGTTCACAAAGGAGAAATTATGAGGGAGGCAGACTCTATTAGTTTCAACACTTATTATATACAAAGCAATTCTGAAATGGTTTTTCATGACTATTATTAATATGAATATAAGAGAGAAGGAAAGGGAAGTGAATGTGGGGTTGCATGAAGTGTTGAGTAGTTGATACTTTACTTTCTGGTCCAACAAGCTGGAGACAGATGCCTCAACCATTTCCAGTACAGTTAGTCTTTTTCTTTTTATTCCCTTTTTCCTGAACCCATTTTGGACCTGCTGTTGCTATTGAATGCCGCTCCCACCCCTCTTTATTTGTTTATTTCCTTCGTTGCCACAATCATTCATTCCCTTTAGGCTTCTGCTATGTTCCTGAACATGAACTAGGATTGATTTGGGCGGACACAAGCCCTAAGGCAATAATTGCTACTTTTCTACAGGTATTTCCGAAGTCGTCGGGCTGATAGATGAAGACTTGAAGAGCAACTTAACTCATTGATGGTTGCACATTTCCTTTTTAACTTCGGAAAACTTAACTTCTTTGTACTTCAGAATCAGAGTTGGTTTTGTCTGAAAAAAGAGTGCGATGGGTTTGCTAGGCGCTGCCGAGTCCAACCCAATTCCGACAAGTGCCTACGTATGTATGCACTGCCTCCAATAACGAACGACTGAGTCGAGTAAACTTTTTCTTGCGAATTGCCAAATCGTCTTATTATATGTACGTAGAGAGATAACATCAACAAAATTATGGCGTCAAACATAGTCCTTAATATATAAAACTAATTAAATTAGCTTTACGTAACATTTTAAGTTATTTTAATAAAATAGTCGCATAATAAAATATTAGAGCTTTTGTAATTAAGTAGTCGTGAGTTCAAATTTTAACACCCACCTATTATTCAACATAAGATATAGCGAGCCTGTGTAAGTTTCAAATTTAAAGAGCTTTCACTTGAGGAAGTGTTATAATGAATATATAAAAATAATTAAATTAACCTCACACAATAACTTAAGCTATTGTGATAAAACGTTCGCTTAACATGAATTCACACGCACAAATACCTTATTATTTTAGTATAAAATAATGACATAAAATTCACTTTAATTTAAAAATATATATAATCATGGCACACACATAATGATATACAAGAAAACATCATTTCATTTTTTTTAAAAAAAGGTCACTTAAGCGTATCCCATTATTTTCAAGAGTATGATGAACTACTTTAATTTAAATTAGCATATTTGTTCATAGTGCAGATACCAACAATTATTTGATGACTTGGTTTACTTAATTATTTCCGATCGACAAGCTCATAAAGATGACTGCAGCTTTTCTTACATGATTGGTATGCATGCATCTAGAACTAGTCAATCACTCAAATTATCAATTTATTAGAACATTCTTGTCCCGAGTTTGCCTTTTCCTTTACTTTCTACTCCTCATTAGTCCTCTTGCTATTGATTCCTTCAAACTTCATTTATATTCTCCGGATAAGCTGAACTTATAATCTCGAAAACAAGGAATTAGATATTGGAGTGGTAATTGCATATAGAGAAGAGGAGTTTTCTTATGTAGATTTTGAGTCATATAGTAACATAAAAAAGGTAAGGTGACTTCTTAAAAGTTGAAACAATGGAATAGCTTCTATCATGTATAACATAATACAAGCTAAGGGACCTTAAACAAAATTTAAGAAATATATACAGTTGTATGATTATCAACGTTTTAAAAATCAGACCGGAAGTTAAACCGATAAGATAAGAGATTTAAAGTTTAAAAGGTTCGACTTATATTAGATTGTCATTAAACATATAAAAAAATAAATAAAAATATTAAAATATGATTGAAACAAATTGTCCTTACCTATCAAAGAATTTAAAATTTAATTGGAAAAGGAATTGTTAAATGAAAATTAGTTGATTTATATTAGTTTATAAAAAAAATTTGGTTGTAAAAATTGACCAATTAATTAATAAATTGATTAAATTTTTAATAGCAAAAGTTATTAGAGTAAATCAAACTGAAAAATTGAAAATTGAACGAAAAAGTTAGACAATTCAAGATTTTTACGGTTAAACTGGCCGAATTGTTTGAATTTTTAACCATTGATATTAACTCGTTAAAAAGGAAGATTTTTAACAAATTTGAAAGGAATTCAAACTCATTTACCAAAAATCTCTAGAATAGGACTCGTGTTTTAGGGGACCGATTCTGACCCGACTTGACTCACATGATTCTTATATATGGTTTAATCGAATGCGAAACTCTTATCTTCTTGTTCGCAATGTATTTCTTTTGACT
>JANIHZ010000003.1:9259177-9272455 GCA_027478365.1 Erythroxylum rufum | reverse complement strand
ATACTAAGAAGTATAATATTCATACCTTTATTATATCCTCATAAGTCATTTTATACATCAACAATTAATACTAAATAACTAATTTTACTAAATATCTTTAAAAAACAACTTATATTATTTACTAATCAAATCATCTGATATAATTAACTATCAACTAAATACTGATTAATCAATTGCCAACTAATCAACAATATGCTTAATGTGCTGTTTGCTAAACAGGCGTATATAATATCATTGATTAGAACTTGCGAAGCAATTAGTTAGTAACTCAAGCATATGCATGATGATGCATCCCACTACATAAAAGAAGCTCATTCTGCAGAGACAGTTTGACCGTTGACCTCCCGCGTGATTTCATAATATTACCCTGAGTTCCGTTTTTGCCACTACGGACTTTGCTCTCGCCTGCCAATTTCTCTACGGTAACGTCGTTAATCTCGCGTACATCTCAGGGCAAAACCAACATTGAACTTTCCCTCGTAAAATAATTGAAAGTACAACTATGGACGACATAAAAATGCCATAAACACCAGCCCCATCTTCATAGAAGCGCGTGTAACTATGATCTCATAACAATTTATAATGGCCAGCGGGATCATTCAAAATTGACGAACACGCAAATCACAGCGCGTGAGAGAATGATTGATACGTCCCAGATTGTAAAGAGGGTGGGCTACTGGGCTTCGCTAGCCTATATATAGATTTATGTTCGTATTACGAGAGAGGGTGTCTTTTCATATCTCTAACCTAATTCTCTCTCCTCTGCGCATCGGTATATCGCTACCACCACCAAAATTCACCTCTCAATCTAAGAGGTCTCTCACACTGTATTGGGTCTTTCTCATCTTTGCCACCCAATTCTGACATCTATCGACATATTCAAGAAGCTTACTTTTGTGCTATTAGAACTAGCTAACTTGCTAGGTCTGGTCTCGTGACCTTATCTCCTTTGACACACAGATACAGAAGTTGTGTTGGTGCTTCTGACTTTGGTTTGAAGAAGAAAGGGGAGGTTTTAAGATGACTCCAGCAAATTTGGCAGGACAGTTTGGTGACACAACCTACACTAAGGTGTTTGTTGGAGGGTTGGCTTGGGAAACCCAGAAAGAGACCATGAAGAAGTACTTTGAACAGTTTGGTGAGATCTTGGAGGCTGTTGTTATCACTGATAAGGCCACTGGCAGATCCAAAGGCTACGGATTTGTATGCTTTCTTTCATTTATCTTCTTATAGTATCTACCACTTTTCTGCTTCTTTTTTTCATGTTATTGTCCTCTTAACTTTTTTTCTCACTGGATCTTGGTGGGAAAGAAAATTCGTGATGAAACTTGCATGAATTTTGAGGCTCAGCACAGAATCAAGATATGGTTTATATCACTGATTTTGGGGAAATGTGGTTTTGTCCTATTTCAGGTCACTTTTCGGGAACCTGAAGCCGCCATGAAAGCATGTGTTGATGCTGCTCCAGTTATCGATGGTAGAAGGGCTAATTGCAATCTTGCATCTTTAGGTGTTCAGAGATCCAAACCCTCTACTCCAAAGCATGGTATATTTGTGAAATAACTTTTCTTTTCTCTTCCTTTCTTTTTCTCTACTTTCTTGTACATTATTTCATGTGAGTGAGGTTTTCTTTTCATCACAAATTATAAAGAAAGTTGTAATTCAGAACACAAGTTCAGATCTAGAGAAATGTTCATATAACTTACTTGAAAAAAGATCATAGCTTTCACTGTATAAAGATGCTTTTCTTTACTATCTCATCACCCAATTACTAATTTCTGATTCATCAAGCAATGTTTAGCGCTAATGGATATTCGCCATAGTTAAGAGCACATTGTTGCTCAAAGAAGAAGATGATGGGGGACCAAGAATATTCTATTTTGAAGAAAACAAATTCACAATCGAAATCCATATGCTTCATGAATATTCCTCTCTATATGGAAAGTTGTTTTCTTTATCTTTTGGAGTCCATATTAGACACTAGATGTCTATAGTTAGAAAATGGATAGTTTGTCCTTTCCTTGCAGAAAATTCAATCCATTTTCTAAGAAACTCTTTTTATACTATTAGAAATGAGACCATAAATTCTATACCAATGGAAGGTCATTGCATGTAAAATATGTTCTTATTTTTTTTTTAGTATATTGGAAACTTTTGTCTATTTGAACCAAAATATGTGATGGGTTTGCAAAAACTTTTGATTTTGTTATTCTACATGGTTGAAATTGTGAGTGTAGGTGGAGGATCAACTGCAGGAGGAAGGAACTTGAGGGTAATGAACTCATTTCAGAGAGGGTTTGGAGGAGGAGAAGGAGGAGTGGGGACAACTTTTCCTTTAGCAGCATCGTTCCCTCATTATGCCTTCCAACAAGGCATTCCTTACAATGTCTATGGGTAATCACTTTGATGTTTTTATATCTCTCGTCATGTACAGATGTGTGGGATGCTGCATGCATAGCACGTGCATTGCCAACTCATACTAGGGTTGTCGACCATGCTTCTTCATTCATCTGCCAGACTGCCACCCCACTTCTTCACATCTCTCTATCTCTTGTCTCTTAAAGTGAAGATGACTCAGAACCAGTCACCTTTCATGCCTTTTCCATCATGGGCTCACTTCACATGCTAATGCCTTTGATTGCAGAACATCATTCTACTGTCTCTCTCTCTCCACCGCGCCTAAACTCAGACACGAACCACATGCATTTTCTTGTTCTGCAAGTTCTAGGATTGATGTTACTTCGATTGATAGATTATGGTTTTGCCCTGTTTTCTTTGTTCCTTCGAATGGCATTCTTTTTGGAACTTTAGACTAACTAATTTTACAAGATTCAAGCAGTAACTTACTCTCGTAATCTAAATTTGATGTGTGCAGGTACTCGTCATACTCACCAGACTACAGTTACCCAACGGTTTGTACAAATTTATACTACTTTTCTTTTGCTTTTGACACGCTACATCTTAGGATGCGTTTTGAAGCATATAATAATATGTATACTTTTTAGCAGACACTTACCTTTACACCTTTCATCAGCTCAGCTGTCATTATTTCCTCTTGCTGCCCACTATTTCGTTTCACTCTTCAATGATTGTCTTCCCTGTCCTCTACCCAACAGTTTACACATAAAGCGATTGACTTGGCTTATCACTTGCAAAACCGTCGATAAGAATGTTATATTATATAGTTTAAACAATCTTTTACTCTTGCTAGTAATTGAACTCTGAATTCTGTAATGTCACTCACAATATAACATTTAAAGCTTTGAACTTAGCTTTTATTATTGGATGCCATTAAAATAGATATATACAACAGACTGCATCTTTGCGTTTTTTCTTCATTTTTTTGGCCCTCTCCCAGAGTGATGTAAGTGGTGGAAAAGTTAAGCTCACAGCTGGTGGTCTTTACTCCTTACTTTGACTCGCTTTGAGTTCTTTATTATTTTGAAGTGGTCCATTCTCTTCATATACTTCCAATCCTTTCACAGTCTTCCAAGTTTCATAGAAATGTGTAGCAGTGACATATATTTTTTAACTATCTCCAATACTGTTCTCTCTTGACTAAAAACTACACATGCATTCTATTAATTAATTCAGGAGTTAGTTACTGACATATTGGAATGTTGTTTTATGCATGCTGCAGAGCTATTACAGTGTGTATGGAGGAGCGACTCCGCAGTATCCATTGTATGGGACTGGACCAGGTGGGATGATGACTAGCGCTGCAGCTGCTTACTTACCTTATCTTCAATTCGGTGAAGGTGGCGGAGGAGCCACAGGCTACGCTTCTGGGCAGGGCTATGGCTTTCAGTATCCTCACCAACTGTTTCAGTACTCGCCCATTAACTCAAGTAGCAGCTACCCACAGCAGTATGGAGCACCCGTGTCCCTCGCTCCAACTGCAGCTTTGCCATCAGGTAAACTTCCATTATTCTTTTTCTCTCCCCTTTTTTTGTATAGCCCTCTTGAGACTATCTTGGGAAGACTATAGGGAAGCAGACTACTTTTCGTAGCTAGATTTAATTATGTTTTCGCATGAGTGTGCTCTATTTTTGGGGATTCTTTGTAGTGGGAAGAGTACTAATATTTTTGACAGTGTGTTTTGCTGTCCCACAGGCGTGACAACGGGACTTCAAGCCCCACCAGTTCCTCATCACTAGGGAGATTATCGCAATCTAGCCAATCGTACGTATGCTTCCTCAGCACCTTCTTTTCGAGCCTCGACAACCTTAGGCCTAACCATGGTTCAATTGTTCCTACCTTTCTCTGTCTAACCTGAGCCCATGCTTGGTACTCGGGCTCTTTGCACACATACATGCCCTTCGTAGGGGTCATACAGAATCACTCTCCAAGAATCGGAATTGGAAAGAGTCCTGCATATCCTTTTTTTTTTTTCTCATGCATCCTTTTTCAAGAAGGGTTCCAAGAAGAGACCCAGAATAATCACTTTTATTGTACGTATAAGCACCAACTAAGAGCTATTGGATTATCTTAGTTGGAAATTTTCCTATAGCCCTGGAAAGGCTAAACGAAAAAAATCAACCGTTTTTAAAAATTTTAGCCTAGGGAAGGCTAAACAACTAAAAAATGGTTTGCGAAAATGTACATTTCAACAAGAAAAACAGCAAGCCCTTCACTTCCAATACTTGTTTTTAGGGCTAATCCCTCCAAAAAATGACTGGTTAATCACCTCATTGAAGAGGAAATTTTAGGAAAAAAAAAATCTTGGGCACTTGGGATGCCCAAAGTTCTTTTTGTGCATTAACATCTAGCTCGCTAGTCTTAGGGTTTTAGAGTTAGGACCATGCACTCATGTTTCTTTAAAATGTTTTTTACTTACCAACTTCAGCTTTAAAAATCTTTTGATGTGTTTTAACCGAAAATTTCCCTTTTAAGGCAAGGGAAGAAATGTTACTAACTCGTCTCTTTTTCCTTCTCAATATCTTGTAAATTCATTCTGGCTAAAACTCGGGAGTTTTAGCCCAGTTAGGAGGGGTAGTGTTCGTAGCTTGCATTTAGCATTTTACTTAAATATCAAGCTATGGCTCCATGAAGGGATATGGAGGTCATAGCACATGCATGCAGCCCTAGGGATATATTTGGTTCTCTTAGGGTTCTTCTCCACTAACCCATCAACCATGGTTAGGTCTTAGGTACTCATCCTCACCAATCTCTCTTCTTTGTCTCCAATTTCTATCTCATGGACGCTTTGCTGGATCAAACTGAAGATACTCATCATATGTATAAGGCTATAAGCTTATTGTTTGGACAGGTTCCTTCTTAGGTTGCTACAGTATTCATTCTCTAACAATGGTCTGTTGGGAAATGGATATGCTACTTATTTGTATGCTTTAATTCGGACTGCCATGCTTACTTGTTCATGGATGACAAGCAAACTTATCTTAATTCCTAAAATTTTGTATTACCATCTTTTCTTTACCTTTATTTTGCAACATGAAATTATTATAGATCATCGACACAAGTCCACAATAATTTAAATCATCAATAATCAGCATCAATAATCAGCATACCCTTGTAACTAATTATATAGTTCAACGAGGACCGGATGGCATGTCTTCTTCATTTAATTAGGTTATGCTAAGCTAAAACTTTCGAATTTCAAGTTAACGCATCTTGCATTCACAAGTCAGGAGGTTCAGAAGTTATCGCAAAAAGTACATGCAACATCTGTGTTCTTACGTCCCAATATACTTATTGGACAAGTTACAAAAAATACTATCAGATTCTTATAAATTAGTATCTGTAATTGAATAGTAGATATTAGTTAAAACAATCAATTGAATATACTTAACTTCAAACGTACAAAATTTCCACATTAATTAGATCATGACTTATGTTTCTTGCAAATATATAGTTGTGGTTTTTATTTTATGCAAGTTTGAATATTGAATTCTTTAAACATGGAAGTTTAGCACTATTTTTGTAGAAATTCGACATATTACATAAATGTATGCTTATTCTTGATTCATTTTCATGAGATTTCATGCAATATGGAAGGACCATTTATATATGGGGGTAGATTGAAAAAAAAAAAGCGGATTTCAAATCGGTTTTTCACACAAGTGCATTGAATAAGCAAAGCTAGAATTCTTATTCTCAGGTTTGCTTCTTTTGTTTTGGTTTTATTATGATTTGTATTTTTGGTTTTACTGTAAGGAGAGTTGAACTGATAGACCAAACAACCTTTAAGCTACTTTGATTGCAAGTACTAAGGTAATCCTTGTTTTGTTCATGACAGAAATAATGTGTTAGCTCAACAGTGTCTTTCACTTCATCATCTTCTTCTTCTCTCTACCACTCCTC
This sequence comes from Erythroxylum rufum, assembly GCA_027478365.1. Classification (NCBI taxonomy): domain Eukaryota; kingdom Viridiplantae; phylum Streptophyta; class Magnoliopsida; order Malpighiales; family Erythroxylaceae; genus Erythroxylum; species Erythroxylum rufum. The sequence continues at coordinate 9,266,134 of JANIHZ010000003.1, read as the reverse complement.
GTCCTTTCCTTCTCTCTCTTCCATATCAAGTTCCAAGTCTCATAACATAGGACCATGGAAGTACGATGTTTTCTTGAGTTTCAAAGGGGAAACTCGTGATAGTTTCACCAGCCATCTATATCATGCTTTTTCTCGAAGACAAATCAAAACATTCATGGACGATTAACTTGATAGAGGGCACAATCTATAAGAAATATGATATTGTAAAGAATGACTTGATTGTATTGATCTGCTTCTTGTACATTTATATAGATGCAAAACAATTTGAATGGAAAGTATTATCTACAGTTATGCCTAAATATCTGCGATGTGATATGATAAGTGATTTGCTTTGATCACCCAGCTGGATGGGTGAATAAAATGCTGATATTTGGGGATATCCCTTTGACTTGTTACCAAGAACTATTGGGCTCCATTATGTGGTTTATTGGGCTCCAGTGGACTTGTCCTTATACAATCTAGCGACCCTCTTGATTACAATAGAAGAATCAGCAGTTTGTTAGAAAATACAAACCCTCCTTCATTATAGATAATTATGTAGTTAAGACAAAAGATAAGGTTTGGGATGTAGAAAAATATCTAGTGATGATGTGGAAATTTATGGATGAATTTAGAAGCTTATGGAAGAAACTTATGAATTCAAAGAAATGGCCAAATTGTATTTGAAATCTCATGGATAAGGATGAGTCAAAGAAGTAGTCAAATTGTATTTGAAGTTTTGAAGATAAGAATAAGTTAATTAATGTAAGAAGTAGTCAAATTGTATTTGAAGTCCTTTAGTATGTCTATATATATGTGGTCTTCTAATCATTTATATGCGTTAGAAAAAAAGAGAGAGTACTTGAACAAAAAAGAAGTGTTTTGAAAGTTGTAGCTCTTTATGAGAAAGAAAGATTGAGAGGAAATGTGTAGTAACACTTAAAGAGAGATATTTGTTTCTTGTGTGTGTGTCTTTTGTATTCATAAACTTTGTTATCAATACAAATACATATTTTGTGAAAGGTTCTTTTATTTTGGAGCCCATCAAAGCTTCCAACAAGTGGTATTAGAGCTTGGTTCGTTTGTTCGTGAATTGGTGAAGCGATGGCCAACTTGATCTAGCCTCAAGTTTCGAAATTAACAAAGATAAATTATGAGAATTGGAGCATCCAGATGAGGGTGATGCTTGGTTCTCATTATTTATGGGATATTGTTGATGATGGATATACTGAGCCCGTAGATGTAGCTGCCGAAGCGGCCTTATCAGATGCTGAGAAAAAGACATTGAAAGAAAATCGGAACAAAGACAAGAAGGTGTTATTCTTTATCTTTCAAAGTGTTGATGAACCATGTTCAAGAAAATTTCAGACGCAAAAACTTCAAAAGAAGCATGGGAGATTTTGCAGCAATCTTTCCAAGGAGTTGAAAAAGTTAAAAAGGTACGTCTTCAATCACTCATAATTGAGTTCAAGATGTTAAAAATGCAAAGTTCAGAAAATATTGGTGATTATGTCACTCGTTTGAAAACGGTGGCTAATGAAATGAAAACAAAACGGTGAAACTCTAGACGATGTTCGTGTAATGGAAAAGCTTTTGCGTGCGCTTACATGCAAATTTGATTACATTGTTGTCGCAATTGAAGAATCGAAAGATTTTTCAGAACTTTCAATTGATGAACTCGTTGGTTCTCTCCAAGCACATGAGCAAAGAATTAACCGAAATGATAATACTGACGACTTGGAGAAAGTCTTGCAGAGCAAATTATCAATTGGTGAAAATCAAGCAAGCAGTAGCCAGAAACAGGACAGAGGAAGTCAAGGTGGCTATAAAGGTGGCTACCAAAGGGACGTGGTTGATGGAACAACCGAGGCGGCCGTGGACGTGGTCGATAATTTTTTGAAAAAGAAAATACAAATGAAGGAAATCTGACATATGGTCATGGAAGAGGTTATGGAGACAGAGGTAGAGGCAGATTTTAACAAAGAAGAGATAAATCTCAAGTGAGGTGTTATAATTGTAATAAATATGGTCATTTTAGTTACTGAGTGTAGATTGAATCTTGAGGTGAAGGAAATAAGTAATTTTGCAATAGCAGAAGACAAGACAGATAACGTGGTTATCCATCCTTAACCAAAGGTCAGGGGTTTGATCCTTGATTTGGGTATGGAACAGTCTTAAATCTTTGGGCCAGTTGTCCCACCCTGTGAGGTGCCTATAAACCAGTGAGGGGATTAGTCACTGGGTCCGCCGGTGGATACCCTGGTCTAAGACAAAAAAAAGAGCAAAGCAACAATGATGCTTGGTATCTTGACACGGGTGCCAGCAATCACATGTGTGGATATAAAGAGTTGTTCACAGACTTGGATGAGACAGTTCGTGGAGAAGTTATGTTTGGTGATTCAACAAAGATTCCAGTAAAAGGCAAAGATAAAATTATGATTTCATTGAAAAATGGAAACAAGACATATATTTTTGATGTTTATTATGTGCCTGCTTTGAAAAGCAACATCATCAGCCTCGATCAACTCTTAGAAAAGAAGTATGTTATAGTATTAGAAAATCACCATCTTATCATCAGAAAAAAGAAGGAAGAATTAATAGTAAAGGTGAAGATGACAAAGAATCATCTTTTCACACTTGACGTACAGAACGAGTTGATAAAGTGCATGAAGTCAGCTATTGAAGACGAATCCTGGTTATGGAATTTAAGGTTCGGTCATCTTGGATTTACTGGACTAAAGTTATTGTCAAAATAAAAAATGGTGAACGAACTGCTAGATATCAATCAACCAAGACAGTTATGTGAAGCTTACATAGACAACTGTTTGAAACTGGAAAGATGGAGAGCCAAAAGGCCATTGAAGATTGTGCACACAGATATAACTAGCCCATTTGATGTGCAATCAGCCGGTGGAAACAGGTTCTATTTAACTTTTATTGATGATTTTAGTAGAAAATGTTGGGTGTATATTTTAAAAGAAAAGGTAGAAGCCCTTGATAAGTTTAAAGAGTTCAAAGCGATGGTTGAAAAATAAAGTGGACAGTATTTAAATATACTAAGATCTGATAGAGGAGGCGAGTACACCTCAAAGTTGTTCAAGAATTTCTGTAGAGATCATGGAATTATTCATCAGCTAACAATAAGATATACACTTCAAAAAAATGGCGTGGCAGAAAGGAATAACTGTACAATTCTTGATATGACAAGGAGCATGTTGAAGGAAAAGCATCTACCAAAGAATTTATGGGCTAAAGCTATTGTATGTGTAGTTTATTTGTTGAATCGTTGTCCAACAAAAAGCGTAAAGTTCATGACACCAAATGCAGCATGGAGTGGAAGTAAACCAGCAGTTGGACATCTCAAGATATTTGGGTGTATCACCTATGCCCATATTCCTGACCAAAAGAGAAAGAAATTGGATGATAAAGATGAAAAGTGCATCTTTATTGGATATGACAACCAAAATAAAGCTTACAAGTTGTATAACCCCATAACCAAAAAGGTGATCGTATTGGGAGATGTTGAGTTCGATGAAGCTAATTATTGGAAGTGGAGTAGAGAAGAAAGGAATACTCAAGGTATGTTCTTTGATGATGAGGATGATGCTGACATGGATATACAAGTATAACAAGATGATGATCAATCCCCTCCACAAAGTCCTACACCAACAACACCTGCTTCAACACCGTCAATGTCAAAAAGTAACAGCAGCAATTCAGGGGGAGCACCTATTAAGAGAAGAAATCTAAGTGATCTTTATGATGCTACAGAACGAATAGATACATTTGACTATTCGTTGTTTTGTTTGATGTCCGCATGTGATCTGGTAACATATGAAGAAGTTGTTGGAAACAAAAATGGGAGAAAGCCATGAATGAAGAGATTGGTGCAATCCAAAGAAATGATACATGGGAATTGACCAACCTTCCAAAAGGATATAAAGCAATTAGGGTCAAGTGGGTGTACAAGACAAAGACCAACCAAGAAGGAAAAGTGGAGAAATACAAGGCAAGATTAGTTGCAAAAGTTTGCAAACAAAAATATGAAATTGATTATGATGAAGTACTTGCTCCAGTTGCAAGAATTGATACAATTGAACTTCTCATAGCACTTGCAGCACAAAACAATTGGAAGATTTTTCAGATGGATGTGAAGTCTACTTTTCTGAATGGTTACTTAGAAGAAGAAGTCTATATTGAACAATCGTCTGGATTTGTCAAGAAAGATCAAGAAGACAAAGCCTATCGATTAAAGAAAGCTTTGTACGGATTGAAGCAATCTCTGAGGGCTTGTAATAAAAGAAATGATGAATACATTCAAAACAATGGTTTTACAAAAAGTCCATATGAACATGCACTCTACACGAAGAAAAATCAATATGAAGACGTCATGATCATGTAATTATACGTGGATGACATAATTTTCACAGGAAACAATCTAGGTATGTTTAATGGTTTCAAGGAAGCTATGACTAGAGAATTTGATATGACAAATATTGGTGAAATGTTCTACTTTCATAGAGTTGAAGTGAAGCAGACTGAAGAAGGACTTTTTATTTCTCAAAGAAAGTATGCAGAAGAAATCTTAAAAAGATTAAAAATGAAAGATTACAAGCCAATAGCCACGCTAGCTGATGCAAACATAAAATTAAGAATTAATTCAGACAAAAAATCTGTAGATCTAACGTTGTTCAAAAGTTTGGTTGGAAGTTTAAGGTATTTAACTTATAAAAGACCAGACATCATGTATGCAGTCGGACAAGTCAGTAGATATATAGAGAAGCCAAAACAATATCACTTTGATGTAGTAAAAAGAATATTAAGATATATTAAAGGTACGATCGATCAAGGATTATTTTATATGCATGCTCAAAATTTAAAGTTAATTGGTTATTCTGATAGTGATTTTGGTAGAGACTTGGATGATAAGAAAAGTACTTCTGGGTATGCTTTTCATATTGGGTTAGTTATATTTTCTCAGTCATCAAAGAAGCAAAAAACTGTTGCTCTTTCAACATGTGAAGCTGAATATTTGGTAGCAACAGCATGCTCATGTGAAGCAATGTGGTTGAGGTATATTCTAAATGAGCTAGACCATGAACAAAAAGGTCTGATGACAACATATGTTGACAACAAGTCTACTATATTGCTTGAAAAGAATCTAGTGTCACACAGTCAAAGTAAACACATAAATGTCATTTTATTCGGGAGCAGATGAAAAACAAAATTGTGAAATTGGTATTTTGCAGAACAAAAGATCAACTGGCAGATATTTTTACAAAACCATTAAACAATGAAGTATTCTATAGATTGAGAGAAAAGCTTGGTATGCGAAGTCGAGTTTGAGGGAGAGTGTTAGAAATGAAACTCTCCTTTCCTTTTTACATGTGTAGCTCTAAATGTATGGCTCCAAATGGTTACTTAATAGCAAAGAGTTGTAAGAAGTATGGATCCAAATGGTTGCTTAATAGTAGAGTTGTAAGAAGTAGCAAAGTGTTATTTCTCAACTTTTATGTTTAAAACACATATCCCCTAATTTATCACAGTGGCCTCCACACACACCCCCCCCCCCCAACGTTGGTTTAAACATGCCTTTACATAAAGGATAGTCCACATTTTGTACTTTAAGTAAGGTGAATAGAGAGAGTGCAGCAACATGTTACATTCAAAGTGAGTGCAACGTGAGGAAGACAAAAACGGAGCTGAAGCTCTTGCAAAAAAGAATTTTTTTTGGTAGAATTTAATTGGAGCTCATCAAGCTTCCAATAGATATTTTATCCAACTCAGGCATGGTAGGGAGCCATCCCGTGGGTTTTACTATGTAGAAATAGCGACACTTAGCCTCCGACGATAGCCAACTTTGTAAGGATCCTGGTACTTATCGACGTCTCATTGGTCGCCTGATATATTGACAATTAGTAGGCTAGAAATAACTTACTCTGTTAATCTGCTAAGTCAATTCATGCATGCTCCCAGAAAGACTCATCTTGACGTTGTATATCAAATCTTGCGCTATATCAAGTCATGCCCTGGGCAAGTTTTGTTTTTTTTTCCTTCTTCAAGTTCCCTCCATTTATCTGCATTCTGCGATGTCGATTGGGATGCTGCCCCACTACTAGACGCTCCACCACTAGTTTTTAGATTCCTTTTCGTCATGCACCACTCAGCTGGAAAAGCAAAAAACAACATACAATATCCCGTTCTTTCGCAGAAGCCAAGTACAGGTCCATGACTCTTAATATTACTGAGTTCCTTTGGTTAAGTGTCCTTCTCTCAGATTTAACGGTCTCCCATTCAGATTCCATGCTCTTATTTTGTGACAACCAAGCAACACTTCATATAGCCAATAATCTAGTAGTTAGGGAGCGTACAAAGCTTGTCGAAGTTGATTGTTATTTTGTTCGTGATTATGTTATCTAAGGATCTATCACTACTTGTTAGTGTTGTCCAAGCATCAAGTTGCTGATTTGTTTGCCAAAGCTTTAGACTATGATGATTTTACTGACTTGTTTGCCAAAGCTTTAGACTGTGATGATATTAAGCCTTTTGTTTACAAGTTGGGCATTACAAATTTTCGAGCTCCAAATTGAGTGGGAGTATTGAGATACGAAATATTCACAAATTTTTATATTCACATATTTAGATACAAAATATTCACATATTTTCTAATATTTTCCTTCCATGTATAATTACCATGTATCTTGTCATATCAGCTAGTGTAAATAGCTATATATCTTATATCTGTATATATACCGAAATCAATGAGAAGAAAACATACACTTTTGCTTCATCGTCTTTTGCAAGATTCAACCCCACAAATTATATAGCTCTTCTATTACCTATGTATGTATATAGATTTACAACCACTCAAGTTCATAAAAATGCAAGTAAGTTGAAAACTTTTTGGTTCAGCCGGATTTCGCTGAGGCTGTACATTGCTATTTTGATCCATGGTCCGTGCGATTCTGACTATGAGAT
>JANIHZ010000003.1:9171127-9181860 GCA_027478365.1 Erythroxylum rufum | reverse complement strand
GGCTTATAAGTGGTAAGGGTCAACCATCCAAACAACTAGTTCTAGTTATTTGGACAATGGTTGACCCAAGCCCAATTTACTGATAGTGGACTCTACACTCTGCCCATATTAAAAATTCAACATGGTATCAGAGCAGGTTTGGCCCGGATTATTAATTTCCCGGTTGTCCGTCTGGATGTTCATTCCCAGCGGCCCGGTCCGGTTTCCACTGCGTGTATTTCAAGTGACAACTGGATGTCCAGCCCCAGTTGCACTTGAGGAGGAGTGTTAGAGTGTCCTATATTGCCTAGACATGAAGATGTTAAAAAGTTTATAAGTGGTATGGGTCAACTATCCAAACAACTAGTTCTAGTTATTTGGACAATAGTTGACTCAAACCCAATTCTTATTAGTGGACTCTACACTTTACCCATATTAAAATTTTAATATACATGACTACCAATCTGATTTTTCACTCCAGAACCAAGCACATTGAAGTTGATTTTCATTTTGTGCGAGACAAGGTCTGACAGAAGGAACTTCAAGTACACTATGTCTGCTCCTCTAATCAATGTGTAGACATTCTTACCAAACCTTTGTCTAAGGCCAGGTTTTAGCATCTACGTGACAAGTTACAAGTGGTTCCCACCCGGCCACCCCCTTACAACTTGAGGGGGCATGATAAAGATAAATCATAGTTAGCTGGAGATCTTACTCTACTTGTTATACGAGTTTATCCCTTGAGATCCTTACAAGATACGATTACATTCAAATGTAATCTTCCCCTGTATAAATGTAAAGCTCAACTATAAATACAGATATCAATTACTCCAAACCTTATAATAAACACAATCTTCAACATAACCATGTTAGTAAACTATAAATCTTACTGTTTTCCTTAAAATTGGTACATGTTTTCTAGCACAATTATGTCACTAAACCCATATTACTAAGTTGTGGTTCCTCTTATTTTTCCTCTAAGTTATATACGATCTCATACGTGATTATAAGTGAGGCCATATAACACTCTAATAAAAAAGTGAGGCATATCACTTACCACAGTCGATCCTTCTAGGACATGAATGAACATATGGGCGTGTGGTATACTGCATTCAACCAAGAATTATAATTTATTTAATGACTTTGCTTGAAATAACTTTTAAATAATATTGCCTTAAAATTAAAATTTTATAATTATTTAAAAGAAATATAAATAAATTAATTTAACAATAAAATTAAGTCAAACAATTAAGGAAGTGTATAAACTTTTCATGCACGTTACCTGTTAAAAATAAAATCTAACAACAATACTAACAATACTTGAAATTACGATGATCACAATTTAGGTCGTGTTACTAATGCAATTGATGTTTCTTTTTCGATGTCTGTTTTAATTGCTTAGCATGCTTTCTAATGTTACAATTCACTTTTTGTATGGACAATTCCAAACTCGTATTTAGCACAATATAAAGTTGATAGAAGAGTCTTGCTTCTTTGATCGTTGTACGCCCTTGCTCCCGATTGATTCATCACGCCATCATTGTTGCTTTTCGAAGAAGACGATACAAGAGCCCTAGGCTAAATGATCCTTCTTTCCTTACTAAAAAACTGGGTAAACGCCGAACTTCTTAACTGCTTCTATTTGTCATTGAATTGATCATTACCCATATCTTGTTCCCCATGCAGAATTGGATTTTGATTATTATTTGTCAGCTCTCTTCTTCTTTGGGCGTTATTCCTTCTACAAGTGCATTCAATTTCATGATTTAACTCAATTAGCTTATCGTTGTTCAAATTTCTTGAATGCCTCAAGTTCATGTAGCTCCTGAAATAAAACAAAGAGAAAGGGTAATTAAAAATAACTAGAATTTATAGTAGAAAATATAAATTAGTCCTTGGCAACGGCGCCAAAAACTTGGTCGACAAATCTGCAAGTGCACATAATCATTCCTAGTACTTACAAATCAAGTATTCCAAGGTCGTCTCCCATAAGGACTAAGATACTCACTACTAAATTAATCCTAATTACTTGAACTAAAATAACAATAAACTTAAAAGATGAGTGGATTAGAGCAGACAATGAATTGTAAAGACTGTAAATAAACAAACAAGGGAAATTTGATAATTTAGACTTAGGGCTTTGTTGTTCACCAATGTAAGAGATTGATCAATAAATTATAGAATCGATTGAATGATAGGATATAATAACAATTGCATAATTTTACTAATATTCTCTCTCAAGACATAAGAATACCTAACTAGTCGATTATCATCTCTTAATGCGAAACTTAACTAGTCAAATTCATTAAGAACAAGCAACCATAAGTTATCACACTAGTTTAGGATATCTCTATCTCTAAATCTAATGTGTTTATCTTCCTAATACATAAATCGCACTTCACCTTTCAGTTCATCATATGATTCCTAAGGTTGCATCTATGGTGATCAAGCATAAAAACAATAGTGAAGTTCAAGAAAGATAAACATAACCCAAGAACTTTCATTCAACACCAATTAATCCATAAAATACAAATCAATCCCCCAAAATAGGCTACATCCCTTACCCTAAATGGGGTTTAGTTCCAGAACATGATAACATAATCCATACAAATAAAGACAATCAACATCTAAGAAAGAGTAGAGAGAGAAGGTAGAGAGAACACAAACAAGATTGCTTCCAATGTTTAATTCAATCCTCTTTTCTCTTCTTCTTTACCTCCTTTGGGTGCCTCCTTATATTGCAGCCTTGTTTTCAATGTCCAGCCTCCACTTTTGTCCTTAAAAAATGAGTACTTATAGATGAGTATTTATAATGTCTTGGGCTCAAAGAAACCTAGTTTTTGCTAAACAGGGGAATATAGATTGTCATAGTGCCGACAAAGTCCATTAGGTAGACTTCATGTCCGCTGAGCGGACCTTTTCGGGTTTCTTGAGTGAATTTGGCCAGTGAATGCCCGTTGAGCAGACAATATGTTCGTTGAGTGGACATTCTCGGGTTTTCCGGCTTTCCAGCTCTGCTCATGTCTGTTTGAAGGGACATTATGTCCGCTAGTCGGATATATATCAAGCATCTAAAAAATGTGCAATTTTGACCCTTTAAATGGTGAAATCTCTCCTCGAAGTCTTCATGGAAGTTGTAGAACTCATAGTCTTGTTTGAAAGTGTACTTGAAAGACCTTAATCTGATATCCACAACAAAAGTTATGGCTCTTTCCACAAAATCTATCCATTTACACCTATTAAGCAATAAAGTTTAAATGTGTGAGAATTAACCAAATAAAGCTCAAAATTCGCATAGAGATAAGTCAAATTAGTTCCAATTCATCCTAAAATCATATATAAATAATTTGACTTATCAAATTCTCCAACACTTGAACTATTGCTTGTCCCTAAGCAAAAACAAAAGAAAACTAGCTACTAAATCTGCAAACAAGTTATTGATTCCACTTTCGTAGGTGTATGGTGACATTTAGCATATGCCACAAGCCTTTAAACCACTATGCATCCGTAATGGAGGAGTTATAGTCTCCTGAGTGTTTACCTAAAATGAACGACACCCACAAACATTTTGTTTCCATCATTCCACACCTAATCATCATCACAGCTCAATCCAATAAGTTGAAAGCATTGTAGTTAAGAATTGAAACATAGACATAAGGCTACATAATAATTCATAAATTAGATCACAAACTAAGTAATAATAGGATATCATAATGCTTCAATTAATCAAAATCATATGCTATGAATGAACTCTCTCATAAAGCATTCACTTTCACACACAAGAGTTTAAGGTCACTCTCAATCATCTTCTCACGCATGTCTTTTACGTTAAGCTTGCATCTTATCTACTTCTCCACTACTCCCATCTATGGCATATCTATGAATCAAAAAGGTCTTTATTCCTTTGGTTGTAATGGGGCCAAGGGTAAAGTAGGCTAAGAAAGAAAGGATAGGAATTCAAACCTTCAATAATTAGTATAGCGGAAACTACAAATATTACAATCATTATTGGCAAAATTTACTGAGAAAGTGCCAAACAACCATAATACTTAAGAAACTCCACCAACTCTATTATCACAATTTCCATCATTCTTTTACGTTGAAATCTGAAGTGAATGTGCCTAATTTTTTAAAAACACCATTTAGATGCCAATTTTTCTTTCCTTTTTCTTTTTCTTTTTCTTTTTAATTTTATTTTTCAAGAACAAGCTCCTTCAATTCTCATAGAAAACACCCCCACACTTCTTCCTTTGTATACCTATCAATAAGAATATTGAATGCACAACGTTTATAGCCCTACTAACCATCGAACAAGGGTGAATTTGTTTTTCTTGGTTCAAGGTTCTTTGGGATAGGATTACAAAGAAAAAGGCTCAAATACAATCTTTAGGCATAAAGGGTTCACTAGGGGATTGAACCATTTAGCTCAAGCTCAAGCCTAGTGCCTTTTATCACTTTCATAAACATACCATAATATGATTATGTAACCTTGAAAAGATGTAATGCAAGTTCTAGAAGTAAACATACATAGAAGAGAAAATTATATCACTCACAAGAAAAATAGGATTGGGTGCAATCCTTTAGGCTCAAATAGCTCACGCGTGATGTTTACTCATTCAATAGCATGCTCATTCAATCACTTTAACATTACAACATCCAATTGTGACAAGGTATGTAATCAATTTAATCATATTATGCATCTTATTTAAGATCAATCTTACCCATAATACAATTAGCTCATTAAATTGGATTATAATGACAATTAGAATGTGAAAGATGTATAAGTATGCAAACATGCATGATGAAAATATGTACAACTAGTTAATGTAAAACTACACAAAACAAAGGTTTCTTTTTTTGGAAATTGTAAGATAATTCAATGCAAAATAATGCATGCAAAACCATCAATTTATCCTCCCCTATAATTAGAATCAAAATTTTCCTCAATGTTGGTTAAGATAAAAAAAAAGGTAATGCAAATATCATAATGCGGAGTAAGGGTAAAGAAACCCCCTGCAATAACCTATTGCATTGTCAAGAAACCAAATTCTGCACCCTCTAGGATCGATAAGTCGTGATCGCATTATTCATCATGCTGATAGGAGGTGTCATTGGGATGTCTCATAACCACCAACCCTATGCAATACATAGTAAACTAGAATAAGAAGATATGAAAAAATGAATTAATAAACTAACAAAAATAGTTAGAAACGTTGGGTTGCCTCCCAACAAGCACTAAATTTAATGTCCTTAGCTAGACTCAGCCATCATGATGTCATTTTTGGAATGTGATGGTGGAAATATATCTCACCATTTCTCCCTCAAAATAGTTCTTGAGTCGTTGTCCATTGACTATAAAGGGTTGTTGTTCATCCCTTGCAATCTCCACGGCTCCATGTGGGTATACTTTGGTCACCACGAAAGGTCCAGACTATCTTGACAGCAATTTCCCTGGAAACAATTTTAAACGAGAGTTAAATAATAAAACTTTTTAACTAGGTTTAAATTCTTGCCAAAGGATATGCTTGTCATAGAAAGCCTTGGTTCTCTCCTTGTATATTCGAGCATTCTCAAAAGCATCTAGGTGAAATTCATCTAACTCATTCAACTCCATCAGTCTCCTTTGTCCATCTTATTCGAGATCATAGTTCAACTTCCAGATTGCACATAATGCCTTGTGCTCAATTTCAACCAGAAGATGATAAGATTTCCTAAAGATTAATCTATATGGAGACATGCCCAAGGGAGTCTTATATGCTGTCCTGTACGCTCAAAGAGTGTCATCAAGCTTCAATGCCTAATCCTTTCTTGAGGTGTTAACAGTTTTCTCCAAATTTGCTTGATTTCCCTACTAAACACCTCAACTTGGCCACTGGTTTGAGGGTGATAGATAGTTTCAAACTTAAAATGGCACCCATATTTTTCCAAAAGAGATTTAAATTGATGATTCTAAAAGTGTACCCCATTGTCACTGATTATAGCTCTTGGAACACCAAATCTTGAAAATGTGTGCTTCTTGAAAAATTTGACAACACTAGCTCCAGTGTTGCTTGACAAAGTTGTGGCTTCCACCCATTTGGATACATAATCAACCACCTCAAGGATGTATTCATTTTCAAAGGATACTAGAAACGGTCCCATAAAGTCCAGACCCCATACATCAAAGAGTTCAACCTCTAAAATCCCTGACTGAGGCATCTCGTGCTTCCTACCAATGTTCCCTATTCTTTGACACCTATCACACATCATGACAAAAGTTTTAGCATCCTTAAAAAGGGTAGGTTAATAAAACACAGATTGGAAAACCTTTGTCGCCATTTTGTTAGCACCATGATGTCCGCCATAAAGAGAAGCATGGCAATGATGCAGTACTGACTGAATCTCCTCATCAGGTATACATCTTCTAATTATCCAATCGACACACCTTCTAAAGAGTAACGGGTCTTCCCAAAAGTAATTCCTTACCTCAAATAATAATTTCCTTCTCTTATGGTGTGAATAATCACAAAAAATAATGTTAGACACCAGAAAATTAACAAGATTAGCAAACCAAGGAACATTTTCCTTAAAAGACCACAGATTCTCATCAGGAAAGGCATCATTAATTGGTTTAACTCCCATCTTGTCACCTTGCTCAAGTCGCAAGAGATGATCAGCCACCGAGTTTTTGAATCCCTTCTTGTTTCTAATTTCTAGGTTAAATTCCTGCAAGAGTAAAATCTTTCTGATCAACCTTGGTTTGGCATCCTTTTTTGTAAGAAAATATTTCAAGGTAGAACGGTCAGTGTAAACAATGACTTTGGCCCCAACAAGATAAGATCTAAATTTATCAAATGTAAAAGCTACTGCTAGCAATTCTTTCTCTATAGTATCATAATTAATTTGAGCATCATTAAGAACATTGCTAGCATAATAAATGACATGTAATTTGTTATCCAGTTTTTGTCCTAACACAGCCCCAAGTGCATAATCATTAGCATCACACATCAGCTCAAAAGGGAGATTCCAATTCAGTGCGGCCATTATAGGGGCTAAGGTAAGTTCCCTTTTCAACCTATTGAAAGGGTCAAGACATTCATTAGTAAATCCAAATGGGACTTCCTTTTGCAACAAAGCACAAAAGGGTTGAGAAATCTTGGAAAAATCTTTAATAAATCTGTGATAGAACCCTGCATGCCCAAGAAAACTCCTTATTGCTCTAACCGAATTGGGGGTGGTAGTTTATTGATGACTTCTATTTTTGCTGGATCCACCTCTATTCCATTATTTGAAATTTTGTGGCCCAAGACGATTCCTTCTTGTACCATAAAATGACACCTTTTCCAATTTAGCACAAGATTTGTTTCTTCACATTTCTATAGAACATGTTCTAGATTGAATAAACATGCATCAAAAGAAGAACCAAAAATAGAAAAGTTGTCCATAAATACCTCAATTATATTCTCCACGATGTCGGAGAATATGGACGTCATGCAACTTTGAAAAGTGGCAGGAGCATTGCACAAACCAAAGGGCATCCTACGATACGCAAATGTACCATAGGGACAAGTGAAGCTAGTCTTCTCCTGATCCTATGGGGCTATGGGAATTTGGTTATACCCTGAATAACCATCTAAAAAGCAATAATAATCATGCCCCGCTAATCTTTCCAACATTTGATCAATAAAAGGGAGAGGGAAGTGATCTTTTCTCGTTGCTGCATTTAACTTCCTGTAATCTATACGAACCCTCCACCTTGTCATAACCCTAGTGGAAATTAACTCATTACTATCATTAGAGATGATAATCATGCCACCTTTCTTTGGTACCACCTGGACAGGACTTATCCAAGAGCTATCAGAAATAGGATAGATAATTCCTGCATCAAGTAACTTAAGTACCTCAAATTGCACAACTTCCTTCATGTTAGGATTGAGTCTACTTTGATTTTCCACACTAGGTTTGTGGTTTTCCTCCATTAAAACCCTGTGAACATAAATAGAAAGTCTAATTCCCTTTATGTCAGCAATATTCCATGCAATAGCCAATTTATATTCACGTAGCACCCTTAATAACTTCTCTTTTTGAGAGGAATTCAAAGAAGAAGAAATAATAACCGGATATGTATTTGATTCTCCTAAGAACACATACCTCAAATGAATTGAAACCTATTTTAATTCAAGTTTTAGTGGGCTCAATATGGAAGGTAACAATTTAGGTTTAGGAGGGCCCAATTCTTCAATTTGGGGTCTATACCTAAAACGATTACCTTGCAATCTATATGCATAGTCCACTAGCTCATCATCCGATTCATTCTCATCTATTCCTAAAGCTAGGCATGTCTCTAAAGCATCATCATATATTAATTTAGGAATAGATTCAAATGTAAGGGAATCAATTACATCTATCCTATAGGTGACTTCATCGAAAGAGAGTCCCTTTAAAACCTTGAAAATGTTAAACACCTCATCCTCTTCACCAAATCTCAAGGTCAGCTTACCATCTAGAACATCAATCAATGCTCCACCAGTGGCTAAGAATGGCCTTCCTAAAATTATAGGACTCTGCATATCGAAATCCATTTCAAGCACAACAAAATCAGCTGGAATTATAGGCTTACCAATTTTCACTAGTAAGTCCTCAACTATACCAATAGGGTATCGAATTGGTATATCAGCAAGTTACAATGAAATTGTAGCTGGTTTAAGTTCACCAATTCCAAGCCTATTATAGAGAGACAAAGGAATAAGATTAATGCTTGCACCTAGGTCACATAAGCATTAAAAAAAATTAGAAGCGCCAAAGTGACAAGGAATAGTTAAACTCCCTGGGTCCTTTAACTTAGGGGGTAATTTATTTTGTAAAATTGAACTACACTCCTCAGTTAAAGCTACTATAGTAAAATTGTCCAGGTTCTTTTTGTTGGAGATGATTTCCTTCAAGAACTTGGTGTAAACAAGCATCTCAGCAAGTGCTTCAGTAAAAGGGATTTCGATTTGGATCTTCTTGAAAAGGTTAAGGAATTTATGAAATTTGGAATCATCATGCTTCTTCTTTACCTTTTGAGGGTATGGTATAGGTGGCACAAAGGAAAATTTTGAAATTGGTGGAAACTTTTTCTTTGGTTCGGTTTCTTTAGGTTTTTCTTCTTCATCCAAATTTATAATTTCAGCGTCCTTGGTTTCATTTATCTTAGCTTCCTTCTCTTTAGCAACCACACCTTCTACCACCTTACCACTTCTTAGAAGAATTGTCGTACAATCTTGTTTTGGAATCATTTGAGTATTGCTAGGTAGCTTTTCTCTACCTCTTTCACTTACCTCTTTTGCCACTTGACTGAGTTGCACCTCTAAATTTCTGATAACAACTTGGTTGGACTAGATGTTCTGCTCTATTCTGTTCATGGCTTAAGAGCTAGCTTGTGCACTTTGATCCATCTTGCTCATAAGTTGAGCAAACATATCTTCAAGCCAATCCACCTTTTTCTCCTAAGGGGAAGGGAATTGTTGTTATGTAGACCATGAAGTAGGTGAATACTACTATTTCGGTGGTGTTTGGAACCTAGGTGGTCCCATTGGTTTTGCGGCCCCTTGATTTTTCCATAAAAAATTTGGATGAAACTTTTAACCTTTATTGTAGGTGAAGGATCAAATCTCTGACCTTGTCTACCATTTTATACATAGTTCACCTCTTCCTCTTGCATTATTGCTTTAATGTTCATACAACCAGTTGTTGTATGTCCAAATCTACCACAAAAAGTGCAAGGATCCCTACCATACTTGTTATCGTTCATTAACAAATTCAACTTCTTATTTATCTCGGCAACTTGGTAAGCCATGTCGAGTTTAGAACCCCCTTCATTAAGAGCAGCAACTTTGCTCCTAGTCACCTTATAATGTGAATTCTCCGCAACTTTTTTGAAAATATTCCATAGCTCTTGGGAACTCAGGTTGCTAATATTCCCACCATCGTTTAAATCCACCAAAGTCTGATTGTGATAAGTGAGACCATAGTAGAAAAACTAAGCCAAAGAGTATGTATCAAATCCATGATGAGGACATTAGTTAAGGAGATCAGTAAATCGCTCCCATGCTTTATGAAAATTTTCTCCTTCTTTCTGCAAGAACCAATTATCATCTTCCTTAGTTCGAGAATTTTGTAGGCTGGGTACCACTTCATCATGAAAGTCGCCATTACTTTGTCCCAAATATCAATGAAATCTACCTCCAAACTCAACAACCAGTTTCTTGTTAATCCCTTCATGCAATAGGGAAAACACCTTAGCCCTAACTCATCTTCGGGCAATCAATACAATGGAAAAGTTTGAACTATTGCATAGAAATCTCTCATAAAGGAGAGAGCATCTTCACTCGGCATTCCATTAAATTGTGGCAACATAGATAGATGAATTTGCTTTAGTTCATAATTCCTTGCTCCCGTAATCAATCGAATGCAAGAAGGTTGTCAGTAATAAATGGCATTTGATAATCTTTAATTCTCTTTACCGCAAGATTAATAACAGCCGGTTCAACTTGATTTCCTTCATTGAATTGTTCGTTCCCCATATCTTGTTCCCCATGCAGAATCAGATTTTGATTATTGTTTTCCATCTCTCTTCTTCATTGGGCATTGCTCCTTCTACAAGTGCGTTCAATTTCAGGATTTAACTCAATTAGCTTATCGTTATTCAAATTTCTTGAACGTCTTAAGTACATTCAACTCCTGAAATAAAATAAAGAGAAAGGGTTTAAAAGTAATTAATGGAAGAAAACTTA
>JANIHZ010000003.1:9075624-9087263 GCA_027478365.1 Erythroxylum rufum | reverse complement strand
ATAATATATTTTAAATAACATATTTCATTCACTAATAAATTAAAATTAAATAACGATTTTAACTTTAAAATAATTGGTGATAGGTATCAATAAAATGTATAATGAAACCTCCACTAAGAAGCGCTGGAAGAGTCTATGTATGCAAGCCCACGTTTTAGAATGTTAGGAGAATCTTTAGAAAAGCCGCAACTTATTCCATTCACATGTCTCTCTATCCTTTGTCTACATGTTCAAGCAACCAAGAAATTTATTACTTTTAGACGTTATTATTGCACATTTTAGTGTTCACATATGACAATGAGTTAGCCTCTACTTGGCTTGATTTTTTAAATCATTTTTTGTTATTCCAACGCCAGCTTTCATAATCAATTTTCATATAGAACAATTTCTTAGCGATGTGCACTCTGTTTTAGTTATTAATTGACTTGGTTTTTTAATCCTTTTTTGTTATAGTAATGCCAGCTATCATGAAGATAGAAAATTCATATATAATAAATAAAAGTTGCACTCTGTTTTAGCTATTAATTAACGACATCTTTTGTAATCCGTTTTGGTTATTGCGACGTCAACTGCCGTGAAGATAGAAAATTGAAGGTTTCAGCTTTCATATATAAATTATAATAGGCCAATTTAATATTGGTGTGACTTATTTTGATTTTATATTTAGTAGGTGTCATAATATCTTTTTAGAGAATATATTAGGATCTGTTTCTCTCGATCTATTATGTAACCGGTTTATTCCCTTTTTTTTATGCTAGAATAAAAAATATAAAATAATTACTTAACCATGTAGTCGCA
This sequence comes from Erythroxylum rufum, assembly GCA_027478365.1. Classification (NCBI taxonomy): domain Eukaryota; kingdom Viridiplantae; phylum Streptophyta; class Magnoliopsida; order Malpighiales; family Erythroxylaceae; genus Erythroxylum; species Erythroxylum rufum. The sequence goes on along the minus strand of JANIHZ010000003.1, from coordinate 9,086,465 downwards.
CTATTTTTTGTTAGTAATTGACATGATTTTTGTACTCCTTTTTAGTTATTGCGACGTCAGTTATCATGAAGATAGAAATTTGAATATGTTAGTTATATATAGCAATTACTTAGCCATGTAGCCAAGCAACGACTTTACACCTTTTAAGTTGTTTCTAATTTAGTCCTTAGAAGTCCATTTCGTTAACTTTGGTCGATGTACCATTTTGGTCATAGATTAACTAATATTTTAATATGAATTTTCTATTTGTTTTCTTAACAAATTGACGCAAGAAAAATCTCTCGAACCTGTCATTTGTTAACTGTTACGTAAAAAAATTTAACGACATGGGAGTTGTAATAATACAAAATTTTGTAATAACAAAAATAAGTTAAATTTGACATATAATAAAACCGTAATTATGAATGAAGCAAACTTTGGTTTACGGTCGCATCCATTGTTGGAACTACAATTGATTATTGACATAGAAAAAAGTTATATTGTCAATTACATGTTTATTGTGGTACTAAATACTATTAACTCAAAGTTTATTATTTAACGATTTTGATCATAAATAGTACTTTTTAAAAGGAAATAAAATCACAGAAAAATTATTTTATTTCTTGCAGAAACTTTCTTAGTAAGCTTTTCTAATTAACATCCAAGAGGATCTTACTTTTTCAACAATTAGCTCAATAGAAATGATATTGAAAATCTAAAGTCAACTCAGAATTAAGATGAAGCAATGACTAGTTGAAGAAATTGACTATTTAAAGAAGAGCAATAACACTTGTGAAGTAACAAGCATACATAGACTTTCGAAACATTTGAGTATCATCTATATTCTTGATAGTCATATCATTCTTATTGTGCCTTAGAAAGTGAAATCACTATATCAAGAGAGAATTTGTTATTTGATAACTTATTTTTTATTTTACATTTTATTTTTCTGTGAGCTTTTAGAAGTTTGTTATACACTTCGAATGTGAAAGGTTGGAGAATCTTGAAAAATATGTACTTGTAAGCTTTGATAGGCTAGTTAAATTTAATACTCGGATTCATATAATTAAATACTCAAGTTAGGTATTTGGAAACTGGACGTAGACTTAAGTTGTAAGCAGAACCAGTATAAATCGAATGCATGTTTCTTCTCTCTCTCTTTAACTTTTAAATTTCCTCGTTTGTTCATTTTAATAACATGCTCCTTCACTTTTATAATAGACTCCTTATGTTTTCAACTTGCAAAAGGTTCTTTTCAGTTTTAACAGACACCTTCAATTTTAAATTGTTTAACGAAATTTATCGTTAAGCAAACTCCTATTATTTAACAGGCTATGATTGTCTAACAAGCTTATGTCGTTTAACATGGTTATATCATTTGACAAGCTCCTATTGTTTTAAATGTTAACAAGCCCCCCGTCTTTATACGAATTGAAAGTAACTTGGAAAATTTTTCAAGTCATACACAATTCACCCCCCTCTTGCATGTGTTTGTTTTATCATTTGGTATCAGAGCGAGATTTCATATTTATTATGTTTTACAGCACATAATAGATCATGGCAAACAACTTAAGAATTCGTCTCAAAGCCTCCTTACTTCAATAGAAACAACTACTCCTATTGGAAAAAGAGAATGCTCATCTATCTTTAATCAGTGGATATCGAAATCTGGCAAGTTATCAACTCAGGAACCACACCTCCCACCACTGACAATGCAGAAGTTTGGATTGATGCCGGTAGAAGAAATGCACAGCTGAATGCTAAAGCAAGACATCATCTTATCTGCGCACTATCTCCAGAAGAGTACGAAAATATATCCAATTGTTCTACAACAAAAGAAATGTGGGATAAGCTTCAAGTTACTTTTGAAGAAACGAATACGGTAAAGAAACATAGAATAAATCTTTTATTGCATCAATACGAGACTATTTGCATAAAACAGGGAGAAACAATACATGAATTCTTCGGAAGTTTCAACAACATCATCACTGCCTTAAAAAACTTCGGCAAGATATATCCAAATGAAGAGCTGGCAACGAAAATTCTAAGATCATTACCAAAGGAATTGAGACCTTAAGTGACAACTCTGAAAATCGCAAAAGATCTCGATACAATTTCACTTGACTAGTTAAGAGGAAACTTAGTGATTCATGAAGTCGAGCTTAGGCCAGATGAAGGATCCTCATACAAAAGAGGAATGACACTAAAAGTAGTTGACGAATCAAATTCATCAATTGATGATAAAAGTAATACTGAGTTGCAAATGGATGGAGATGACGAATTCAACTTCATGGTCAAAAAATACGTCCGTTTCTACAAAAAGAAGCTCATGAAGAAAAGAGAAGGAAACAAGAAAATTGAAAACACCAAGTTCCTATCAAAAGGCAACAGCGACAATAACAATACACAAAATAATCAAATCATATGTTATCACTGCAAGAAGCTTGGACACACAAGACCAAAATGTCTTATTCTTCAAAAAGATAAGACAGAAAACAAAAAACCCTAAAAACATGCTATAACTCCAGTTTGGTCAGATGAGGATTTTGATAACTTTGAAGAAGAAGAGCCTAAGGAAGTTAGCAACGTTTGTCTTATGAATAAATCAGGTGATGATAAGGTATATTATTCTAATTATGATATTGAAGTTAATGAATTGAAAATTGCATATCATAAATTGTTTGATCAGTATAAAAGGTTGACAGTGATGTATTTCAAAGATGTTAAGAAGTCCAAGAACAATGATGCTTCTATGAAGAGTAAGATTAAATCATTGCAATATGCGAATGAGAATTTGGCAACTAAAAATATGTCTCTTGAGGTTGATTATAAGCAAAAGGTCTCGGAAAAGGAAGTTTGTTAGAATATTCTACGAGATCATGTAGAATCAAGATCAGATTATGCCTTAATTGTGTACATTAAGAGAATATCACGCATTGACTACAGAATAGTTACCATAGTTGGCTAGCCTAATGTACTATATTTAGACAGACTCTGTACATGGGAAATTTATCAATGAAAAATGGAAGTATTATTCTCCCAAATCTGGTTATTACCGTTATAAGAAAGTTTTGGAAGAAAAAGTAACTAAGTTGAAAAATAAGTTGCTCAAAAATGATTATGAAAAGTTGAGACAATTAGAATAAAAAATTGTCACCTTATAACTTGAGAAAAAGAAATGTGCTAGAATAACAAATGTATATTAATTAAATTTCAAAAGTATGTAATAATACTATAATAATATATTTTAAATAACATATTTCATGAACTAATAAATTAAAATTAAATAACGAATTTGACTTAAAAATAATTGGTGATAGATCTCAATAAAATATATAATCAGTTTTCATATGTATATTATCTACATGTTCAAGCAACCAAGAAATTTATTATCTACATGTTCAAGCAACCAAGAAATTTATTATTTTTAAACGTTATTATTGCACATTTTAGTGTTCACATATGACAATGAGTTAGTCGTGTGCACTCTGTTTTTGGTCTAATTGGCTTACTATGAAGATAGAAAATTCATATATAATAAATAAAAATTACTTAGTCACGTCAGTAGTCGCTCTCTGTTTTAGCTATTAATTAACGATATCTTTTGTGATCGGTTTTGGTTATTGCGACGCCAACTGTCGTGAAGATAGAAAATTGAATAATAATTACTTAACCATGTATTCGGTGCTCAACTAATTCAGAAGTCGCTCTTTTAAAAAAAAAAATTCTTCTTTTAGTTTATGTCATTATATTAAAGACAATATATGAATTAAGTGTGAGTGTGGGTATGTTTCATATAATTAATAGTTAAAATTTTTTGAATGCTTGTTAACTTCTTTGCAATTGATTAGCCAATTTTAACACTTTCTACACTTCTATTTTTAATGACTTAAGTTGTGCATATAACTTGAGTTAAATTTATTTCAGACAATAGATGTCACTTAGTTAAGAAATACAAATGTATATATTTAGTCAAGCTTTGGCAATCATATAATTAAACATGGTATATAATTGTGATGAATTGCATTAACGTATGAGTTTTTGGGCCTAAAGATTGAAACATCTATATCAATTTGTATTTCTTTGATGTGTAATTATCTTCTAACGTTAATTTTTCTTTAGAACTTGTTTGAAATCGACTTGAGATCACATTTATACATGCGTGCACAAAATGATCAAGGTCATCTTTGTTTTAACCCTTTAGCTTAAATAGCTTTCAATATCCTTTGTTAAACTTCTTGAGATGAATCCTTTTTTTCTTGATAAACTCACAATAAACAACTAAAACCTCTCCTATTTTCACCTATCATAAATGTAAGTAGACATTCTAACCACAATTTATGTCAAACTTATTTGGAGAGATATGGAAAATAAGGAAAAGAAAAAGATAAAAGGAAATTGAAAAGATTTAGATTTGAATTGTGTGTTATACTGTTGTCTTTAAATATCAGTACATTGATAAAAAAGAAAAAGAAAAAAGAAAAGAAAGGAAAAGAAAAATAATAATACAACAGTGGAAAACAAGTTATGGAGTAATCTATCTCTAGGGAATGACGGTGTTGACTCCTTTGCGATTGAATTTGTGTCTCCACAAGTAGTTAGGCGCTTTGCTAATGCTTATGATTTTTGTCCTTTTTTGTTTATCAATCCTTACCTTTACCTATAGCCCAATATAACCTTGAATAAAGTCCTTTTGATTTGGGCATGTTTATATTTCAAGTTGGTGAAAAAGCAACATATAGTAGAATATTTGCATTAGAAGAGTTTGAGTGAAATATTGAACCAACAAACACTTAGTGATTTGAACGAAATTCAATTTGTAAGAGTTCACTATAATTAGGTGCTAGTTTTTGATACGATTGCCTTAAATTGACTTTGTTTATATTACTTGAATGATTAACTCTGGGGTATTTATTGGTTACAAAATTGTTTAACTCTTAAAGTGTTCACTATCTACATTTGTGAGATTTGGAATAAAGGTTGATTAGTTGGCCAATTGATTGTAAATATAGTTTGTCGAGGACGAGCAAAAGACTGGAGTAGGGGAACTTGATAAATTGTTATTTTTGTGCTAACTTTGAATATAAATCTCTTCATTGTGTTAAAATTTTTATTTAAAATTAATTAACTTATTTTTTAATTGTTCTTAGATAATTTTCAACACATGGGAGATGAATTTAAATAAAAAAAGAAGCAAAAAAGTAAAGGCAATTCAAATTTTCAGTTGACAAAAAAATAATTGACTAAGCGTAGACACATACAAAGAAAAGAGCTTATCTGTAGAATCTGATTTGAAAGCAGATTCGATACACCTAGGATTTTAATTATTTAAAGAATCAAGTTGTTGCCTTTTAGTGAGGGATCCACTGCTTGATTATGTGGGGAGTGTATCTAATAAAGATAATGATAAGAGGGAAGGGAGGATACATCTAGGAGATCATCTTTTACGTTTTTTGGCTGCTATTTTTCTTTTATTTTAGGAGTTTTGGATTTTGTTGGAAAAATTGCAGAGATGGAGACAATATGTCTTGCTACTTTTCTGTCGGGTTTTACCTCTATTATGAGAAGCTAAATTTTTTTTCTTAGTTGAAGGGAACCACATTATCATCTAGTATGTGTGAGATTTTTTGAATAAAGTTTATTTCATAAATGGATATTAAGTGTCATCTGAATTACTTTTTATGATTGAATTGATTGATCTTTAAAATACGCAACTAAGAATTGATTGATTTGATTTATAGCCTGATTAGTAGGATTTGATGTTCAATATTGCTAATTCAAAGTGACAATTATGATTACTATCTTTATGTTAGGTATTGAAAATTTTAGGAAAGATACTTATTTAGATTAAATACATATCGTATGTGTATTGTCTTGCTTGCTGCTTCTCTTAGTTCTTAAAGCTATTAATTAATCAAACTTAAGATCGTATCTATGTTGTTGGTTAATAAGAGTGATTAGAATATATTTTTCTATTTATTTAATTTTAAGAAAGAACATCACCTTATGAGTATTTGTTACTAAACTTAATTTTATATCACATCACCTTATGAGTATTTGTTACTAAACTTAATTTTATATCAATGATCCATATTAGTTTGATAACGTAGTTGACCTGAAACTAAGGTTTGTTATTAATTTTTCAGATCTAAATTTTTTTGTTTATTTTAAAATTTTTGTTATTTTTAATTTTTTTAAATCACGTTAATTCAACGTGCCTCCTCCCAATTTGTTTTAATTTTCAACTTGTATAATATTTACTAATAGATTTCTCGTAAGAATGATCCTTACTTTCCGCTACTATATTAATTTATATGGCAGAAAGTTAGTTTCTTTTTATATTTAGTTGTTGACAATAATATTCCTACATACAAGGAATGTAAAACATACTTCTGTCTAGGGGTGAGCATTCGGGTAATTCAGGCCGGATTTTCACTGTTCGGGCTCGACCCGAATTACCCGAAATTTTTTTCCCTTACCCGGCCCGAACCCGAACTTTCAATTACCCGAATTTACCCGGCCCGATTTACCCTACCTATTTACCTGGCCCGATTTATCCGATTTACCCGAAATATCCCGGCCCGATTTACCCGAATTAACCTAATTACCCTATTTCACAATTTTTTTAAACCTAATTCGGATAATCAGGCTGGCCCGAATTTTTTTTTTCTTTACCCGTCCCGGCCCGAAAATAATTCGGGTAACACCCGGGCCGGCCCGAATTACCTGAACTTTAGAATTTTTTTACCCGAATAATTCTCACCCCTACTTCTGCCTTTACATTTTCAAGAGGACTTTTTGTTCAAACATCAGAAAAAATTTATTGTTAAAAAGAACCCGCAACTTATTGCATTCACATACGGACATACCTGTGTACCCTTTGTCTACATGTTCTAGCAACCAAGAAATTTATTATGTTACACGTTAATGCACTTTTTAATTTTCACATATAACAATTGTTTAGCCATGTGCATTCTGTTCTGCTCATCAATTGACTTGATTTTTTAATCATCTGTATAAGAATTACTTGGCCATGTGCTCCCCGTTTTAGTTATTAATTGACTTGATTTTTGTAATCGTTTTTTGTCAATGCAATGTCAGCTATCACGAAGATAAAAATTGAAGGTTTTAGTTTTTGTAAATAATAATTCCTTAGCGATATAAGTAGTTGTACTCTGTTTTTAGTTATTAATTAACGAGATCTTTTGTAATTCTTGTTGGTTATTGCAATGTTAGCTATCAAGAAGGTATAAAATTGAAATTAATGAAGAGTTTAGTTTTCATATATGATAAATAATAAACACTCTATTTTAGTAATTAATTAACAATATTTTTTATACTCCTTTTAGTTATTGAAATGCCAGCTATCATGATGATACAAAATTGAAGATTTTAATTTTTATATACGATAATTAATTACCCATGTTGGTAATTACACTATGTTTGAGTGATAGTGCACTCTTCTCGCAAGTTATACAATACAAACTGGTAAATTACGAATAATATGTGGGGTTAAGAAGTTTACGGAGAATGTTATGAATGTTGAAGTTTGTTTTGTTGAGAATGTTATGATTGTTTTAATCACTTGATTTGTAAAATCTCACATAAATATTATAATTTTCATATCAAAAAAAAAGTTTGAAAATCTTATTAATGTATTTAAAAATATTAATCAATTTTTAATTTAATTTTCAAACATATAATTCTATTAAACTATTACATCCGAATCAGAATTTTTATTAAATTAGCCTAAATTTGAAACTTGACAAACAATGTTTAAACAAATTTTCGATCAATACCATGTTAGATCGGAACCACAAGAATAAAAGAGTGATGATGTATGAACTGAGTCTTGACAGATTTTTAGATCCATTTTATATTCTGGATCATGATTTAGAAAATTGATAAAATCTTTATATGCAAAACATATTGATAATCACTTTCTGTAATTATTAAGGATATTAAAATTACGTAATCATTAAGAATTTGACCTGAATGACAGACCTAGTTGTATTTCTTCATTTCTTAGATTAGTAGCTCGATGGATTGGAATTTTAAATTTTGTGTTCAAACGTAAGAAAATGTCTCATTGTGGACATTTTTCCTCGAAAATATCTGGTCCATCAATTTCTGAAAAAATCAGGAAACTTTAATTTGTGCTCACAGAAGTTTGATTTGGGACACCAAAAAAAAAACAACCATATCATAATCTTATTGTACAAAAGAAACACAAGATACCGATTCATCTAATCGGTCAAGTACAGCACTTAATTCCGTAAGAGACTTCTAATACTTAGAAAAACACGGCTAAATCTACAGATACAGATCAAAAGTAACAACGTTTCTACTAACACAGCACTACAGCAGCCATAGAAATTGGCAGAACTACGTAATTAATATATTTCTTTTATATATATATATAATTTGTGGTGAAGCATGAAGTTTAATGTGTAAATAGCCTTAAGTTCGGCATAGCTTACTTGAAAAGTTTAGCCTTCACGCCTGAAGCGGATTTAACAGCAGACTTGCCCAATTGATTGCCTGACTTCATTACCTTGGAGGGATCAAATGCCTTTCGGATGCTGAAGGCTGCGAACGCAGTCCCCAGTGCATGCCCTGCAGCAGCAAGTCCTTCGCTGGTAGCTTCTGCTGCTTCTTTTCCATATCTACAGGTAATACGACAGATATTCAAAACGCAATAAATCTTTTATTTATTGCGTTGATCTCCAACTTTTTGACATGTAACACAAACTTACTTGTGGTCTACTAAATTAGTTGTGACGTTGGAGGATTTAGACAGTACATTCTTTCCAACTTCTTCTGCAGCATCACACACCTTATCTAATTGTACAAAATTAAGAAAGGAAGCAAACAATTAATCCGCAGACTTTGGTAAAGCAATGAGATGCATCAGGAAAAACAAAAACTGGTGAGAAAACAAAATGAAAGGATTATTATGACAGACGTACTGATTCCTTCGAAGGACGCTTGGATGAATTGGCCTGGAGCGCAATTATTAAGGAATGTCCTGGCCGGTTTTGTGTTCAGAACTGTCCGGTTAAACGCTGAAGTTGCGTTCACCACACCTGAGAGAACCCCGGTGACCACCTTCTCTGTTGTTCTTGTCACCCTCTTAACCCTGCAATTCCATGCATATCATTATTTGAATATACCTGTATATATGTACACAAGTGAACTTGGTATTTTAAATTTCAATCTACACCATGTAATTGCAACGACTGGACAGTTCCTTCAGCAATTATTGAAATTAGTTTCGATCCAGTATCCAATCATGAATCCAAATGCAGTAATGTTTTATCTGCAGCCCGTTAATTAGTTCAAACATTTTAACGGTCATTGATTAAGAAAAATTAACTTAAATAGGTACTAAATGTACTGAATCGCCAAGGTATATATGCGTAGACGCAAGCAATATATATCGTTCTCCAGTTACCTTCTAATCCTCCTCAAAGTGTCAGGATTAATCTGGGACTTTGAGTTAGAAGTCATCTTCTTCTTCATAACCTGATCAACCCAGTCCAACATCCCCACGGTCGAGTCTCCATATGAAAGAATCCCTTTTATCAGCTCTGTGGAGCCCTTTGCGACTAGCTTAGCAGGCATGCTATCGTACTTTCCAATATCTGGTTCTACATGGCGAAAATATGCTTCGCACTGCCCAATTTCTTTCTTGTTTTCTAGGTTCGTATCTTCTGGCCATGTCTCCTTCGAACCTGATCTGTTTTCCTCGTTTTCTTCTTCCTGCATTGCCTCCTGCTCTTGAGTTTCATATACCAAAAAATAGCTGTAGGTCTGCAAGATCCCATCAAATTCCTTTAACTGATCCTCTGGATCTTTCCTCTCAATTGTCAAAGAGTAGATCAGCATATCCTCCGATACATTATCACCGTCAGAATCCAAACTTTTGTTGACAATATCATCTTTATTGTCCTCTTCCTCACTTGACATAGGGTCATCTTCACTCTCTGTAGGGAAGGGGAGCTTGAACAAGTAAATTGAACCAGGGAGTTTCCAAGTGGTAGTGTCTTTGGTTAACAGCCACTGAACTTCCTCCCCGACGCGGACAAGAACAGTGGGGATGCCATCTCCTTGGGCTAGGCTGATAATATAGAGATCATCTTGAGCAAGCTCAACAGAGCAGCTTCTGTCTATAAGACTGATGGCGACTCCTGGAACTTTGATTAACACAGGTTCTGCGGTCACTGCCGGGACCAACAACATATCTTTGGGGGAGTCTTCAGCATGGATTCTTACTACATCAGACTTGAGGTTTGGTTGAATAATGGAATTTTCATGATCAATATTTTGAGAAGCCATTGCTAGGGGAACAGAACGCTTGAAAACTTAGTTTAAAAGTTTAGAAAAACTTAAAAATTGCGTTCAGAATTTCTGATGTACATTTAGCTCTTTGAAGAGGAAACTACTTTATGGTCAAGATGTCTGGGGCTTTGCAGATACTATATAAGGGCGTGATTAGAAGGACAAATTGGTGGTAATTAGCTTCTTGCGAGTTTCAGAGATTGACTTTGCCTACGCCTACTTAACTACCAACATTATTGGCTTGGTATGTTATTGTTTCGCACTACTTCTTGGCTACTTCGTTCAAATCGAGATTGCGTACCATGACTCTACCTGTTGGATGGGCTTTAAGTAAAGTATAATTGAAAATTTTTCAAAATTCTTAAAGGAATATAATTTTTTAATTTAAATTTGATTCATTATAAAAATTTTAAATTTAATACAACTCAAAAATTTATAATTTAAATTTTTTAAATTTATATAAATATAATTACAATATATTGATATTAATTTATATTTTAACATATAAAATCACGGAAAAT
>JANIHZ010000003.1:8834807-8845181 GCA_027478365.1 Erythroxylum rufum | reverse complement strand
TGGGATACTAGAAACAGGTATGTGTTGGATTGGTATTCCAGATCACCACTTGTTTTCTCAAGGATTCTACTGTGGAATATTTTACTTTAGATTAATTGTCTAGCGACCCATTAACCATGTCTAGAAAATCAGAAGCTTAAGTCTACATTTGGACTCTTGACCCTTTAACTGCTGCCTTTGAAGTTGAGTGAAAATAGTTATCTCACATTTGATGAAAGCCTTCAAGAAGATGTCATTAATTATTTAACCTTTGCTTCCATCACAGTTCTTTTTTTCTGGGATGACAAAGTATGCTTCTCAATTCAATTCTGCAGGAATGAAGCCACCCTAATTGAACACATTGTAAGAGATGTTTCAGATAAGTTGGTTAATATATCATCAAATGATGCTGATGACTTAGTTGGAATCAGCTCCCATGTTCAGCAAATGGAAATGCTACTAGATCTCAGATGGGAAGCTGTTCAGATGATTGGAATATGGGGAATGGGTGGACTCGGCAAGACAACAATTGCAAAGGTCATATATGATAAGCTCTCTAGTCGTTTTGAAGCTCATTGCTTTCTTGCAGATGTTAAAGACAAATTCAAAAAGAACAGTGCTTCTGCATTACAGAAGGAACTTCTTTCAAAAATTTTACAAGAGAGAGACCTGAGTCTATGGTCTTTGGATGAAGGTTCCAATGTGATAAAGAAAAGGCTTTGTCACAAAAAGGTCCTTCTAGTGCTTGATGATGTAGATGATCTGCATCAATTGGAGATTTTAGTGAAAAAGACTGATTGGTTTGGTGCTGGAAGTAGGATAATCATAACTACAAGAGACAAACACTTGTTAGAAGCACATGGAGTGGATGCTATATATCAGCCAAAGGGTCTAAGTAATGAAGCAGCACTTCACCTATTCAGTCGCTATGCCTTCAAGCAAAATCTACCCAACAATAATTTTCTGGACCTGTCGTATGAATTTCTATCTTATGCTAAGGGCCTTCCTCTAGCTTTAAAAATTTTGGGCGCTTTTCTTTATGGTAGGAGCATAGATCAGTGGCAAAGTGAACTAGATAAAATAAATAAACTTCCAAACTTGAACATTCAGAGTATATTGAGAATAAGCTATGATAATTTGGAATCCATAGAAAAGGAGGTATTTCTTGATATTGCTTGCTTCTTCAATGGGGATGACAAAGATGTTGTAAGAGATATATTAGATGGTTGTGGCTTCTTCTCAGATAGGACATTTGGAGTGCTCATGGATAAGGCTTTGATAATGCTTTCAAGAAACAAATTATGTATGCATGGCTTGCTTCGAGAAATGGGATGTGAGATTGTGAGACAAGAATCTAAGATACTTGGTGAACGTAGCAGATTGTGGGACAGCAAGGATGTACATCATGTATTGACCAAAACAGCAGTAAGATGCAAATTCACTACTTTCCTGTCATCGAATGCCAATTAGAAAGGTACATTATTTGATAATGGGAGTCATATTCCCTTTGGTTTTGCTTTGTAGGGGACAGGGAAAGTTGAAGGCATATTCCTAGAACTGTCTGATATAATGGAAATTCACCTAGACTCGGACGTTTTCACAGGGATGAATAACCTCAGAATGTTAAAAGTCTACAATATGCAATTTTCTGGACAAATCCCTACTGTGCAGCTTCCTGACGAAGGCCTGTACTCTCTTCCTGATGAGTTGAGGTACCTACACTGGCACTCGTACCCTTCAAAATTCCTGCCATTAAACTTTTGTGCTGAAAATCTTGTTGAGCTTCATCTACCATACAGCAATGTTGAACAACTTTGGGGACAAAAACAGGTATATCTTAATAAATTCCATATATTATATCTTTAATCTCGTTGTCCTACAATTGCAAACAAATTATCTAATCCGTTCAACTCGATTGCAGCATCTTGCAAAGTTACAATTGGTTGACTTGAATCACTCCAAGTTAACCAATATTCCAGATTTATCTGGTGCCTCGAAACTTAGGAGTTTAAACCTTGAAGGCTGCAAAAATTTGGTTGATCTCTCAACCATTGAATTTCTCACCAAGCTTGAGTACCTTAATCTCTCAGGTTGTACAAAACTCAAGAGACTTCCTCAGCTCCCAAGAAATACAAAGTATGTCTATTTAGCTAAGACTGCAATAGAAGTACTCCCTCCATTTGAATGCCCCTCTGATCTGGTAAAATTGGATCTTAGAAATTGCACAAGGCTTGAGCATCTTCCAAGCAGTATCTGTGAATTGAAATCACTTCAAACTCTGAATGTCTGTGGCTGCTCAAATCTCTTGAAACGCTTAACTTGGACTGTAAGTTCTGTAGACAATGACAGTACCTGGTCATATTTTGATACCCTCTGGGATACCATGAGTCTTTGGATGAAAATTGCAGCTAGTTTACATACTATAGCTGCACGAAAACCAAGTGATATTAGATATCTGTCTTTTGCTGGGACTGCAATTGAAGAACTTCCCTCATCAATCCGCAATCATATACGTCTGGAAGAATTGGATCTCAGCAACTGCACAAGACTTAAGATTCTTCCAAGTTGCATTTACTCGATGGGAAAACTTGTGACTCTTAACATTGCTGGCTGCTTGATTCTGTTGAAACGTGCAACTGAAACTAGAATTGATTAAATTCCCACAACTTAGGATTGGGGTGATGTTCCTGGATCAATTGGGAGCTTTTAAGGTTAAGGTTCTTCTACATTTTTTGTCAGAATGTTTGAAAGGGATTGGAAACTCTCATCTCAGTTATATTTTTGGCAACTAGTGATCATAAAGTTTGTTAAGTGGTAGAACATTGCATATGCAGAAATCAAGCATTACTGCATTCTTTGTAACAAAAAAGTTGCAATAAGTAATACCACTCAGGACTCAGCTCTTTGTAATAATTAGGAATTGGAATGTGAACAATCACAGCTTGAAAGCGTTTATTGCAACATGAAACTGACATAAAAGAAAAGCATGGAAAACATTTAGCAAACGATCACTACCTCAAGAAAACAAGTCCTTTTCATGGCCATTTGATATTTTTATTTAAGTAGAAAATGTCATTATCTCCTAAAGAAATGAAGAGAAAGAAGATCTATCGATCTCTTAAATCCTGAAATAATACCAGATTCTCTATAAGAGAGCTATGCATGGCTTTATCTTTGTTACTATTGTTTAACCTTTGAAATTACCATAAGCACAATTTTTGTGTGAATGAAAGAAGAAATTAAAATTTTACTATAGTTTCCAAAAAAAAATACAAATAACAAATGCCTTAAAAAAACATTTTTTTAATCTATTTTTGTGTTTCATTAGATCATGAACGTCGTATGTAGTTATTTAACACTGCATTGCTACTCTGCCAAATTCCTGCCACTCATGCGCATATGGCGATCTCCGGTCGAATAGGAGCTGCTAGAAGGCAACCAGCGGCACTCCTCCGGCGGCCGATCGGACACGGCGATCCCCGACGCCACCGTCGGCTCCCAAGATTCAGACTTTCCTTGGGCATAATCATAATATCACTTGTTTTCATCGCTCTCTTGCCTCCCATTTTCTTCCATTTCAGGCTTCGTCGTATCCACAAAGTGACCCTTTTTCTTGTTCTTTAGATGCACTTACTTCTCTTTTTCGGCTCAGCTTTGTGATATACAGAGTTTGGTTTGTTTTTATGTGCAGTTGCAATTAAGGAAGTGTGGTTGGCTCAATGATCCTCCTCTCGTTTGTGCTCATGGTGGTGATTCAACTAATGCCTTCCCTAACTCGGTAATCGTTGCTAGTCTCTTTGGCTGATTTTTTGGAATACCAATTGTGATCTTATTCCGTGATTGGATATTTAGTCATTGTTAATGTTGAACTGGGTCTCTACTTCACAAAGCTTGTACCTTGGGATGGTTCCAAGTAGACTGGTTGTTTTCACACGTCTTAAAAACATCATTATATATGTGTATAATATCTTATTCGGCGAGATCCGTGCTTTGGAAATAAGATTAAGCCCTTCATTCGAGTGCAAAATTCCTGTAATCCAATTTCTTTCAACAAGGGTGAGTTTTGCTTATGTTTTTAACTTATTTGGATTATTTCTTATTTTTGGCTTTCAGATGGCTGCATATGGACTAGCTCTTCGATCTAAGGTAGACTGTATTGAGATTGATGTTTCACGTTCCAATGATGGAGTTCTATTCGCACTTCATGACAGGTATACGTAGTCTTTTTTTTACTATTATCTACTTCCAAACCTGAATTTACTTGACAAATATCTGGCTCCTGATACTAGTTTTTTCCTTTTCAGTAAGAAAGTTTTATTAGATTTCATAATTAAAAGAAGGTACATGTATGACCGGCTAATGGTTTAAGAATTTGATTTGTGTTTATTATGCTATAGAGAGGTAGTACTAGGAACTATGCTTTACAGTCACATGCTAAGGTTAGCAGTAACAGTATTATATGGAAAAAAAGCTGGATTTCTTGATAATTCTGATCAACTGGATATATCAGGTGAAGTTTGAACCATTAGAGTTAACAAGACAAGACATTCCAATAATTTTGAATTTATCAGTCTTGCTGTGATTGGAAACAGATGACTTATTCTTATTGCACTTTTCTTTCATGAAAATGTTTAAATAGGACAAAATATTTGTAAGACATCATGTCAAACAATTTATGAAAGATGTTCAATAATTAGTACATATATTGGATGTCCTTTGGGCATTAAAAACAGCTCTAATCACTTTTTTGGCATTCACTTATTGGCTAGTTTATTGCTGCAAAGTATGTTGCATATGTCAGGCATGGAATCAAACATCTTCAATTTGAAAAATCCTATTTCCCCAATATCACGAAATTACCATGAAATTGTAACTCTAGATTCCTCAATCTTATGGGGTAGTGTTCACATATATCTGGCTTCCTAGATGTAGCATAACACGGTCATTTTAATATACAAAATCATTTCCCTTTGCATGGAAATTTGATTTTTAATTCCTGCAGGCAGGGATCTGCAGCGGATAACTGGTAATGCTACTTCCAAGGTTGGGAAATACAACATGAAAGAGGTGAGACCTGCTGCATTTCTGAAACAGTTTCCAATTTCATTACAAGTTTTTCCAAAGTTGAATGTGCTACAGTATAATGTTGATGCTATTTCTTGTCAATTTAGTCTTATGATCATTTTCCAACTGTTGCCTTCACATGATTTGCCATTTTTCTCATATATGCTTGTCACATGGTCATGGAGTGAAAAATATTGTGTCAATGCTCACTAACACAAAAAACCATTGGTTCTAATGCTTGACTAGAAAGCAAACAGTATCGCTTAGCAAAAGAATACTGCAATTTTGTTAGTAGCTTTGACTACCTTTTTTCTGTTTTGGTGGTCGTAGATTAGTGAACTAGATGTGCCACATCCCCAGGAGTTTAATGACAAAAAGATCCCTACTATTGAAGATGCATTGAAGGTAATTTTGGATGTCCCCTCCCTTCCTTGGTACCTTTCATTTCACTTAGATATGGACCTGCTTCAACAGTCCCTCTAAGTTAATTGTTATGACAAGGGATGTAATTGCTCTAAATCAAATTTGATGTAATGTAATTGCTCTAAATCAAATTTGATGTACCATGCATCACCATTCCTTGTGTCTTTTATTTATGTGTGCATGTATTTACATGCATGTATTTGTTACAACTTTCATGGAACAATTAAGTATGATTTCTATATTGTTCAGTTGATATCAGGTTCAGTTCAGCATGTGATTTTGGATGCTAAGGTTGGGCCTCCATCATATGAGAAGGGACTTGCGAAGGATATTCTTTCTGTTGTGAGTTTCTTATTCTCTTGGTTCCCTTGATCTGCTCAATCATCCCAGATAGCAATATTTTAATAATATGGTTCATTTTTTGCAGTTTGTTTCTTTCACGAAGTACTAGTTTACTCTTTCTAAATGTAGTATAACTTTGTAAGATTAGTTTTGGAATCTGAAACTTGTCTTTTAGTGGACTTTTCCGTGCTGGGTAGTATCTCCTACATTTGAGAGGAACCTTCTTATTGTAATCAAGCAACAAATATCTTAGAGAAGAAGCAGGCTTTGTACTTGGGAGAGTATCTGAGAATGAGAACATGTACACAATGTGGCTGATTTGAATGTAGAGCAATTGCAAGAAATGTTATTTGTTGAAGAGGAGATTGGCATTTCTCTAGTTATAGAGGAGATAATAAGTCAAACCTAGATGCTGGCAACTGTACCCCTCTTAGGAAAAATATGAACATAGAGAGGAGGGGTATTTAAGACTTCTTGAGTTTTTTGATTAAGCGAGAGATTTTACGGCTTCACTGGGCAATATATTTTTACTAGGTCAGGCTTGCAAGAAGTCAATAAATTCATGTTCAATATTTTACAGCTAGATTAAAGAATGAGGATGGAAATCAGTGGAGTAGCAGCACTATTTGATGAACTAAGAGATAATATGCTGGAGCTGAGTGAATTGAGTTTGATGTGGCAAATGTTTATCGAGATGTCAGTTGGAAGTTTGTTTTTCACAGCTTGTGTATGAGATTTCTTGGAACTTCTGTTTTCATTAGTTGGAAATGAAATTTGAACGTGACATGGGTTCTTCTCATTTGTTAAGGCCCATAGAATTTCATTAAGCAGAGAAATTCTGTATTCCCTTTTGCTTTTGATGATGAAATTACTCGGTCAGTGGTCTGTGGTAGTTTTAATGGCTTGAGCTACTTCTTGGGACAATTTGTTCTTCTGGAATGTCTTGATAAATCTAACCATGAATCTCAATTCTGAAGCAGATACACCTAATTTTAGATGACTACTTGGTGAAAAGTCTTTTTTAATACAAAGTATGTTGGTGTTGTCAATGACTTAGCTCCAAAATGTCGTCAACAGATTTCACAAGTTGACCTTGCGCGCTAACTATAAGTACTGTCCTGGTACATGCACTCAATTGATTAGAATGGCAGTCAACATAGCAGAAACCAAGTTTCTTTTCCCAATGTGTTACCGAAGTTGAATGTCAGAGTTATAGCTCTTTCTTGACATAGTTTTGTTTACGTTTAAGCCCTTATGTTCCAAGTTGAAGTTTTCAGGTTGAGAGGGCACGGTGCAAGAATTGCATTATTTGGGCAAAAAGTGACACTTTAGCAAGGGATGTAATTAAATTGTCATCAAACGTTACGGTAAATCAGTTTAGAATATTTTCTTGGTAATTACCTGTCATCAGCATGACTTAATTCCATAAAACAAGAATGGGTTCTGTAAAGTTAATGTTTAAAATTGCAACTGACTGGCATGCTTTGATCCTTTATTCAGGTGGGCTACATTGTCATGATTGATCCCAATACAGGTGTGAGATCAAACTTGTTAAGGATGAAAGGAGCTGGGGTAGTTGGTGTTTATCATCCGTTGATTGATGAAACACTTGTCAGAATTTTACACAGGTATGAATTCCATTCTGAGCTATTCATGATTTTTTACATGCTAACTGATTTGTAAATATATATACCTGATAGCTGTATGGTTGTTAATAGGAGGAAGAAGAAGGTATTTGCGTGGACTGTTGATGATATTGACTCCATGCATAAAATGTTGTCTGATAAAGTGGATGCTGTTGTTACAAGCAATCCAAGTTTACTCCAACGGATCATGTATGACATTAGAACTGAATGTCTTCAGGAAGGTTTTTCTTTGCAAGGATAATACGTATCAAATGGAAGAAAGAAACCAAGGGATTCAGATGTAGTCACTTGAGACCGAAGGCAAGAAGATATTTATCTGCAATATTCTTATATTTAGATGGGGAGGGAGTGCATTATATTCTTTTGGAAGAATTTGATCAGGTAGCTTTCTTTGTAACCTGGTTTAGCTTTATAGTTTCATTGCAGCCATGTAGATATTCTGAAATTTGATAACTTTGTAAAAGATATTATCTCATAGCAGTTCCAGAATAACCAAAGAATCGTTTTCTATCACGAGCTGAGTTTAATGAAAGAAGACAATCAGTGGAGAAATAAGCCGTAATATTATGATTTCTCCTCTCTCTACAGTCATTATCAGCTGCTGCTTCTAACTTCTGTTGCTTAAAATCCTTGCCTCGTCTCTGGTAATGCCAATATGTCATGCTGCTCCAACTCAGGAATGCTGCCATGGTATCTTAGAGCTTTTATAGTGTTATAGTTTAAAATGTCCCACATCGGTAATGAAAGGAACTAATGTGGAGTTTATAGGCTTATGAGCTCTCCCACCCTTCAAGCTAGCTTTTGGGGTTGGTTCTCTCATAAGTCCTATAACATATAGACTCCCAAGATTATTCCTTTTGTTTTGAATGTGAATAAAAGGACCTATCAAACCCAATCAAAATTCTAAAATTACAGTAAGTGCAAATAAATATGCCTTTTTGTTCTTAATTTTTGTTCCGAGTCAAATCTCCATGAAACTGCAAGTGGCTATCTTTCTGTGTAGGGCAAGAGATAAACAAAAACCAAGAAACGGTGTTGAATCATGAATGGCCACAAATGTAATCAAAAAGGATATTCCTGAAATATCCAAATAGTGTTCTTTTTTTTATTTTTTTTTTCCCAAATTGCTTGTAGCTTGCCCATGCCCACTTGAACTCTCTCCGTTTGTTGGTGATGTAACCTTCACAACTTCCATGTCCATACACCCACATCTCTTTCCTTGGCCTTCACAACTTCCATGTCCATACACCCACATCTCTTTCCTTGGCCGTTGATTTCCTTTTGTTTTGCTTGCCCTTTCCTCATATACAAGTCCAACTTCCCACCACACCACCTTTATATTTTTTTCTCCCTTTCATTGATCTCACTTTGTTCTTTACTTTTTTGTTAGATTCTTTGCTTATTTCTTGTGCTATACACTACTTTTTGGCAGCATGTTCACATTTCTCCATCGTACAACAGTCAGCCAAGTGCCTGGGGTTATTGTTCTTTGTCATGCCGATGCCCTTTCTTAAGGTATCTGATGCCATGCAACATATTCTAATATGCTGAATTTATTCAACATTGTAAATTGTTCTTCGATACTTCCTTGCTTGTATGGGCAGAGGTCTACTGAATTATAGGCTCCTTCACTTTTACTCGGGAGCCACTTTCATTATGTTCGAGTGCGTATGTATAGAAAAAGTTACATGATCGGTGACTAATGAACATTGATAGCTGCCACCTTTTGTCGAGCCACTAGACCTAAAGTCTAGTTTTGTTGCTTTTCTTTTAGAACAAATAAGCATTCGTATTTGAACCATTTTGCAAGGCTTTATCACACGCTTGAAATTTTCCGTGATGAAGAATTTATTTTTGATAAATACTCTAACTTAATTTTGAGTTTCATTATGAACAAACAAACAAAAAAGAGAAATTGAATTATTTTGGAAGAGACCCTTTCTCATTAAATCACTATGGCATATAATAAATGTTTGTGAAATTAAAAAGACATTACTCGTCCACACAAAAAGAAAGAAAAAGATCTCCAACAGAAAGTTGCCATCAATGTCAATTGCCATTTAGTCCTTACAATTTCCATCAATGTCATAGTAGGCCAAACTTGAGAATGGAAAGAAATGTCTTTTCTTAGAGAGGATGAGGTCATTAAATTTAATGACCCAATTTAATTATGGCTACATAGGACGAGGCCAAAACATTTTAATGACATACCTATCTAAACACACATCATTTCAGCCAATTTCTAGAAGCACCGTTCCAAAACAAATCACAGATTTAAGGTCTTATATTTAGATCAAAACTCTATAATAATAACAACATTTTGTGAAATTCTCCCAACAATGTGAAATTTGCAAAGGTTTAATAATATATAACTTTACCCTTTTATAACAAAGAAACTGTTTTTTATTACATCATAATTCTCTAAAAGTGTAACTTACTAATTATACCATTGCACCATCTTTTTTAGTATTTGTTTGGATGAACTTTTGGGAGACTAAGAAGTATTTTTCTCCACCACAAAAGTTAATTTTAAGAAAAATTAGTGTTTGACTGTAAAATAAAAATACACTTCTTTAATAGATACGATTTTTTTGGCTGTCAAAATACAACTTTTTAAAAAGCTCAAATTTGGAGCTTTTTAAAAAAATACTTTTTCAGATAGATTTTTCAGATCAATTAATGAGCATATTTTTAGTCTCTTTTGTCCTTATATTGTACATATAATTTCCACAATACCTACAAATTTATATTCCTGTTTATTATCTATTTAACTATTTACTCCACTTGGATATTTATTTTGAGATTGATATAATATTATTTAACTTTTTTATATGTTTTAATATTTATTTGTGATATTAGTTTACTTATGTTATAATCTATATAAAAGATTTGGTTAGATATAGTTTCATTTATGTTTCAT
>JANIHZ010000003.1:8633359-8644125 GCA_027478365.1 Erythroxylum rufum | reverse complement strand
AAAGACCCTCTCCAACTCATTTTTTTATACACATAATTCACATTTTGCATAACAACCATATTTATTCACAACCATACCGGGAAATGTCATGAATGCATGTACAGTCATTTACATGTGCAAAATTTACTATTCATGTGTATGTGTATGCATGACTATATCAAGACAATTCTAAGCACTCATAAATCATTCCAAATTACTATTCTACCTTTCCCATCGGTGATGGGATGTTACATCAATGGTGTGATTCACCACTTCTGTTTGCCCATCACTTTGGAGATGATAGGCCGAGCTGAATGCAAGCTTAGCGCCACTCAATTGAAATAATTTCGTCCAAAAAGAGCTGGTAAAGGTGACATCTCGATCACTCACAATGGTTTCTGATAAACCATGTAGTTTGAAAATATGATCAAAAAATAACCGAGCAACACTCACTACTGTGTATAGATGAGAAAGAGCTAAGAGATTAGTGTATTTCGATAAACGATCAACTACAACCAAAAAGATATTCTTCCCTTGTGATGTGGGTAGCCCTTCGATAAAATCCATGAAAATATCCGACCAGATTTGAAGAGGAACTGGTAGAGGTTGAAGAAGGCCCCTGGATGCAAGTGTTCAGATTTTTGATGTTGACAAATGAAACATTGCTGGACATAATTTTTGATGGCAGACTTCATCCCTTTCCAATAAAAATCCTGGGCAATACGATGAAGAGTCTTCTGGTAACCTTCATGATTGCCGTCATGGATGGAAGCAATAATGGTATGGACAAATGGTGAAGAAGGTAGCAAGTAAACTCTGCTTTTAAAGAAAATCAGTCCATTCAAATACTTCCAGGGACCCACAGCTTCATCTTGCTGAATCTTTTGAACAAGTTATTGTAGCGAGTCAGTCTGATTAATTTCTTGGTGGATGGAATCAAAAAGAGGCAACTGGGGCATTGAAACAGACACAAGGATAGGTTGATCTTCAAAACGACGTGATAATGCATTAGCTACAATGTTATGTTTGCCAGCCCTATACTCCACTTGAAAATCAAATCCCATTAATTTGCTAAGCTAGTGTTGCTGAGGCGACGTAATGATCCGCTGTTCCAACAGAAAATTGAGGCTGAAATGATCTGTTCGAATAAGGAATTGTCGCCCCCATAGGTAAGCACGCCAATGCCGTACAACCTTGGCCAACCCGATGAGCTCTTTTTCATATGAAGGAAGACCTTTGTAGCACAAAGCCAAGGGTCTACTAAAATAAGCAATTGGCTGTCCGCCTTGTTGAAGAACCGCCCCCATCCCTGAATCTGAAGCGTCACATTCAACAATAAATAGTTTAGTAAAGTCAGGTAAAGCCAAAATAGGGTTACAAGTCATTGCAATCTTTAATTTCTCAAAGGCAACTGAAGCTTCATTCGTCCATTTAAAGGAATCCTTGCGCAACATAGTAGTTAAAGGAGTTGCAATGGTGCCAATAATATCCAGTGAGTCCCAAAAACCCACGTAGTCCTTTCACTGTATTCGGCTTTGGCCATTCCTTCATTGCAGCAATTTTGTTTTAGTCAACTGCAACTCCTTTGTTGGAGATAATGTGACCTAGGTAAGAGACTTGTTGCTGGGCAATGAGACATTTGGAACGCTTCAAGAAGAGTTTATGTGTCTGTAGGAGAGTGAAGACTTGTTGTAAGTGCTCTAGATGCTCTGTCCATGACGTACTATAGACAAGAATGTCATCAAAAGACACAAGAATGAATTTTCTCATATGGAATTGGAATACCTCATTCATTAGAGCTTGGAAAGTGCTTGGTGCATTGGTGAGGCCAAAAGGCATGACCAAGAACTCGAAGTGGCCATGATGAGTGCGAAATGCCGCTTTTTCCAAATCCACTGTACTCATTCTGATTTGATGATATCCTGAGCGGAGGTCCAGCTTGGTAAAATATTTGGCACCATGTAATTCTTCCAGGAGCTCGTCAATTACTGGAATCGAAAATTTATCCTTAATGATTTTAGAGTTTAAGGCCCTATAATCCACACAAAATCTCCAGCTATGATTCGCCTTTGACACAAGAAGAACTGCTGAGGAATAAGGAGATTGACTAGGCCAGATAATGCCATGATCTAACATTTATCGGCACTGTTTTTCTATTTCATCTTTTTGTGCGTGTGGGTATCGATACGGCCTTACCACGATTGGAGTCGTTCCTGGTTCCAGATTAATACGGTGGTCATGAGTATGAATAGGAGGCCCCATGGGTTCTTGAAATAGCAACGCAAATTCTAAAAGGAGTTGATGCAATTCTTCATTAAAGTTGTCTGCAGGTGTCATGACTTGCAGCTGCAGATCAGTGGGAGGTGTCTCCTCCATTCCCCGTAACTCCAGGACTCTACCATGCCTTTTAAAAATCATGGTTTGGGAAGTAAAATCCCATAATATTGGACCCAACGTTTGTAACCATTGAACTCCCAGGATTGCGTCAATTCCATTCAAGGGAAGCATGAAGAAATCAAAATAAAGGAGGCAATGTCCCATCTTGATTGGGACTTCACGACACTGACCTAGGCCTTTGAGTTTGCTTCCGCTTGCGACAGTGACTTGGAGTTTCTCAATTGATTCCCATGGAAGACCTAATTTACTAACCCAACATGAATCCAAAAAATTGTGGGTGCTACCTGTATCAATCAACAACGTCAGCGAGTGATTGCCGCTACTTCGCTAGATTTGCATGGTTCGTCCCCCTGCTCTTTCACCATTAACTGCATACAACAAAACTTTTGGGCCCACTTCTCCTTCAATTACGCCTTCCTCCTCTTCACCTTGTATAGATTCCTCAACACCATCAAGCCAAAATAGTCGTTTGCATTGATGTCCCCTGGTATAAACTTCATCGCAATTAAAACACAACCCTTTTGTTCTTCGATCCTGCATCTCTGCTCTAGTAAGTCGCTTGAAGTTTTTCTTAGTTGGGAAATTGGTTGTTGAACTTGATAATGGCTTTTGTGTCGTGGGTATGGGGTCTGTTTGGGCCTCCTCTTCTCTAAAAAAGGCGAGCTAAGCTCATTGCATTAATTAAATCACGAGGCCTATATAATTCCACCTCAACTACTATATACTCCTGCAAGCCGCTCACAAATATCTCCACTTCTTGTTAGGATGTGAGGGGTCTAGCTCTGGTGGCTAGTTGTTCAAATCGACGTTGGTAGTCTTCTATTGTGTCCACTTGATGTAGCTTAGAAAGCTCGCCTAGTTTATTGCCTTGAATAGATGGTCCAAATCGGAGGTGACAGTGTTATTTGAACTTCGCCCAATCAATTCCTGGTCGATCTCTATCCAGTTTGAGAAACCATACTTGAGCATCCCCATTGAGATGATAAGATGCGATCTCCACTGTCTCTTCATCTGGAATGCGTTGGTGTCGAAAATATTGATCACCCCGACTGAGTCAAGCGAGAGGGTTATTTTTGCCATCATAAATGGGAAATTTGAGTCGCCCATATCATGGAATCTGCACTCTAACATCAACTTGGATAGATTCATGACTGGGTTCTCGCTCCCTGCGTGTGCTGCTTCCTATATCACCTTGTTGTTCCTCCACTCTAACAGCTGTTAAGTCTTTTGAAAGTTCTTCAATACGAGCAGAGAGTTGCTGTCGTTCTGCTTGATCTCGTTGACAATCTTTTTGATACATTTTCATGAAGGCTTCGAGTTGTTTCTGGATGTTGTTGGATGAGTCGCCCATAACTCCCTGCTCTGATACCAATTTGTTATGGTCCCGTGTCTGTGATCGAGTTATAGGACGATTACTTGTAAAATCAACCTGCAAATTATGTACTGGACGATGCTTTTTGGATTTTCTTCCTTGAGAACCTATTGTGTTGTGTGAATAAGGGCTCGTTAAATGAGAGAACCCTTCGATCTCTTAGTGCAATAGCTTTTCAGATTAAAATTCAATTGCATTAATTCCCTTCAAGTTCAGTTTAAATAAACAAAGAGAAAGTAAGTGGAACCTACAGAATCGGAACCACTACTACTTACATGCCAACTAAATTACTAAAAATAAGGAGCAAAACAAAGAAATAACTGAAGCAAACATTCACACAGCTGGAACTGATTGACGACTTCCGCTTCCATTTTTCAAGCCACGTCTTTTGTACATAATCCCTTTTGCAAACCTGTCACTGCAAGGCAACACTTCTACATCTGGATTTCTGCTCATAACACTCTTCTTATGCTAAATACATAGTCTCTCTAGCCTGTTGGGCTTGATTCACACTATTAGGGAATTGTTCTTTATCTAAAGACTTCAACTCTTTTCTTAGCATTTTCAGTTCATGGACTACCTGAAATATTATGATTCTAAACTTTTTGTAGAATATCCTGAATTTAGCCAATAGATTAAAACACTTGAATAGTGAACATGTTGTCAAAACTCTTAAGATTAATTCTAATTCACTAAACTCTTGTAGTATTTGTGGAACTAAGTTGAATCACAAGAAAACTAAAAATTAGTTTCTTAATTTTAGTTGATAAAACAAAGTGAAGATTTATGATAAATTAACTAATAGACTAAATTTAATTAGGAATCAAAATAAATCAACTAAGTATTAAAGTAAGAAATTTAATTACATTTAATTCCAATTTAAGAGAAGGATCTCATCTAATTGTAACTTTGATCATTAGGCTAAAAATAATAATTTTTCCAATCAAGCAATTAGTAAAATTATTGAATTTAGTTCTCTTAAGTTAATCAATATAGATTGCTCATGAAATAATAGAATAAGAAACAAGAAATACTTCGATTAAATAAAAAGTTAAGTTTAAAACATAACCTTACAATGTTACAATTAGAGTTTTGATTATTCTTGTATAAGAAATTTTAGATTTAGCCACTTGTGACTTTAGTTCGACCACAAAATTAGAAGAAAGAAGAAGAGAAAACAAAAGAAGGACAAAAAAGAATTATCGAAAGTGTGTGTAATGTTCTTCTCTTCTTTTCTTACCCAAAATGTAACCTTTTTCAATATTCTAAAGATTATTGTTTAAAAAATTAAAATCCCTACATCATAGGGTTGAGAATAAGTTTCCTAATTGAACTAGAGTGATCCCGTCTTCTTCATTTCAACAATTTGTCATCTTTTTCTAAAATTTGTACCTTTGATAAATAATGCTCCAATTTAATGTTTCAAGTCAAATTTGATCCCATATTTACGTGATATATCTCTTAAAATAAAATAAATATTAATTATATTAATTAAGCAGCAAAATCAATTCAAAATAAAAGTGATAATTCTAATTAACATAATCAAATGACCTCTTATATTGCATCATATAGATTTCCGTTTGAACCACAATAGATCAATGAATTGAGATGTTGCTTTCAGTAATATGACTCATCTAAACCCTTACTTTGAAAACATTTACGGGAGTTTAATCCATATATATTTAAAAAAACTTCCAAATTATCAATTGATATTGTTATTGCATCTAATTGATCCTTTAATTTCACCCAACAATCAAAGGGAGTTTTATGGCTGGCAAAGCCAAATGAATAATAGATAAATCAAATAATAGGACTAAACTGATAATCTTAAAAGTTTGAGGATTAAAATAATAAAAAGATACATGACAAAGTGGTCAGGTATAATTAATCCTTAAGTTTATATACAATATTTCGCAAGTGATTAGCGAAATGAATAAACAAATTAAGTTTATTATGAAAATTGCACGAATGTTAAGATCGTCTCAGGGTAAGGCCAGGTGACAAAGTTCAAGACAGTTGATTTTTCTAAGAACCTCTATAAGTTAGGATCCACTTTTTCGCCAGTCAAATTATAAATATACAGGAGAGTCTCCTTAAATGCTTTCTAAGAAAAATATTATAAGACCGAAAGTCATTGCATTTGTCAGATTTTTCGTCCTTCGAAGAGAATAGTTTAGCCTTCTTAATTCCAACGACCAAGTTGTTGGAATAATGATAGAAACATGCATGAAACAGAACGCAACTTGTTGGCAAGCATTGGACCACAAGAAGTCCATATCTGTAAACCAAAACCCAATAGCTAGTTGAGGACATAAAGATGATAATAAGTGGAAAAAACTGAAAAAAGAAGAAGAAGATATGTTCACTTTCTTCATAAGTCCACATTAATAAGTATCATATCATCTGTTCTGGTTAATTAGTTTTTAACTTATTCTATTAAATTTTATCCATATATTTATGTAAGATACATATAAATGTGTCGGCAAGATTAAATAGAACAGGGTGAAACACCCTAACGAGAACAGTGCCCCAACCCCCCTCGGTAAAGCTGGATTTCTGGTTTCTGTATAGGAGCGCAGCTGTCATGGTAAGTAGGCAAGTTTGTGTTAGGTGTAATATTTAATCCAGTGGGGTTGATTACTTGGGAAATTTAATTTGCATCTGCTCAATAGCGAAGAATTTAAGTCTTCTTTCATGGTGGCCCTTGGATACTGAGTGGTCGTTGTAATTGTTAATGAAGAAGGAGAAACCAAAATTTCAGAACCATATTACCGAAATCTCAATAGGGTTTAATAAACAACACTGTACCTTGGCAATATCCTGAGGTCATGGATCGATTGGTTTCTCAGGAATAGCAACTCTGTACATAAAGAATATTAAAGATACTGCCAGTATTTAACTGCCCAACCTGTCTCTTCCTTCGTCGGATTGGAAAATTAAGAGATCAATCAAAATAAACGTAATGTCTGAAAATGATCTGAAGCAACCTGCCTTGCCATGGAAGCTTAAGTTCCTCATCTCCGCCTTCTCCTTCGCCGTCGACATCAGTCGTCGTTCTAATGGCTCCATCAACCGCTGTCTCATGAGTTTCATCGACCACAAGGTCCCCCCTTCTGAGAAGAAACAGAGTAACGGTATCAAAAGCAAGGATATCATTGTTGACTCCACTCGCAACCTCTGGTTCCGTCTCTATATTCCTTCCAAAGCAATCCCTTTAGACGATATCAATGGTCATGCCAGATTACCGGTTGTTTTCTACTTCCATGGTGGTGGCTTCGCGTATTTTGCACCAGATTCAAAGAGAATAGATGGCTTTTGCCGTCGACTTGCGGGAGAACTATCTGCCTTTGTCATCTCCGTCAACTACCGCCTTGCTCCTGAGCATCGTTACCCTTGTCAACTTGATGATTGCTTCGATACCCTCAAGTTCGTTGATAGTAATAACATCGACGGGTTTTCAAGCTACGCAAATCTCACCAACTGTTTTCTCGCTGGAGATAGTGCAGGTGGCAACTTGGCCCATCACGTTGCAGTAAAAGCCAGTGGACAAAATTTCAGAAACATTGAAGTAACTGGCAACATATTATTGCAACCCTTTTTTGGAGGAGAAGAACGTACTGAATCGGAGATAAAGCTCGTTAGAGATCCAATCGTGACCGTTGAGAAAAATGACTGGTATTGGAAATCGGTTTTGCCGGAGAATTCAGACAGGAACCACCCTGCAGCTAATGTTTTTGGGCCAAACGGAGTGGACATTTCAGGGGTGAATTTTCCGCCAACAATTGTTGTTATTGGAGGATTTGATCCATTAAAAGATTGGCAGGAGAAGTACTACGAGGGACTTAAGCAATATGGTAAAGAAGCATATTTGGTTGAATACCCAAATGCAATCCATGCATTTTATTTATTTCCCGAGCTGGATGAGTCGTCTTTGTTAATCAAGGAGGTGAAGGACTTCGTGCGAAAGAAACCACGCCTCTAGTCAGTATTTGAATAACTTCTGCTTTAGGGTCTTCAATTCCTGCTCCGCCTTCCCTGGTTCTTCTTGTGTTTTATTTGGTCGTAAATAAAAAGTACGGTACTACATACAGAACCACTGATAATACTGTACTTCAGAAGTTACTCATTCGATTCCGACCTTTTCTCCAAAAGTTCTGTATGTTCATAAAAAATGTTCAAGAAACAGGAATTGTGAACGTGTTAATGGTACCTCTCCATCCAAATATTAGAATGGATTCCAATAGCACAATTTGTCACAAACTTATGTAATTATCCTAAAATTATTTGTAAAACTATAATAAGATTAAATCAGGCCAAACACAAATGAATTCTTACACCTAAAGTTTCTCACGCTACAAGTAGGATTGACAATAGATCAAGTCTTGCTGCAAATCTTTTAATGTTTGAGATTGAATATTCCCAAACGTCCTCTTCTTCCCATAAATCATCGACAACCAAACGGATACAGTCAACTGCGTCTGCAATCGCCACTGTCGCTTTCTCCGGCTTCTCCAACCTAGAGTCGTCGACCGCCAAGTGAAAATAGACTCAGTACGCAATACTTACCACTAATTCTTTGATTTTGACAGCCATGAAATTACATTTACAAATATTTGTTTTTCTTTGTCTGGTCCAAGAGTAAAATAAAAGATTCCTATTTCGAAACGGCGCTCCGACATTTATCGCCACCCATGTGTTTGCGATCATTAAATAAAAGATAATAATTTGATAATAAATTTATTATTCTCAGTCTGCC
This sequence comes from Erythroxylum rufum, assembly GCA_027478365.1. Lineage (NCBI taxonomy): Eukaryota > Viridiplantae > Streptophyta > Magnoliopsida > Malpighiales > Erythroxylaceae > Erythroxylum > Erythroxylum rufum. The sequence goes on along the minus strand of JANIHZ010000003.1, from coordinate 8,635,621 downwards.
CTTGATCTGAGGGCACACAGGGATACATCACTAAGGTATGCGGTGCCAATGTGTCGAAAAGGGCTCTTCTCCTTGTGACTCCTAAGCTCGTAATATTTCACCGAGATAAGCCTTATCAGAGCTATATCACGAGTTTTTAGCATAAATACTAGTCTAAGTGGTGTATAAAATATATAATCCATAAGAGATTAAAAAAAAAACAAAGATTGACTGTAATGTAACTTACAGTTATGCTAGCCGAGACAAGCTCTTTTTCGTCAATGAACATCAACTTTTAAGATCTACCTTTTAGGAATTTATACTCTCCAATCATTTTCCTTTTAACAATAGCCTCGAACAAGATTTATGGTCTAAGAATTTCTGATACATATGATTCTCATTAAGGGACAAGTATGCTCCTCGTAGACATTCCTTCTACGCCACCACTCCTCCTATGCTTAAAACCGTACATGATAAAATTGTGAAATTCGTTTATACCAGACTTAATGAAGATCAACTTGGACCCTTAACTACATCTGGTCCTATTTTGATGCTTCAATTAGTGCTTTCACATACATAAGGCATATCTGGCCTTCCAATCCATTACTTCAAACTTGATGGAGAACTTGTCTGTGTTAGTCATCATCATCGACATTTTGTCTGGGATGTGGATCCTTCCATGTGCGACCCAAATTGTGAAATATATCTTAATCATAAATCAGACAGTGATAATGATGAGCTTTATAATCAGCGACGAAGGAAGAAGAAAAACAAACAAAGACAACAATACAGAAAAATCCATCGTTGTCATCGTTCCCAACAATTCTCCTATCATCAGGATGATCATGATCCTAATTCTAAGCCTTGCATTGGGATTAAAAAGCCAAGACCAAGACCTCGAAATCTTTGTAAGAGCTGTGGAACATTTTGTAAAGGGACTTTCTATGATGATGCTTCTTTTTTGTGTGACAATCACGATCTTTTTCTCCTTACACTTTATCTTTAAATAAGGCTTTTTGCAAGTCTTCTTTAACAGACGATAGTCTTCTCAAAGTTTGGCATCTCGGGTTCACTAGGAACAAGTTCTCCTAAGTTGGGTCTGATATGTAGAAAAGATAATAAAGAATAATTTAGTATATTATTCTTTCAAGAGGTTACAGCTTACGTATTTATACTAATTATTATACAACAAGATCCTAATTTATAGCCTAAATATAAGACAATTAATTACAAATAAGTAAACAAATAATTTACGCAATTGGAAAAGAACCATTGACAACAGATTTTCTCCCTTAGATTGCTCACGCCAACACTCCCCCTCAAGTTGGTGAATATATGTCGATCATTCCCAACTTGTTAAGTGAGCTTTGAAAATCTTTTGCAGATACTGCCTTTGTTAGAACATCTGCTAGTTGATCTTTTGATGTGACAAACGGAAGACTAATTATACCTTTGTCAAGATGGTCTTTGATGAAGTGCCGATCAACTTCCACATGTTTAGTTCTGTCATATTGAACAGGATTATTTGCAATTGCTATGGCTGCCTTGTTATCACATAATAACTTCATAGGTTTTTGCAGGCATATACCAAGATCATGTAAAATACGTTTTATCCATAGCAATTCACAGACACCTTGTGTCATTCCACGAAATTCTGCCTCTACACTTGATCTTACTACAACCTTTTGCTTTTTACTTCGCCATGTAACCAAGTTACTTCCAAAAAACATAAAATACCCTAATGTAGATTTTCGATCAGTTTGACTTCCAGCCTAATCCGCATCTGTGTATTCCTTGATTTCTTGATCTCCATTTTTAGCAAAAAATAATCCTTTTCCTGGAGAAGACTTTAGGTATCGTAGGATCCGATAAATAGCCTCTATATGATCTTCACTTGGTGCATGCATGAATTGGCTTACAATACTTACCGCATATGCAATGTCAGGACGTGTATGCGATAAGTATATTAACCTCCCAACTAATCTTTGATACCTCTCCTTGTTGGTAGGAATCTGGTCTTGTTGAATGGCTAACTTGTGATTCATCTCAATGGGAGTTTCAACAGGTTTACAGTTAAGCATCCCAGTTTCTGCTAGTAAATCTAGCACATATTTTCGTTGGCAAAGAGATATTCCATTGCTCGACCTTGTAACTTCAATGCCTAAGAAATATTTCAAGTGCCCAAGATCTTTAAGCTCAAACTCAGTGGCAAGGCTTTCTTGGAGTGTAACTATTTCATTTGAGTCATTTCCTGTAACAACCATATCATCAACATACACAATA
>JANIHZ010000003.1:8591665-8602239 GCA_027478365.1 Erythroxylum rufum | reverse complement strand
TTTGTCATGCATGACTTGATCAATGACTTGGCTAGAGTTGTGGCTGGAGATTTTTGCTTCAGGTTTGAGAATCAAGAAACTTGCAGAACGTTTGATAGGCTTCGTTATTTTTCATGTGAGGCGGTGAAAAATGAATCATCATCTCGGCAACTTTCAACCATCCTCAAATCTCCCCACTTGCGCACATTCCTACCAGTCAATAATACACCATGGAAGCAAGAGATAATTCCTGATTTATTGCTAAACCAGCAACGATTAAGAGTGCTATCTTTTCCCTGTTGGGAAGTGGTTAAGTTGCGCAGTTTAATCAGCCATCTGAAACATTTACGATATTTGGATCTCTCTAGAACATTCATCAAACATTTGCCTGAATGTTTGTGTAGTTTCTACAATTTACAGACTTTGAAGTTAAATCAGTGCCGAAGGCTGGCCAAGTTGCCAACTAAAATCGGAAGGCTGATCAATATGCACTATCTTGATATTGAAGGAACAGATTTGCAAGAGATGCCTCCAAATATGGGCAAATTGATAAAGCTGCAAACCTTAACTGATTTCTTTGTGGGGAAGCGGGAGGGTTGTAGAGTTAAAGAATTGGGGAGCCTTCAACATCTTGGAGGAATGCTTAGAATTCATAATCTTCACAATGTGGTGAACGCCAAAGACGCTTTGGAAGCCAAGATCAAGTGTAAGAAGAACCTTAAGGAATTGTATTTATATTGGGAAGGTGATCATGACGAAGATGCTATACTTGATGGTTTGCGGCCTCACACAGAAATAAAAGTCATTTCAATCACTGGCTATGGAGGTACTAGCTTTCCAAATTGGTTAGGAGAGTCGTCATTCACCAAATTAGTCTCTTTGAAGCTTAGGGGATGTAAGCACTGTTCCTCCCTGCCACCACTTGGGCATGTATCATCTCTCAAGTATCTGGAAGTTAGAGGTTTTAATGAAGTTAGGGTAATTGATTCTGATTTCTATGGTAGATGTGTCTCAGCAGTGAAGCCATTTCAATCTCTTGAGATCATATACTTTGAAGATATGGCTATCTGGCAAGAGTGGAGACCTTATGGAAGAGAAGGTGAAACTGAAAGTGAAAGTGGAGCCTTTCCTTGTCTCAAAGAGCTATGGGTAATGAATTGTCCGAATTTAAAAGGCGCTCTACCGAGTCATCTTCCCTCTTTGGCGAAACTTGAGATTGGGGATTGTCCGCAGCTTCAAAATTGTGTGCCACTTGCTCCCAACCTTTCTTCAATAGTATTAACTAACGGTTATCGGCCCCACTTCAGGAGTTCCAACTCTCTCACAATTATGAACTTCCAAGAATCTGTTCTGGAAAAGATTGGGCAACTTGACTCTTCTTTGGAAAAAATTACAATTGCAAAACATGAACCTCTCAAGTGCTTTCCATTAGAGTTGTTCCCTAAGTTAGAGAGTCTGAAAATTGAAGAATGCCCAAATTTTGAATCATTTTGTACACCCAATCAAGAATTTGTCTCTTTTGAATTTTTAACAGAGCTTATTCTTGCGGATTGTGCAAAACTGAAGTTTCTACCAGAACGTATGCATTCTCTTCTCCCTGCCCTTTTAGAGTTGGGAATGTTTAACTGCCCAGAAATTGAGACATTTCCAAGAGATGGTTTGCCTTTGAAACTAAAATCACTTGCTATCTATAATTGCAACAAACTAATTGTCGGGCGTATGCATTGGGATTTGCAGAAACTCACCTCTCTTACTTCCTTCAGTATTATGAATTATGAAGCAGAAGAAATGGAACGCTTCCCAGAGGTGAACCTGCTGCCCTCCGTTCTTACTTCTCTTCATATTTACGACCTGCAAAATTTGAAATCTCTGAACTACGAAGGGCTTCAACGCTTTAATTCTCTTGAAAAGTTGATAATCCGGAATTGCCCTAGGCTCCAGTTGGTGTCAGATGAGGGTTTGCCCTCTACTCTTACCTACCTTGAAATCACTGATATTCAAAATTTGGACTTTCTATTCAACAGAAGATTTTATGATCTCACCTCTCTTAGATATTTGAGTATTTCGGATTGCTCTAAGATTGCATCCCTACCAGAACAAGGGCTCCCACCTAGTCTCGACACTCTTCATCTGAATAATTTGCAGAATCTGAGGTCTGTGGAAGGACTTCACCACCTCACTTCCCTCGAAAGTTTGACAATTAGAATGTGCCCTCATCTGAAAACCTTGCCAGAAGAGGGCTCGCCATCCTCCCTTTATTATCTAGAAACCTGGGGGTGTCCTTTACTAAAGAAAAGGTATAGGAGAAAAAAGGGGAAGTATTGGGCCAAAATTTCACACATCCCAATCATTAATATAAGTTGATTCATCAAGCGTTATAAAGGTACTTACTGATAATAATTTGCATCCAGAGTATCTTGTTATTCTTAATGTTGAAATGCTTGAAGCAATAAATATAATATGCAGTTGAGCTATATTGCAGTATCCTAGTGATTATATTTACATTTTTAAGCTTTGAAGAACTGCATTTCAGCTGACTTTGCATACAAATTCTGATTAGAAAAACCGTTTAGCTATGGTTGAACCTCTCCCTTATAATGTCATATGTTTATTGTACATTTACCTAATTAGTTGTCTTTTTATTGCTCAACGTAGTTCCTAGAGGAACTGCGGATGGCCTAGCAACTTTTGACATGTCAATTCCATATGTCAGCCTACAGAAAAGTTGAGCTTGCTGTTGTTGAAGTTGCAAACGAGAGAAACTGTGAGTGTTTAATACATAGACTTAGATTCGTGTTTTTTCTTTTTAATTGCAATGGTTATGTTTTACTTTTGTCTGAAAGAGAGAAAAAAAAAAAAGGCTTAATCTTTATTGAAAGAGATCGGACCCAAGGGAGTGAGGAAGTAAAAATAAGTTCGGTGGAGAGCAAACGGAAGAGGTTTGACAGGGACTGGATCAGTGTATTGAAGAACTGAGAGTGAGATTGGTGGGACTATCAACACAAAAATATCGTATTCGTTCACTGGTGGACACTTCTTCTGTGATTGTTAAAAGTTTCACTCGTGTGATTTTCGTTGTCTACTTTAGTCCCATGTCTGCAAGTTCAGTTTTGGTAAAGAAAATTACGAGAATTGAACATCTTATGGTACTAAACATGAATTATATGTGTAGGCACTATGTTTACGTGCACCTGATCATTAGCTCCATGCACTTACTGCCAGTAGAAGTTTCATCTGTTTCTCGGTTAGATTCCAGGAGTTGAAAAGTGCATGTAAAAGGAAAGTAAAAAGAGTGACAAAAACCAAACCCTATCAAATCCTCTGAACAAAGAGCTTCCTTGCTCACATCTCTACAGAAAGTAGGAAACAGAATGGTTCAATCATTTGTAGATGGAAAGATCAACTAAAATTCAGGAGATTGTAGTTGTTGGAGGTGGAATTGGAGGGCTTGCTACTGCTCTTGCTCTTCACAGCTTCTCCAGTCTTTGCACCATATTCTAATGTCTACTTAATATATGTTGCTCCATGTGTCTTTTCTTTTCTTTTTTTTTTTTCCCTTTGTTTACATGTCTCAAATCATATAAATATGCTATGAAGAATTGATTCTATCAAAGATTCAGCCATTTAAATATCCAAATATGATTCAACTCAAAAAATTGTTCGATTCCATTAAACTGAACTAATCATGTGTAATATACAAGATTGCTTCTTTAAATTAATCTCTATTTTTAAAATTATCAAGTAAGCATAGAGTGAAAATTTGTGTGTAACAGTCAAAAATTTTAAATATTTAGTTCATTTTTGCTCTTAAAGTGTGTGCGCGTGTGTATAGGACAGACTTCGATATTATATTGCAGGAATGGTATTAAAAGTACAGTAATTGAGAAATCAGAGACCTTTGGAGCCCTTGGAGAAGCTATTATTATTACGTCGGCCCTCGCCATCTGCTACTGTCTCATACTTCGTGATATACTGCTTTGTTAGATAGCAGCATTTTGTTGCTTACCATACTGCTTGTCAAAGACCAGGTTTTCAAGAAGAGAATCGAGAAATAGTGTTCTTTAGTTTCTTAGATCCAATGGTATTTAAACAGGTGAGGTATATGCTTAAACCAATCAAAATTATACTAAATTAGCATTTTTAAGTGTAATTTGGCATAAGCACAATGTAACCAACCTTGAGCTTCCATTTTCAGAACTCAGTAAGTGAAGAGTCTTCATTTCCAAACATTGTCCATTAATCTTTCTCAACGAACACGACGTGATTTGATTTCAGAGCATTAGCAATTCCTTCAGGAGCTGCAATAGGTACATATTGCATCATTGTAATTTATTTGAAGTGATGGTAAGAGTAAGCAATAAAAAAGCCAAGTTTAAGAGAAAATTATTCCAATCTCGTTAAAACATTAGATGAAACAAATAAATTTAAAGTACAAGAAGCGCTGACGAGTCAAATGCATTAACAAATCTAACCAGAGAGATAATGCAGATATCAAAACATCAAAGCCACATAGTGATAAAAATCAATGAATATGAAAAACTCATGAACAGAGACAGCTCCTTTATGTGTGGACAGAGCAGATGAAGTTCTCGATTAAGGCAGAGAAGAACAAACTGACATATAGCCTTTCATCTGCGAACAAGAGGGAGGTTAGAAGTAAATCAAACATTCCAAAGAACTGTGTGAATATCCGAGTGAAGAAGCTCATTGTATGCCATGGCAGGTGGAAGAGGCTTCACCATGGTGTCGATGATAAATATTCTTTAAAGAAACTGCATACATGAAGTAGAAACCCAGTTAGTCAACTACAAAGCCCATTAAATCAAAAGTAAACGGCAAAACGCAAGAAGAATCTTCTCGGAGAAACTGAATAGGGAAAGGAAAAAGAAGATGCAATGGGAATTGAGACAATGAGCAATGGCTGTAAGTATTATTCGAGTATGAACTATGTAGCACATAATTTGTAAATTGGCATAGATGACAGAACTACAATTCAGCAAAATGTGTTTGCAACAGTTTAATCAGCAAAGTACTAAACTTTCGGATCAGCTCTGTATGCAGAACCCGTAGTAGCAAGTTAATTATTGAGATATCAAACAAATTCAAGAAGCAAAAATGCGAAGTCTTAAACATGTCTTGCTTCCAACACTCGGTTTTCTTATCCATCTTGTACCTCGTTTCTTCACAGCTTTAGACCCAGTAGGCGTTTTCACTTCTTAACGAAGCAGCAGCAGACTCTTAGAAAGAGCGATGTTCCTCAGAGCTTGAGGTGGTTCTTGAATCCCAGAGATGATGATTACAAGATTAAAGGTGATGGTGTTGCTGAAAGAGGTTTACAGGGGTAGACTGCTGTTAAAGGTACCATATTGGCTGGTGTTTTGCACCTGTTGGTTATGTTTACACGGACCCGATCAATGCTTTTTTGACCCAGTACATTGAATTAATCAATATCAACTCATCACACGCCAGAAGGCAACCCGTCTTTATAGTTCAGTGGTAGAGAAGGTTGAACGACCTCCTCACCTTCCCTCAGATTCCAAGTTCGCCAAATCCTTGATTGTTTCTAATGGTTAAAATGGTGATAACTTTTCCTTTTTGTCCTTAATTAGCAAGATGGCTAATAAACTGAAAGAGATGACTCCAAAATCCTTTCTTAAACTCAACAAGTTATACATCGGTATCAAAAAGATCTGAAAGAAACAAAAGCAACTAAAGAACTTATTTGTTTGAGGTGGATACAATATAATTGTTCGTGCAAATATACAAAATAAATATCCATCACGCCACATTTACCAGTTGCAACTGGAACAAGCAGACTAACCATTTCCTATTTCTTGGTTTTGTCAAGAATCTCAATATATCTTTTAGGAACTGAATACTGCTCAAGTAAATACCGTGCAACATCATCAATTACACCACCTTGAATTAGAACCTCTAGACCTTTTTTTCCTGAAACCAAAAGTAAACAAAACAACAATTCAGAAGAGAATGATTAGATGGGGTACAGATGAAAGCGTGAAAAAAAATTACAAATCTAACACAACTGCAACCAAAGCATTCCATAAAAGAAAGGATAGTAAACAAAAACAACACTAAGAAATCAATGTAAACTGCAGCATGACACAGGATTTGTCAAAGATGTCAAGGCCTCTCCTTGAATGTTCCATATATTCCAAAATTCCACGATAGATCTTAAAGGCTTGCCGAGAGTCAAGCACCTACAAACGTATTATATCCTCAAAATTGGGCTTTAAGTGCTTGTGCCTACTGGTTGCTAAAATTTATTGCTCAGGAAGACTACCGCAGATAGAGTTTATCCAAGCAATGACAAACAAAGCAGGGTCCTAAACCCAAAACCTGACAATTCATAAGACTATCCATACACCTTCTTAGAGTTTTCTCGTACATTCAGAGAAAGAACCTGAAACTATAGTAATCAGGTCCAACAGTTCCTTTTGTCTTCAACATTTAAGATGGAGTTGCACCAGCTGCTAGCTAATCATATAAATGTTTCTCAAAAGACTACCACAACGAGCAACAATATAGCAGAAAAAGTACCTGGTAGGTCTGCTACAGATGTGCTGCATGCAAACTTTTTCTGCAGCTCTGATGCCAATGCTTCAGCATCTATCAAGAATGTCTCTAGTCCAGCCACTTTTGTTACCTTCTTGTTGCCCTGACGCCTTTCTGCCACTATCTGAACAGTTTTTATAGCCCCTTTACGAATAACTGACTCAGCTCCTCTGTTCACAACGTGGTGAGCTTGCATCCTACTAATGAATGTAGAGCCTAAATCCTTCTTATGAATCTCTGTTGGGTATGTTGATCCTTTCTTAATGGCTCCCTTGAACAAAGCATCACATAATGTTGGATCCAAAATCACAATGGACTTGTTTGTTGCCTTGACCAGATTTTCTTTCTCGACATACTGAAAAACAATATCAGAGGCTTCGGACGCACTGTAATATTTCCCTGTGTCAGCTCCAACAGAAGCAAAAATGGGGTTGACGTGTGCACTTGATTTATAAATCTCTGCCACCTCGAGCACCTTTTGTTGCCGATTTTCATTAGTAGATTGACCACCAGGCTGATCAGCCTTTTGTTCTTGCCTTCTTTCTGGCTTGAATGACAAATAGTCTGGATGACCACGGTTAATAGAGTATAACATGGTTTCCTTCTTATATTTGTCTTCCTTCACTGAGATCTGCGAAGGTTAGAATAAACATAAGATCTCAACAAGTACCAACAAAAGAATGATTCATCAGAACTTGGACAAACGAGGGTATATTCTTTACATCACAAATTCTTAGAATGTGCCCTTGACTAATTTCCCATCAATGACTAAATCTTATCGGAAGGCTACTAACAGAAACGTTAATGTTGTATTCTGTCTATTAGAATTAGAACCTCAATTTTCAGATCTTCAAAAATATTGGACATATGAACAACATAATTCAACTAGGTTATAATTTTTACAATTAATACAATAACATACTGAAGGAGTCTCAACATGCATCCATCTTCTATTTTCCTCCGCGACATTCTCCACATAGTTAATACACTTGGATGTAAGGTAAATCCTGGAGCAAGCTTGTCAATGTGTCATTAGAATCATTTTTCCTGCTAACAAATTCTAAGTTCTCAAAATGCTAAATTAGAAAAAGAAATAATATCTACCAAAACATCATGATTAATTTCAAGCTGTATATCCATCAATAACCAACACTACGTAGACTTTTTGTTTCAAATGACATTCATGTGTTGCACGATTACAGAACCCACTGTGTCATCATGGGTGAAAATGGAAATAAGCTGACCAGTCCATTAGATGATTTTGCTTGTAACCACTTTGACAATTTCTTGTGTGATGATTTCTTTATATCTAGTGTTACACCTGAAGGCCTGCAAGGTAAGACATGATTTGACCTGCACCATATTTGAAGGAAATGAATTTTGCAACCTCAAGCATAAATTAAACTTTGTCCATTATATATTGGCAATTAAACAGGCAGAATTGCAGTGAAGTACACAGAATAGAAACAAGCATCATAGAAGCCTATATTATTTTAGTCCAGAAAAGAAAAAATCAAGTTACATTGGGAAAATGTTTACCACTAAGCTTCCAGCATTTCCTCTAAATCCTAATGGGTAGAATACATTGATACCCCCTATATAAACTTACCTTTGGAAGTATGATTTTATGATTAAAAGATCAAACATATGCACACAAATCAATTATGAGACTCGAAGTCAATGAAACAATGAATAAAGAGCTTCACAAAATCTTACCATAAAGTACTTCCAGGCATTGGAAGATCTTTGTCCTTGACTGTTGTATGTAAGGCTTGCAAAAGGCATTTGTCCAAATGACAATCAACATCCTCAACAGGTGATATATGCTGCTCATCTGCTATTGATTCAGCAGTATTAACATCATCCTTCATTCTCATATCACCCATGTCCGTTGTTACTTGTTGTACAACATCATTAGTAGATTCAGTTTCTACCACTGAAGCAGGGTAAGGCTCTGATGCAATATCACCTGTATTAACTGATTCCCCAACTTCTTTGCTGCTAATACCATCGCTTTGATCATCTAACACATCTGCAGCAATTTCTGATGAATCACAAGCTTGGACTGATGATGAACAGGCAGGATCCTCGAAGACAACATCTTCCAAGAACCCTGCATTTGGAACATAACGGCCCTCAACTGAATCCCTGCAAATAGTATCACGTATACAAACATGTGAAATTTGAATCAAAATTACAAATGTGCAACATGTTTCAGCTACCTACCAGAGGTAATCCCTGTAATAGTGAGTTATTCTCAAGGCTTTTCCTCGGAAACCAGCTTTCTGTGCTTCAGTGCTACTAATCGCTGTAGACCCAACCTGACGAATATTAAGATTGACACAATTGTATATGTGGGAACATTACAATTATCAAAAACACTGGCACCAGAAATTCAATCGAGTCAATGAGAGGGAGAGGGAGAGAGAGAGAGATCAAGAAATACGTACGGCAATTGGTGCTGGATTTCCAGGAACCTTTACAGCCCATGGCTCCCCAGCAGGAAACGAAGGAAGACCCTCAGAAGGTATACTAATGCCAGGGAACATTAAATCTGCCCCGCTTAGGAGAAACCGAGAAACCTCACCCGCCTTCAAAATAAATGAAGGAAGTAGCTCAGGGACCTTCCAAAGAGCAAATACTGCATAAGAGAAATAACTGTTTATATCAGTTACAACAGAGTTATTATGGAAAAGTGCTACAGAAATCCTTTATTTTAAAATTCTCACTGCAGAGAACAATGTTAAATATCAAATATAGTTAAGAAAACTGACCGATTTATCATCTCATGCTCTTGACCTAATTCCAGAATTAGACAACAGATACTACAAGCAACAAAAAGAAGTAAACCTGAGAGCTCTTCTCATAACGGCTACATACACATACAAAGAATGTTTTGGCTTAAAAAACTGCTATCATGATTTTAACATCAGAGCCTTTTATGTGAGAAAATTATGACCTAGGTTCCTAAACAAGAAAATACTTGCACAACTGAGTTGAGACCATCACAAGCAGAATCTTGTACTCCATTAAAATTATTTAATTTCAGAAGGATAAATTACAATCTTCTCTTATCTCATCTAAAAGCTTAAGTCTAACATGTGGCATTACCTCATCTCCTAGTTTTAATCAGACCATGTCAAATACCACTTTGATGCGCCTATGCAACCCAAGAGAGACGATAAAGGAGGATAGACAAAAATAAACAAATAACAGAAGAATAAATTACTAACCAGTGGGAAAAATTTCAGAGCCACGCCCATCAACGTCGAAGAACATGGGAAAATCGCCTTCTATGCTATACACATGAACTCTATTCTGAAACTTTGAGACCGTTATCTCCGACTACCATCGCAAAAAGAAATATCGTCAGAAGTCCCACAATCCTCACGCAATAACAGAACTAGAAAAAATATTACGAAAGAGAATTCTATATCTAACAAATATCCAGAAACCAAACATTGCTCAAACTAAAGCAAACTATCTTTCTCTAACGACAAACCATAATTTGCACACTTGGAGAGATGGCTAAAAAAAGCGGTAAGTTAACAGAAAGAAAATTGAGAAGAGAAGAAAGAAGCAACCTTGGTAGGGAGCAAAACATCGAGATCGGCGTCGGAGGCGCGAGCAAACTTGTCTCTGAGATTGCGTCTTAGCTTCTTCTTATCGGCTCCGGAGAGTCTCTGATGAGATTTTGCCTCAACTGCCTTCTTGAACATGTTCTTTTGCTGGATTTTTCCTGGAAAATGGAGTTCCAAGAACTGGAAGGTTCTTGAAGGTAAACAGTACTATTGGGAAGAGAAACGATGGTTATCAGCTTTTGGGTTCACAGATGAACTTTATACAAATGCCATGTGTAAGCTGTTCCACGGCGTCGGATCCAAATCGCACTAGAAGGGGAGGCATAAGCCGGCCCATTGCCAGCCCCATTTTCCGGGTCGAATTATGTTTTTAATAGCAAAATGGTCATAAATGCCTAATATCTTACACCGTATAATAAATTAAAAAATAATTATATGCTC
>JANIHZ010000003.1:8555427-8571453 GCA_027478365.1 Erythroxylum rufum | reverse complement strand
CAGAGAATTCCTTGGAAACTGCCTGGAGGGCAGAAAGTGAAAGTCTTAAATCCATACTGACTGGAGCCTCTAAAAACAAGCTAGGTAGAATAGCTTTGGTGGATGCTCTTGTTCAGCAGATTCGTAAGCGCATGAAAGTTCAACTACCAAACCTTCTTTCAGGGTGATTGTTCTTCAACTTTCTGGAACTTATTACTCTACTGATATTACATCTTAAATTCTTAATGTTGGATGAAAAGTCTTGGTGCAACAGTGTGATTCCTTGACTACTTAATGTGGGAGTCAAACATATGACCACCTTTTAAAGTACTTATAATTTCCATTTTACTTTATTTTGTTTTCTTTTGTTTTTTAGCCCTTTTAATGCTACAAATTTAATGAGAATCTTCTTATTAACTATATTCCTGAAGCTACTAAGAAGTTTGCAACTTGATGTTAAGAAATGCGAAGGAAGGCTATAATTATTATGTTTGTGATTCCCTTTGACCTACCTTCTAACATAATTTCACTTGAAGGACAAATTATGTAAGTTGTAGTGATGCAAGCCAAGCTTGGCTTCAAGTTTCTATTAGACTAATAATTGCATGTAAATAGATCAACTTAATTCAGATGACCAATCTCTTGTACTTTTGCTTAATATGCCAACTGGTCCTTTTTCTTGTTTTAGGCAATATTAATAATCTTCTTATGCATAAGGTTACAAGGGAGGTCGCAAATAGTTCAAGGTGAACTTGCAAGGCTTGGGGAACATATGGTTCAAAGCGCTGAGGGAACTAGAGCTATAGCATTGGAGCTTTGTCGTGAATTTGAGGAAAATTTTATTCAACACATCACATCTGGTGAGGTAGGTTTACTCTTGGGCATGCAAGTTCCGACAGCTCTTTATGTATTTTGGTGCATAGATGTATTCCTCAATTAATGTGTGGCTTATTCTTGTGTTAGATGGGTATCATTTTCCAAATAACACATTATGGCTTGGATTATTTATACGGAGACACCCTATAATTTTAATTTAGCATGAGAAGTCCTTATGGTTTGCATTGCTTTCCAATCAGTTTCTTCTATAAGTTTGATGGCTAACAACATCCATAACTTTGCTCAGAAGCCTGTTTCTTATGTGATCTTCAGTGGGTGGGACTGCATTCCTTAAGAATTTTCTTGTTAAATTTTTGAAGCAATATCTAGGAGGTGATTTTTCCCATAAAGGACATGGTTTATGTTTATGTATGTTTATGTTAGCTAAACCAACTGGTTATGGGAGTGGTTTCGATAGGAAATTGAAACCATTAGGATGTGTAAGGAGATATCTATGAACTTTATCCATGATTTCCTCCTTTGACTTTGATTGCCATCGTGGGAATTCTTGTTTAATTTCCTGGTTATCTTATGACTCTCCTGTATCTACTGCAGGGCGTAGGTTGGAAGATAATTTCTGCTTTTGGGGGAAATTTTCCGAATAGGATGAAACAACTTCCTTTAGACAGACATTTTGATATCAATAATGTCAAGAGGGTAATTCTGCTATTTTTATTTACGAGTTTTCTTGTTGTGGTCAATCTGATACTCTGAGAATTCTATATCCTGGTTTCTTGTTAATGTTCATCAGATTGTGTTAGAAGCAGATGGTTATCAACCATATCTGATATCTCCAGAAAAGGGTTTAAGGTCTCTAATAAAAGGCGTTCTAGATGTTGCAAAAGAGCCATCATGTCTTTGTGTTGATGAGGTAAACATTCTTTTGAAAGTTCGAGTAATATCTGGTTGCAAACTTACATTATTGTAACTGTATGTTCAAACATGTTCACTATTTCTCCTTCATTATATTTGCTTTTTGATGGTAAAGTTTTGTGCTTGCTTTATCTTCAATGTCCTTGCATCTTATGAAAATTTCTTTCTCTGCTTGTGGACTTCTGCCTGATTGGAGTCAGGCTCATCATGTTCTCCTTGAAATAGTTTCTGCTGCTGCAAATGCTACACTGGGTCTCGGAAGATACCCTCCTTTCAAGAGAGAGGTATGATAATTTATGATTATATGCCATGCCATTTTACTTAATTTTGCTGTAATATGAGTACTTGTCACAAGTTCAGATTCTTTTCTTCCTGTGCTACATTTCATTCCTCTTCAACCTTTGCAAGGTTGTGGCTGTTGCAACCGCTGCATTAGATGGTTTTAGAAATGAATCAAAGAAAATGGTTGTTGCACTAGTCGATATGGAACGGGCATTTGTACCTCCCCAACACTTCATTCGTTTGGTACAAAGAAGGTACTTTGACTGTGTTAGAGATATGCTACTAAGCAGCTGTTAGTGGCAGCATAAAATAATTTTTTGCACTTAAAATAGAGCAATGATATGTTATGGTTGTGCAACTATTTTTATCATGCTTCTGCCCTCTTGTGTACCTTTGTTCTCTCTCCTCTCCTCTCTCTGTCTCTCACATACACGCAACACATGCTATTGTGATCCTAAATATTCTTGTCATGACTTATTCCCAAAATCTCCATTATTGAAATATTGTTATCCTTTCTTTTATTTACATTAGGATGGAAAGACAGCGGCAAGAGGAAGAGGCCAAGAATCGGTCAGCAAGAAAAGGACAAGATCCTCAGCAAGGTCTACTGAACAGGGTATGACTTTTATGAGTTAAGTTTATAATGGACGAGAAGTTTTGGCCAAAATGTTTAATTTATGGTAACTATTTTCTGGCTTTTTAACTTTTTCGTCTGATTTATTTTATGTATTCTTAGGCAACCAGTCCACAAATGATCAGTCAGCAAACAGATGGAAGCTTGAAATCAATGAAAGAGAAGTCGGGTCAGACAGAGAAGGACACACAGGAGGCTTCTGGTTTGATGACTGCAGGTCCTGAAGGAGAGATTACTGCAGGTTTGATGAATGAATTGGTTCTATACTAAGCATCCAAATATTGAGAAAATATACATTTTCAGGATTTTCTTAGTATTTCCAGAATTTGGGCCTGCTTATTTGCAAATGAGTTTTCCTTAGATCCTGAAAAGGCTTTTACTGCTATTCTTGTTACTTTGAATATGTATAGTCAAGGAACTCTTATCCATTGCAGAATGTTCTCAGTAATACTGAGTCTGAACCTAGCATCCTGGTAGTTTTAGGTACTTTAATTTGTTTTGATTTTATTTTTCTTGTCTCCAAATATTCAAAACTGGACAAACTTGTTAATCAAAGGGCAGATGAAGATCTGTAGCTTATGATTTTCAAATGGTCTATGGGTTAAGGCTGTTAAAGTTGGCCAATTGACCACTGCTGGAGTGCCGCAGAAAGTTTTGATACTTACGAACATAAATAGAGATAATTTAATCTAAAGTTTTTGTCTTAGGAAGGATGTTTATCAAGTGATTTAAACTCAATGTGTACAAGGCTAATACTTGTATCATGCTCTATTCAAAGGTCATTGCACTCTGAATAGTTTGTTTTTATGTCAAGCAATACTCTCTAAACTCCCTTGGCATGATTGCTACATCCAGCATTCCCCTATTGTTTGGCCACAAGGAAATGTGAAGTTCTTACGATTACTCTTCCTTAAACCTGCAATTTTCACTTACTCGGTTAGAATTTGACAGATTTTGTTCTGTCATTGACAGGTTTTCTGTTGAAGAAAAGTGCGAAAATTGATGGATGGAGCCGGCGATGGTTTGTTTTGAATCAAAAGACCGGAAAGGTTTTCTGAAAGTAAACTATATTTTGTATAAATTATATCTACTTCATCAAGTTAATTGATCCTTTTTTATCTTGCTTCTACTATACAGCTTGGTTACACAAAAAAGCAAGAAGAGAGACAATTTCGAGGTGTCATCATTTTGGAGGTATATATGATCACTTTTGTTTGGTATGTCAATTTGGTAAGGCAATGTGTATTTGTCTTGTCATATCTAATCTGTTTGTTTCGCAGGAATGCAATCTTGAGGAAGTTTCAGAAGAGGAAGAACTTCCCTCAAAGAATTCAAAGGAAAAAAAGGCTAATGGACCAGATTCTAAGGCTCCCAGTCTTGTTTTCAAGTTAACAAGCAAGGTTTCTTATAAAACTATTTTGAAAGGTATTTGTTCGTTCTTTTGTCATGGCTTCTCTCAGGTGATTTTTCCTTTTGCATGTTGCTCCTAGTAATAAGATCCAACTATCTCTTGCAGCTCACAGTGCTGTAATTTTGAAAGCTGAGAGTATGGCTGATAAAGTTGAATGGACAAATAAATTATCAAAAATTGTTCAATATTCTAAAGGACAAGTGAGGGCTCCATCCCCAAAAGGAGGTCTAACCATGCGTCATAGTCTTTCCGATGGCTCTCTAGTATGTTTATCTAGTTTACTTCATTTGGAATATGGTTATATCTCCCTTTTAATGATATCAATTGAATAACTGATTGCTAAAATTGTTCTATATCAATGTGAATTCATTTCTGCAATTGTTGTTGGGTAATCACATTACAATTGATACTTTGCGAACGTAAATAAATAATATGTAGGTTAGCTTGCTGAATCTTACATTTATAATTTTGCATGACATATATGCAGGATACAATGGTTAAAAGGCCTGTAGACACTGAAGAAGAACTCCGATGGATGTCACAGGAAGTGCGTGGATATGTTGAAGCAGTTTTGAATAGCTTGACAGCTAATGTCCCCAAAGTAAACCTTTGTTTTTTGCTCATATGGTGCTTCTTGTCCTCACAGATGGCTCACCTTACAAACTCTCTCTAATTTATTTAATTATTCAAACAGGCTGTTGTCCTCTGCCAAGTTGAGAAAGCTAAGGAAGAAATGCTAAATCATTTGTATAGCTCTATCAGGTTTGACTGAACAGTAACTCAGTTTGGTACTTTTTACCTCTTGGCGAGGAGTTTTGGTATGTTTGGTTTTAGGCGATGTATATATAGGGTTTTCTCCGTCCTGTGTTCTGTGTAATTTTGATGCTTTTAAGATTATTGCCCAAGAAAAATATTAAAATCATTCAATTGAAATGGTTGTTATTGTAATAAGGTTCGTGTTTTAACTGTTTATAGTGCCCGAAGCACAGCAAAGATTGAGGAGCTACTTCAAGAGGACCAGAACCTAAAGCGCAGGAGAGAGCGCTATCAGAAACAAGCCTCTCTCCTGTCTAAACTAACACTCCAACTCAACGTTCATGACAATCAAGCTCCTCCCGCTGCTGCTGGTTACAGCTGGTCCAATGGTGTTGCAGGTATGAATTAAAACGCTTCTTCAAGAGTGTATGAACATTATGAATGGTTACTAGAAAATTCAAAATATCATAATAACTCAAAGTTAGTATCCGTCCGTGAATTTTCATGTGTCAACAAATATAAATGTGGTAGGTCCCCACTTAGATTACCTCTCTTCTTTCTGGGGCAGTCTGCGTTACTAAGGTAGAATGATCACAAAATCCAGAACTTAACGTCCATCATACTTCAACCTTGTGTCTTGCTGCTTAGATTATTTCGCCTTATCAGAGTTCAGTTGGCATAAATTTGCTTAAAATAAAGTGGGCTGCATTAGTGAATTTTATCTCAAGTTCATCCTATTAGGTTGTCCTATCAGTGTCAAAAACTTCAACATACTCTTCTTCTGGTCGTAAGAGTATTTCGATTTCGACTTCGACTTCGACTTTGACATTGTAGTTTCTTATTGTAGCTTTCAACACTGATATTCATCCCCTCCTATGAAAAGTGATAGATATGATCATCATGAGATGTACCATTTATCCCAAGTGCATACCATTTTAAAAAAAAATAACGAATTCACGCAAACACGCAGAAACTAGCCCAAAGACAAATGGTCCATCAGGCGAAGACTGGAGATCAGCGTTTCGTTCTGCTGGAAACGGTCCCATCAACTCTGTTAACTCCTCTAGATCAAGATCAAATGGTCATAGCCGTCAAAATGGTGAACCCGCACAAAATGGGGACGTAAGCTCATTAAACTCCAGCACCCGGCGCACACCCAATCGGTCACCACCTCCACCGCCGCAATCTGGATCTTCGACCTACAAATAGTACCGAGGTTACACATCACCGCACCCTGGTTATTACAGCTATGGGCTTTGAATAGATTATTCTGATTTTTTATGAAGCCCACTTGCATGACATTCCCAACCCTCATTTGACACTGAAGTGAGATATCCGCTCGTGTGTATACTAAAACTACAGTTCCCGGCAAATTACGTTCATGCCTAGGACCAGACCTGATCAGAGAAATGGATTTCGGATGCCGCTTCCAGTTCACCCAAATTTTATTCTAGTACCTTTTTGCCTTATCTTCCTTATCTCATTCTGTAAGCTTTCATTTTGATTGTTATGTATTTCAGTGGCTTGATAATTTTGTAAAAAATGTGGTTAAAGAGAGAGTGAGACATGAAGACATGATAGTAGCTGTATAAATAACTGTCCAATCCCCAGTTTTGTTCCCATGCTGCTCTGTTCCCATGCTGCTCTTGCCCTTGCCCAAATAGATACTAGTTCTTTTACAAACAATAAACCTGATGTAGCAGTATCAAGTGCCAAGATCGTCATTGTGTCGGAGAAAGTCGCCAGGATAAAGATGCTTTCTCAATGGTAAACTTAGCAAGGCATTATTATGAGGGGTTTGACTATGGACTAAAGGTAGACTTCTCTTGGATTATTCAAATTCAGACAGGTAATTCTTTACTAGGATTGATGTTTTGCAGGAGATTTTTAGTAGAAAATTTTATGTCAGAGAAATTTTCTGTGGTGGAAATCAGGGTTGAATTGAACCTATCTTGGCTCAAAATCAAAGCGAATAGATAAAGTCATTTTAATTGAGTGAGTTGGTTAAAAGTCAATCGCTCAATCAAGCTAGAACCTTAGTTAAACCTATTGCTGTAAGGCTATTAGCAATGTAAATGCTAGTCCAACCTATAATAGCAATGTAGATGCTACTCCAACCTATTGCTAAGGCTAGATGCAATATAAATGGTAATCCAACCTATTGCTAAACCTAGATGCTGCAATTACTTGGATGGTAATTTCATGTAATTTATTCTTTTCTTCGTTACAACATTAATAATAATGTACTAGCTCCACCTTCTATTTTTAATTAATGAACAATTATATTAAAATAGTAATATACATCAATTTAAATATGAAATAGTATAAAATGAATTGACTAAAAGCGCACTAAGTTTGGAAGGGGTAATGTCACTTTGTTTCAAAGGGATATGATAAGTTGGTATATTTGCAAGCATCTAAAGTTGGCATTGTAGATAAGAAACATGGCTTCATCAAAATTATCATAGAATTTCTTCCTTCATTGTCATTCCCAGACTCTCACCTCCATAGATCATTGACTTTCTTGAAGAATATTGGGATTATGAAGAACATTACAAAAGTGATAGGCTTAAGACCCTTTGGTTTTCTTCTCCTATTCAAAAACCCAGATGGGGAAAAACATTATGCAACTTTCATCTTTCTCTCCCAAGTATATGCACACCAGGAAACTGGACACAACTTCATATGGCGCAAAAACTTATATTGCTAATATCAACATAACGATGCTACAGCTCAGTAGTAAGAACCAGGAAGAGCTCGTGCAACAAAATTTCCTGGACTTTTGTGTTTCTTCAACGCCAAATAACATATAAATACTCTTCAATATATCAACTACCAGCCTAATGAAAGCCACAAACCCAAAAATTAGGCACACAAGAAATATCAATATGCTCTTATTCTCCATAGATGTCTGATTCTCCCTGACCATTTCAAGATTTGACCTGTGAATTGTCAGTTGTGATTAGTCATCAGAACAAGAATAGACACAACAGTGGAACGCAGAAAACTTTATTAACACAATCTAGTCTGTCTTTCACCAACTATGCAAGGGAAAAATAACATTTCTGAATGCCATACATGTCAATTTGATAAAACCTATCCAAGTGTCATTGGAACATAAATACTTTGCACGACCAAAAGAACCCAATTGTGTACTGTATTCTCTCCTTATTACTAAAATAATGCTTGATCAATATCCCAGCAGATGTCACGAAAAGATTGTCTGATGATAAAATAAGTACCTGAGAAGAAAGTTTTCCTTGAGGAGAGAATCTAACTCCCTTGAAACTGAAGATTTCCAATTCACAAGATGACCAACATTCTTGGCCTGCCAAAAGGGAGATAAAGCATGAGAAAAAATTAGCAAAGTTAACAGAATATGACATAAACCAGGTAAGAAATCACATACCATAGCTTCCTGGCTTTTGTGTACGTTCTTTATATCTAATCCGATCTTCTCTATCAATACGTCATTGTCATGTAAATCACTGTCAAAATCTCTAAAAATGTTTCCATATCTGGAATTGACTTCATCCAGGTATCGCTCCAGAACAGATAAACTCAAATCCACAGAACGAACTTTCTGCATCAGTACTTTAAGAACGGTGTCCCCAGGCATTCTCCCAGGTTGTTGATGGCGAATTTCTTCAACTGTATTAGGTACTTTACTAGTCAAGATTTCTGGTTTTGCTTTTGGGTTTTCTCCCGAAGGATCGGATTCCATTTCTTTGTACAAGTCTTGATAAATATCTCCATCCTGCCCAGATGTTGACTCAGATGATACTTCCTTCTGCTCATTGTTCCCTTCCTGAGGTGCAAACAAATTATCTGGAACAGATATCAAATCCTCTAACATACGTTCAACAGCATCCACTCCATAGACTTCGACAACGCTGAGTGTGCAGTAGAACTCTGAACCATAATGGGTCAAGAAATTCAGTTTTAGATATCGCACCCATTTTGGCTCTTGAAGAGTAAACCTCTGTGCTTGCTTTGCATTGGCCGCTGTGAAATTCCCAAGATTGATCCATACATCTGTTGGATAGATCAAGCTGCCAAGAAGTTCAAAATCTTTTAAGTTAGAAGAGTGGTGTTCAAAATTTGCTATCTCAACTGAATCAACCAAGGTTTCTTCAGAGAGCTCAATCACAACAAATTTCTCATCCGCAGAACAAGGATTTCGAAGGTACTTGTCCTTGTCTTTGCCCAATATATTTGACGCTCCCTTTGCTTCCTTGTTAAAAGCCAAAACCTTTGCTCCCTTTGAAGCCGAAGCATAATTGTAATCCTTACCCCCAGGCTCGACCCTATGAAATACACCAGCTTGACTTGCTCCAGATTTACTCTTAGAGCTCAGTGCTTTGTTCTTGAATTCATCAAGACCAGGAGGCGTAACACGAGACAGTCGTTCAGTTCTTGAAGGATTATTTTCAAAATTCACACTAGAACCAGAGTTGGCCTCAGGTTGCTCAACAGCAAAAATATCATTAGAGTTTCCTTCACCAGAAATCGAACCATCATGTGATCCCTGGTCTTTAACACCTTCTGCAGATGAATTATCACCAGGGTAGAAACAATCACTATTTTTTGGTGGGTTTTCCTCTACACAATTGGACTGTGTTTCACCCTCAAGCTTCTCGTCATTCAACGTGGATACGCCGACAGGAGGTATTATAGATCCATCTACATCAGAATAAAGATCAAGCAGCTTGTAAAGAATTATGAACACTACCATCAATTTCTTTTCTTTGTTCCGAAATAGACCTTGTCTCAACAGTACTCCAATTTGTTGATAGCCCTTATTTTCATATTGGTCTAATAGCTCATAAAAATCCTCAAGATCACACCTTTTAGAAATTTTCATCACCATTTGTCTAAAATCATACTGTCACAAAAGTAGAAAAAAAAGAAACTTTTTTTTTCTTGAATCAAACTTATGATCAAGAAGATAAGAGTAGAAAACATACCAACGTAAGTATCACCACCACTGATCAAAGAACTCGATAAGAAGATAATTCCCCACAAAACAAAGATCAGAGACAAGGAAATCAGACGCCAGCGATTCTTTCCGGTAACAGTCCTCTCTAAAGCTCTTCTTTGTTGAAGAGCTCTACGCGATCTCTGCATCGCCACATCAATCCGATCCCTTCCCTTTGATTAAACCCCAAACTGACGCACAAACCTTCAAATTCCAATACAAACGAGTAAAAGAAGAATGGGGCTGACGAAGAAGAAGGACACGGCGTCGTAGGAAGCGAACGTAAGCGTTGGGTCCGTGTTCAAATTTTGATAAATCTCATCTGACGGCCGTTTCAAATATTATTTCCCTAACGGATCTCATATTTTGCTTTCTTTTTCTTCGGAATTTGAATTTGGGTTGAAAAAATTAACTAATTAATACAAATTCATCAATCAAAAATATATTTATTAAAAAAAAGGATTCTAAAGATTATAGCATTTATATGTTAATGAAGTCCATTACTGAATTTTAATTGATTATGATAAAATAAATACATAAATTCGCTTATTTAATATTTTAAAAGCTTGGATGAACTGATGAGATAAGATATTTAAGGTTTAAAAATTTAAAATTATGTTGTCATAAAAATGACAAAAAATAAAATATAATTGATAGAGTTTGTTTTATTTTAATTAAAAAAGATTATTAAATATAATTAATTAATTTTTAATTACAAAAATTATTAACGTGAATTAAACTGAAAAGTTAAAACCTAATCAAAAAATTAGACAGTTTAAAATTTTATAATCGAACCGACCGAATGAATTAATTTTATATTCATTAGTTTTTGGTGTTTTAAAACTTGTTGCAAGTGGAACTTTCGAGAATGGCATTCTTTGGGAGACCTATAGATTACCACCTCACTCCTAAACCAAGAAATCAAAATCCTAATTATTTATTTATCTATTAAAGAAAAAATTAAGTTAATAATACGAATTGTTTGATTTAATTTAACCTAATCATTTAAAACTTAGAACTTATAAAAACTATGCTTATATGTTTTACTTGTAGGATGACTAGCCAGTGAGCATGAGCTGTCAAATTGCTGTGAGTGACAGCTACGTGTACATTCCAAAGCCCCATCCACAAATCCCGTAGAAGCTAAGAACTTTTGACGTGTCATGGTCGGTAACGACTATTGCCAAAGTGGAGAGCGACAATTGGTCCAGATATCTAAAGATCGCGTCAGCCCATTGGCTGCCTTTCCTTTGCCGCCAAAAATACCGACCCCCGTACGCGTATGTTGCGTGGCGTTTTTGGTATAATTACTTAAGGATTAAGGACTTGTCTCTTTGTCTACTCCTCCTAATTAATTATGATTAAGTTAATTATATAATTTAATTTTATTTATAGAGAAGACTAGGGTAGGGCCTCCACTTTCTTCTTCCCGAAATAAAAATCTCTCTTTCTCTGTCGACGTCGCCGTTTTCGATCTAGGGTTTCTCAAACCGCCATGTCCGGAAACTCCAGTTCTACTATTTATGTCGGTGAGTTTTCTTCTCGTCTTAATTGTATTTCTATACTTCTTTTTCTTTTTTCTTTTTTATTTTGGGTTGGGAATTGTAACGGATTAGCATTACGGTTTTTGGTTTAATCGTGTTGTCGTTTTTGAAGGTAATTTGGATGAGAAGGTGAGCGATAGGGTATTGTACGATATACTGATACAAGCAGGGCGTGTGGTGGATTTGTACGTTCCTCGTGACAAGGAAACCGACAGGCCCAAAGGTTATGCTTTTGCACAGTACGAATCTGAGGAGATCGCTGAGTACGCTGTGAAGCTTTTCTCTGGTCTCGTCACTCTCTATAATCGCACTCTAAAATTCGCGGTTTGGTCTTGTTCCTTACGCTTGTTTGTTCCTCTCTTTATTATGGATTCTTAGAGTTGGGTATTGGTCGTTTGTGAATAATGCATATGCTATGTCCCATATATTCTGTTGGTGGGATAAACTTTTATTATGCTATTTCTGTAATTTCAGCTTTATTTCTAATGGAATTAGGGATGATGGTCATATTCATGTAACTTTATCTCTAAAAGAAAATTTTAGATTTGAATTATGGGGATGAGTGGAACCACCCCTTATGAGTAATTAAAGTGTGTGGGTTATTGACAGCTTAATGTTTCAAATTATCTTCTTTACTATACATTTGCTGTTTATCAGATTTCTGGGCAAGACAAAGCTCCTCAAAATTCTCAGAATGGAGTCGTGCCTGCACCAAACTCTTTAAAACAACCAAGATACCCTGTGCTGGTAAATGACAGGGATAACCGCCATCACTTGCAGTCCTCTTCATCAGCATGCAAGGTTTCAGCTAATCCTTCCAATTATTCTCCAGGTAATGCACCATAACCGTTTTCTGTTTTGTTTGATCTCCTCCTTATTTTGTTCCACATTCAAAATTCGCTATGTTGGGTTCTCTTAACTTCAGTATGTCTGAGGAATTTCTTCTTTGATTCATTGTCAGTTCCACCTGGTGTAACACACTATTCTAATGGATATGGTTCACCTTTCAATGGCTTCAATTATGATAATGGTCGAAGAGTTTTTGGGTCCACTTTTGATACCATTAATCGTTCTAGGTCACGCCGACTATGAGAGGAATAACTTATGTCATAAGCGTCGTATTTATTCCTAGTTCAAAATATTAGGAGACAAACTCCCATCTGTGGAATTGTTGTCTGTTCCTTTGTGCATCACTTAGGTAACCTAAGACTGCAGTTGTGAATATGTAAGGTATTAGCGGAAGATACTTAGTTGTGTACTGTATTTCTGCACCAAGTAGTCAGTGATCCTACTTTTTTGTCCCTGTTACTGGAAACTGAACCCTAAAACGCCTGTAGTTGAACTCTTATCAATTGCTTTCTCAGCTCTCTTTTGTGGATTGTTTGGACATGTATTGTGAAAAAAACAAAACTTAATGGCTGTTTACTGCAGTTTACAATACTAGTTCTGATTCCAAATTATTGTTTGAGGTATGATTTTGCTTTTCTTTGAGGACTTTATATGCATGGTTTATTAATTTGACTGGCTTACACACCTACCATCTTGTTGCTTTTTTTAATTTCCCCTTCTGTTGGGGATTTGGATTTGCAATTGTTCTTTCCTATTTGGACATGAAAGGGAACTCAATTCCTGTGCATGTTATTATCTGAATAATTTCAACTTTCAAGCTGTTCTTTGACGAGTGCTAAAATATTGTTTTGTCCACATCAATGTTACTATTTACTTGAGGACAAGGCTTGCAGAAAATCTATGGTTGTACCTTCATTTTGTGGGTCTGCATCTTGTTAAAGTAAATTTTAGACATTGATTTTTAGGATACTTCCTGAGGTTATAGATTCTTCAATATGGAGGCTTTGCTGTATAACTGCAGTGAAAAATGAATGTTGCAACATCAATGTTATTATTTACTTGAGGATCATTCTTATATAGAATCTATCGTTACGCGTTCATCTTTTGTGGGTACCGCATCTTGTTTCAATAACTTTAGACACTGATGCTTAGGAAGTTCATATGGGTATAGATTCTTCTAATTACAATGATCGTGTAGAGGTTGCACTAAATTGAAATCTTATGCGAGTTGTTGTCTCCTTCACAACTAAGAGAGTGTATGGTTGACTGCCCTTTTTCTTCATCTGGTAGTTCTAGATACTGCAATTTATTAATTATGTTAAATAAGTTGGTCCAACACGAAAGACAAATTTATGGAATTTGGCAAGAGATTGTTTCCCTGCATTTTCACTTCCATATTTTCAAATTTACTTCAAATTCTGGTCACATGGAATGTGATAGCGTGCATTTAAATACCACCGTGTAACAAATGGTTTGCCTGAAGTTTCTGAAACTATTGAACCTTCCTCTTGTACTTGCAAAGAAGAATTCCAGCCTGACGATACTAAGTATTGAGGTGTTGGTTAGTCATCATAAACAGCAAATAGTTTCAAAGTTTGATATTCTCGGTAAAGTGGTTACCAATATATGCTGGTAACTATTTTATACTGGCTTAAACTACAATGTATTGGTCTCAAGGGCCACCTGCATACATGTAAATACTTCCAGAAATTGTGAGTTATTATGTAATTTAGTATTTACCTGTATGTTTAATGGATACATGTAAAGGTGGAAGCCAAGATCCTCTGTAAAGGACCAAAAATGCCAACCTTCAACTGTTTGACAGGCCTATAATTTGTTGCACAATTCAGCTTTTGGCTGCGTGGTCTGCTCGGAGGGGTTCGTATTTTATACGGATTCAGCTTCCGCGCTTCATCTACCTTGCATAAATAACCTAATTTGGGTTCGTATGAACTGGCTCTTCAGATCTCAACGTATTACAAGCTTTAACGTGTTGAGTCAGTATGGACTGACTGGATGAACTTGCAAGAAATGAAATTTCCAAGCTATTTTGCCTATTAACTAAACCAAACACAAGTGTCTTATAAAGAACAAACACTGGATGGTAGATTTCCAGTTATTAAAATCTCAAGAAAATTAATTACC
Source organism: Erythroxylum rufum (assembly GCA_027478365.1). Taxonomy (NCBI): domain Eukaryota; kingdom Viridiplantae; phylum Streptophyta; class Magnoliopsida; order Malpighiales; family Erythroxylaceae; genus Erythroxylum; species Erythroxylum rufum. The sequence goes on along the minus strand of JANIHZ010000003.1, from coordinate 8,557,126 downwards.
CAACAATAAGCAAATAATATATCCTAGAAAGTGAAGATCTTCCGAAGAATCATGCCATCCAAGAAGATTATGAGGATTGTTGACCTGAAACTCTCCAAAAGTAGCTCAAACATTGAAAGGGAGGTGGAAGTAGGCTGATCAAATTAATCCATGATAGATACTTATGCATCGATACAATTCTATACCAAATTTAGTTTCAATCTCACCACATTCTTCCAAGTTATACGCATGTATACGTCAACATTTTTTTTAAATCAAGTCAAGCCGAAGAGAAAAAAAAATCATAATTGGGCCATTTTAAGGGATCAGATTTTTTATACCTATAATTCTGTACTAACTCTATTCTATACAATCCCATCCACACAAATATATAGGACTTAAAAAAATGTGTGGATGAGATTGTATGGAACAGAGTTGGTACAGCGTTATGGGTACAGAGGATCTTGTACTCGTTTTAAGCAGCAAATCAACATTTATTACTTATTTATTACCACATATATTATTGATATTTAAAGCTCATTACGATAGCTGTTGCTTCCAAATTGAGTGGAGTATTGCAATGGAGAGTAAAGGGCAGAGAAGTGTTGTAGTGTCCCTGGCGATAGTGATGCTACTCTCAACATTGTCTGTTCCACAAACTATGGCTGCTACTGCTCGAGTGCTGTTGGGTGATGACCGAAGCCTATGCGTCCCACCATGTCTGTCTGCACGCTGCTTGAAAATAATAGGTCAAGCTCTCTGATTTGTTAACAATACACTTATTAGTACTTGCTTCTTTTTGATTAATATTTTCATCTTGCTGTGTAATAACTTGCACATCATAATATGATAAGATGCTACATGTAACTACGATATTATGGTCTATAATCTAAAATCTTAGAGAACTTTATCAGTTGTTTGAATCATGATAATACTGAATATAGTATCAGCATCCCTTGCTTGTTTTCCGATTTGAAGATGTCTATTTATCTTTCTTCATACTGATTCGTTTGCAGGAAACCCTCAAGCATTTGCTGCTTGCCAAAACAAGTGCATAGACGATTGCTACAACGACCCACCGCCTGCCAGCCCAAACCTAGTTTCATCTGATTCTATCAGTTTCTACTAAGAAAGTCACTTGCTGTAACCTCAGTTACAATATAAATAAATGGAACATGCCATTAGATAATATGCAATATTTACAAGAACACTGAGCTTCCCTTGTGCGTGCTTTGATGGGATATCGAGGCAAATGTAACTTTTCAATATCATCGCCATAAAACTACTGCAGGCGTTTCTGTAACACAAGTCAGTAATAAGTAAAGGCCCATGTTTCTTCAATGGGATAAGTGAAGTTTTGCTGAAAATGTTGTTGAGTGATAGAAATATTTGAGAACAGAAAAGAAAAATAATAGAAGATCATTGTATGATGTAATGTTTTCATAATTGAATCGAAAGTTAAATCGGTAAGACAAAAGGTTTAAAGGTTAAAAAGTTTAAAATTGAAGAATTTGAAATAACATGGAAAGAAATTTTATTTAGTTTAAAGTTTAATTAAAAAAGAGACTGCTAAATAAAAATTAATTAGTTTATTTTAATTCATAAAATAAATTAGTTTATTAAAATCGACTAATTAATTTATAAATTGACCAATTTTAATAATAACGTTTATTAAAGTAAAATAAAACGAAAAGTTAATCGATTTAAAATTTTTTATAAC
>JANIHZ010000003.1:8502747-8515461 GCA_027478365.1 Erythroxylum rufum | reverse complement strand
ATATGTTAAGAATAAAAAGTAAATTTGAAATAAAATGTATATAAATTTAAACTACAACATTGATTTAAAAAATTAAAACAAAAAATTTAAAAATTATATTTGTTAAATAATATTAATTTAATATAAGTCATGCACACTTCATTGCTTATAATTAATTATTAGTCACTCATACACACTCACTTTCACTCATTAATTGCCACACACACTCTCTCAACTTATGGAGCTCAGCTCTTTTTATAGATATCCTAAGTCAATTATCAATCAACTTTTAGCCTTTTATGGTACTCTAGATATTATTCTAGAATAATATGGAAGGTTTGCATAGTAAAATATTATTTACGTATATAGGAAAAATATGAAGACTATAGAAAGATCAAGAGAGATGTTGGTGACTTCTTATCACTCTCCCTCGTCGACTACTCTCTTGTATTTGAAGTCATACCAAGATGCCTTCTAAATTCTTCAAATTTGGTTATGTTGATTCCTTTGGTAAATAAGTCTGCAACTTTATCTTATGTCTTTGCATGTTTCATCTCGATATGTCCTTGTAGCACTTTTTCTCAAATAAAGTGATAGTATACCTCTACGTGCTTGGTTCTTGCATGAAACACCCGATTTTTCACCAAATGCATTGTTGATTGATCATCACAATGTAGCTCCATTGGATAGTTCATTGCTTAATGAAGATCAACCATTAGCTACTTTATCCATTCACCTTCTTGTGCTGTCGTTGCTGCTACATGATACTCAGCTTTAGTAATTGACAAAAAGACTATTAGTTGTCTTTTGTTGCACCAAGAGATTGCTCCACATTCAGGTTTTAACACATATATAGTGGTTGATCTTCGAGTATCATGGTCTTCAGTATAGTCGTCATCACAGTATCTCACTATCTTACATATGCTTCCCTTTTTACATAGTAATACTAGGTCAAGGGTTCCTTTGATATACTTGAGTATACATCGGACTACATCTAAGTGAGGTTTTCTTAGTTTGCCATGAATTGGCTAGCCACTCCAACAGCAAATGCTATGCCAAGTTGTGTTATTGTTAGATAAATCAAGCCTCCCACAAGTTGTTAATGCATTGTTAGATATTCTAACTCACGACCTTCTTCTTAACAAAGTTTAGTATTCACCTCCATTGAGATAAAAACTGGTTTACAGTCAAACATTTCAAACATATGCAACAAGTCTTCAGCGTACTTTTGTTGACACAAGAACAATCCTTCTTTGACTCATTCTACTTCATGTCCAAAGAAATGCTTCAACTCACCAAGTTCCTTCATTTGGAAACGCATTGAGAGATTACTTCTAATCTGCTGAACTTCTTTTTCATTATCATCAGTAATGATAAGATCATCCACGTAGATAAGCACTATTGCCAACTTTTTATTCTCATTTTTCACAAACAAGCTTGAGTCTGCTAGAGTCATTGTGTATCCACTTTATATTAAGAATTCAGCAATCTTTCCATACCTTGACCTTGGCACTTGCTTTAACCTATAAAGGGCCTTGTTTAGTTTACTTATATAGTCTGCATGAGCTTTGTCTTCAAATCCCTAAGGATGCTCCATATATACTTCTCTGTCTAGTTCTTCATGCAAGAAGGCATTCTTTACATTCATTTACTAGAGTTTCCAAGATTTATTAGCTGCAAAGGCAAACAGGACACGTACCGTTGTGATCTTTGGTACTGGACTAAATGTTTCATCATAGTCTAGCCCACACTCCTAAGAAAACACTCGTGTAACCAATCAAGCTTTGTACCTTCGATCGTTCCGTCAGGTCATCTCTTTACCTTGAGAATCCATTTGCAAGAAATTAGTCATGCATTCTTAGGTTGTGGCACTAAGTCCCAAGTTTTATTATCTCTTAATGCTTGAATTTCTTCATCCATCGCTTTCTTCTAATCTAAGCTTTATGATGCTTTTCATATCTTGTTGGCTCAATTATTTCATTTTCTTCCGTTAATGATGCATTTGCATACTTGAGATTTGGCCTTCTTTTTCTAATTGACCTGCATAAAGACTGTTGAAGAACTTCTTGTTCTTCTAGCTCTTCTAATTGACTTGATCTTTCTCCTTCAGGAGTTATACGATGCCCTCTAGTTTGCCATAAACTTCTCCTTAATGATGTGTCATTAATCTCTACCAACTCTTTTACTGGTCTTACTTCTTCAACTGACTCTTGTGATTTGTCAAGCTCATACTGCTCTTAAACTCTTTCTTATAGCTTTTCCTCTATTACTTCAGAATTAGGTAACAAAACTGCTTGTGGCAACCACCATGATGATGCCTCATCGAACACCACATTTCTAGATACATAGCATCGAGTTGTTATTGGATTACAACATCTCCAATCTTTTTGTTTACTATCATATCCCACGAATATGCTTCGAATTTCCTTGTTACCAAACTTACTTTGTAAGTGATCTAGTACAAGCACATAACAAACACAACCAAAGACTTAAAAATGACTAACTGTTGTTTGATCTTCCATAACTTTTCAAACAGTGAGATGAACTACAGTCGAGCTTGAGCAATATGTTGATAACGTGTGTTGTTGTCTTCATACACACGACCCAAAATTTAAGTGGTACATTTTTGGCATGTAGCTTGCTTCTACATATTTCTGCCAAGTGGCAATTCTTCCTTTTAGCAATTTCATTTTATTGGGGGTGCTCTAACAACCGAACTACCTATGAATTTTATCTTCTCATAGGTAGTTTAAAAACTCTTTAGATGTGTACTCTCCCCATTATTTATACATAGGTATAATATTCCTATCTTTTTTTTTGGTAAATAGTATAATATTCCTGTCCCTACTTCTTTTTCCACTTTTTCTTTGAACTCCTTAAATCCCATTAATGCCTCATATTTTTCTTTCATAAATTCAACCCATAAATACCTTGAATAATCGTTAATAAAAGTAATCATGTATTGAAATCCACTAATGGATGGTTGTTTCATTTGTCCAAAAATGTCACAGTCGATCAAATCAAGTGACATCTTAGCTTTATATGCTGATTCTTTGTAAGGGAGTTGATGTGCTTTTCCATATTGGCATCCAGCACATATTGTATCATCACGAACATCTAGCTGAGAAAGACCTTCAAGCAAAGACTTCTTCATTATTACTAAGGCTACGAAAAATGAAAGGTAGATGAATGCAATGCAACAAGAAATATAGGCATTGGAAAACAATGGCACTGGATCATATAAACACTTCCTCTAGGGAAAAAGGTTATTAATTACAAGTGGGTTTATAAAATTAAGTATAATTCTGATGGATCAATTAAAAGGTTTAAAGCAAAACTTGTGAATTTAGGAAACAATCAAGTTGAAAGGCTAGATTATAATGAAACTTTTGCACCAGTAGCCAAAATGGTGACTGTTCCTACTTTCCTTGCAGTTACAGTAACTAAAAATTGGGAACTTTATAAAATAAATGTTCACAATGAATTTTTACATGGTGACTTTGAGGAAGAAGTTTAAATGAAGTTGCCTGCTTGCTTTCATTCCAAGGTAATTGGCAAAGTTTGTCAACTCTAAAAATCATTGTATGGGTTGAAATCCCAAATTTTGGTTTGTTAAGTTGGTTGGAGCTTTGAAATGGTATGGTTTTCATCAATTATATTCAGACTACTCTCTTTTTACATTACAAAGTGACAGTACGCAACTCAATGCGTTAGTCTATATTGACAATCTTATTATTTCGGGAAATGATGGTACTACAATTTAGACTTTCAATGCCTATTTAAGTAGATGATTTATATAAAAGATCTTGGGTTCTGAAATAATTTTTAGGGATTGAGATGGCTCAAAGTCACATTGGTATTTGTTTGTGCCAACAAAAATATACACCAGACATTATTTCTAAAGTGGGTTTGTTAGGACCAACACATGTTGCATTTCCTTTAAATCAGAACCATCATCTTCCCTTAACTAACGAAAAACCTCTTCTAGATCTGGAGCATTATTGTAGGTTGGTTGGTTGATTTTTTTTTATCTTTCTATTATGAGACTTAAACTTTCTTACAGTGTGCATATGCTTGCACAATGTATGTAGTAGCCAATCCAATAAAACTAGGATGCAACAATTCGTATGGTACATTATTTGAAAGGTAATCTGGGTCAAGGAATTTTATTACTAGCATACTATGATCTGTAGTTGTATGCCTGATGTGATTTAGATTGGGTAGCTTGCCCTTTAACTCAACGATCTATTATCGGATAGTTTATTCTACTTGGTTAATTCTCCTATTTATTGGAAAACTAAGAAACAACATATCGTGTCTCATTCTTCAACGGAGACAAAGTATCGATCTATGGACACAACTACCTATGAGTTAAAATGGTTAAAAGCATTATTATTATGTTGTGGTGTTGCACATCAAGATTTATTACGATAGTCAGGCTACTTTGAATACTACATCTAACCCAGTTTTTCATGAATGTACGAAGCATATTGAGGTTGACTATCATTTTTTATGTGATGAAGTTGTTAAGGGCATCATTGCTACAAGATATGTACCGACTCATGTTCAGTTAGTTGATGTTTTCACTAAATCGTTGGGGAAGCAATAATTCGATTTCTTTCTTCTCAATTCAGGCACTTGAAATCCCCATGCTCCAACTTGAGAGGGGGTATTAGCATCTATTATTTCTTCTAGATGTGAAAAACTCATGTAATCAGCTTATACCATATATTATTTTTAGTAGACACATGTAATCAAATGAAGATTAGTCTTATTTAGGGTCTTATTTTTTGGCATAAGCTATCACTTAAAAGATTAAAGGAAGGAATCGATCAATTAGAGCCATAATTATAGCAAGATTTGTGTTGATTTGTATTTTCTAAATATAGATCATATGGACCATTATATATGTGTAATATCACCTCTGTACAAATATACATAAGAAATAAGAGATTTACTCTCTAAAAGTTGTCATGACAAAATTTGTCATGGTATCAGAGTGGGCGTATCTCTGACCACTAAAAAACAATATAATTAAGATTCAAATCCATTCCTTTCACTATGACAAAGGAGACGAAACTCCTGAAATTTCCTCCTCTTTACCCTCTATTCTGACAAAACTCACAGAAAATTTTTTTGAAGTTCTATCCAAGACTTCAATTTCAAATCCAGTGACTAACTTACCACTGTTTCAAATGGAATCAAGTTGGATGGGACCAATTATGCACTTTGGTTCCAGGTGGTGGATGTACAAATTTGGCAAAGACAAGAGTCATATCAATGGTGACTTGTCCCAACCCGAATCAATGGACTAGATGTTCTGAAAGTGGCGTACAGATGAAGTTATAGTAAAAAGTTGGCTAATTAACTCAATGGATCCCTCCTTGATTGGGAAATTTATCAGATTCCCAACTACAAAAATGATGTGGGATGTCATTGCAATAACCTATTTTGATGACAATGATGCATCTCAGCTATATAATCTCTTACATAAAATATCCCGATTAAAGCAAGTAGGTGGTTCACTAAAAAAATATTACAACACGCTACAGGGATTATGGAAAGAAATTGACTTTTGAAGACCCAATCCGATGTGATGCTAGGTAGATATCAACATTACAATGGTATGGTGCAAAAAGAACGAGTATAAATTTTTGTGGATGGTTTAGATGATTCGCTCGATAGGATTCGAAGGAGATTCTACAAATTCTAAAAATGCAATCATTTCCTACTATGGAACAAGCTTATATGTCCGTCATGAGGCAACACACCAAGCTGTGATGATAGGAACTACACTGGAGGAATCACAAGGTGCTATGTTAGCATCTAAAAGCTTGAGAATGGAAACTCTTGTACTAATCTCTAGTCTAGATGGAAAGTCTAATTTCACTTCTAAATCAAAGAATGTATCTGATGGACAGAAATTTTCTCTTGTGGAGGACCTAAACACACTAAAGAGACATGATTTAAGATTCATGGCTATCCCTAACAATGGCATGAGTTACTAGTAAAGAAGAAACATACTAGAGGAGAGACTGCCAACATAGGCAAGGATGGGCAAATTGCTAGAGGATTGACTGTTGTCCCTATTGGTCAAGCTTCAATTGCCAATAACCAAACCCTCACTTAAAGTCCAACTGAAGGACACAATACCACCTCAGGTATAATTTTTTCTAAACTCTAATGTGAAAAAAACTTATTCTTTTTGGATTCTTGATTTGGAAGCCTCTGATCACATGACCAACAATGAAAGAGATTTTTCTCAAATAACTATACCATAAAGAACAAGCATTGTAAATGCCAGTGTGGAGACATTTCCAATAACAAGGGTTGGCACAGTGGTGGTGTCATCCAATCTACCAGTTTCTAATACATTTCTTGTTCCTTCTTTTGCACATAAATTACTATCTGTAAGCCAGATTACTAAAGAACTATAGTGTGTTACAATTATTTACCCTGATGATTTCATCCTTCAAGATATTCATACAAAGTAGATCATTGGACGTGGTAATGAGAGGGGGGACCTTACTACTTACAGGATGTGAAGATGGGTCAAACATGTTAGACCACCCATTCCAATAAGTCCAAAGAGGAGAAGATTTATCTTTGGCACCATCAATTAGGCCACCCATCATTTAACTATTTGAGACATGATTTTCCTGTTCTATTTTCAAACTTGACAGTTTATAAGTTTAAATGTGAGAGATGCATTTTGTCTAAAAGCCACTGAGCTAATTATTCTTTGAGTTCCAATAAGAGTATGGAGCCATTTATGTTAATTAATGCTGATGTGTGGAGGCCTTCCCTGAAAACCAATATGTCAAGCCTTCGATGGTTTTTGATATTTGTTGATAGTTACACTAGGATGACATAGTTATATTTACTAAAGAATAAGGATGAAGTTTTTAAAACTTTTCAATCTTTTTACAAGATGATTTGCACTAAATATGCTTCCTCACCACGAGTTCTTCGCTCAGATAATAAAGGGGAGTTTTATGAATGCTCAGTTTAGAGATTTCTTTCACCAACATGGAATGGTTCACAAGACTTCGTATCCGCAGACTCCTCAACAAAACGGAGTAGCATAATGAAAAAATCTTTGTATCCTGGAAACTGCTTGAACACTCCTCAATGGAACTAATATACCGAATCCGTATTAGACAAGTGCAGTCATGATAGTAGTTTTGTTATTATAGAATGCCATCAAAGGTAATTGAGTTGCAAACACATCTCCAAATGCTATCCCAGTTTGTTACTTTACCTTCAGTTTTGATGATACCACTAAGAGTATTATGGTGTGGCCTTTGTTCATCTACGTTGATCCTTGTGCCATTAGTTATCTTTTTTTAGGCTATGAATTTCATCAAAAGGGCATCGTTGTTATGATCCCACTCATAGACACACTTATGTAACAATGGATGTCACATTTGTAGAAGGTGAAAATTTATATACTTCCAAGACATCCACTTCTCCTCTTTAAAGGGAGAATCTTGATGAAGAGGTGAATTGGTTGCATTTTGAATGGCCAGAATTTAATAACCCAAAGACATCATCTTTCAGTGAGGACAATAGAAGAGCAAAGACAGAAAGTTTTAGTTACAGTACTAAAAAAGTTGTCAGTGAAGGCATCTTCTCAAATGAGATAGAAGTGAATTCTCCCACAGATGTCCCCCCTCTCTCAACAGTACCCATTGGCCTATCTCTTGAGAATATCACTGAAAAGAAGAGAGAAGGTCAAAATATCCCATTGCCAATAATGTATCCAATGAAAGGCTCTCTGAACTAGCAAGACGCCTTACTCATCATCTTTCAGCTCACCACACTCCTACAAGTGTAGAAGAGGCATTATACGATCCAAGATGGGTCCAAGCTATGAAGGAGGAGATGAATGCATTATTAAAAAATGGGATATATATACTCGCCTCACTTCCAAATGGAAAGAAACCGGTGGGATACAAATGGTCTCGATAAAGTAAAATGCAGCTGGTTCTGTTGAACAATACAAGGCAAGGTTGGTGGCAAAAAGGGTACACCCAAACATATGGAGTAGCTTATCAAGAAACATTCTCACCGTTGGCCAAATTAAACACAGCCAGAGTTCTGTTGTCCATTACAGCAAATTTAGATTAGCCTTTACATCGATTTGATGTGAAAAATGTGTTCCTCCATGGTGAGCTTGAAGAGGAGATTTACATGGATGTTCCACCTAGGTTTACTACAAATTCTGGAGGTAAGGTAGTGTGTAAATTGCAAAAGGCCTTGTATGAACTAAAACAGTCTCCTTGACCATGGTTCGAAAGACTGAGTGTGGCAATGAACAATACGACTTTCACCAGAGTAGCTCTGATCACATGCTATTTTAAAGCATCAATAAGGCAAAATCACAGCTCTAATTGTCCATGTTGACAATATGATTATTATTGGAGACGATGTTTAAGAGATTGCAAAGCTTCAAGAGTAATTGACACTTGAGTTTGAAATGAAAAATCTAGGAGGACTCAAGTACTTCCTGGGAATTGAAGTTGTAAGATCTAACCAAGGCATATTTCCTTCCCAGCAGAAATATGTTGTGGATTTATTAACTAAAGTTAGGTTACTAGATTGTAGACTTGCTGATGTACCAATAGTCCATAATCATCGACTTGGAGAGTACCCACATCAAGTCCTAACAAACAAAGGCAGATATCAGAGATAGGTTGGCAAACTGATTTATTTGTCCCACACACGACCTGACATTGCATATACGGTAAGCATAATTAGTCCGTTCATGCATTGTCCCAGTGAAGAACATATGAGTGTTGTAATGCAAATCCTTCGATATCTGAAATCATCCCCAGGAAAAGGAATTTTGTTCTCTAAAAATGGGCACCTGAATGTTGAAGGGTATGCCAATGCGAACTAGGCAAGGAACATATCAGATAGGAAGTCTACTTTAGGCTACTTCACATTTGTTGGCGAAAATTTAGTTTCTTGGAGAAGTAAAACATAGAAAGTAGTGGCTTTATCAAATGGAGAAGCATAGTGTAGAGGAATGGCAAAGGGACTATGTGAACTTCTTTGGCTTAAAAGACTATTATCTGAAATTGGATTTCCTCCTGATGACAAAATGAATATGTTTTGTGATAATAAAGTAGCAAGTGATATTTAACATAACCAAATCCAACATGATCGAACCAAATATGTTGAAGATGATGGACACTTCATCAAACACAACCTTGAGACAAAGATAATTATGTTTCCTTTTGAAATATCCGATGACCAACTGAAGTTGTGTGTAGTAAGAGTTTTCACAACTCGCTTAGCAAGATGGGCATGCTAGATCTATATGCTCCAACTTGAGAGGGAGTGATGGCATGAGCTGTCACTAGCAAAATTAAAGGAAGGAATCGATCAATTAGAGTTAGAATTATAACATGATTTGTATTGATTTGTATTTTCCAAATATAGATCATATGGACTTCTATATATGTGTAATATCACCTCAGCACAAATATACATACAAAATAAGAGATTTAATTTGTAAAAGTCGTCATTATTTAGGTTGGTATAATCAGGAGAGACAAATTTTCTTTGACTCTTATGAATTTATATATATTATTTCTTCTAGGCTTAATGGAAAGACATCACCTTTTGGCCATCTCTAAATTTGTTTGTGACATAAAAGATAGAAAAATGTCATTTATTTGTTAGTCTCTCCGGAAAGAAATGTCGTTTATCTGTTAGTCTTTCCAGAAAGTTGTTACACCCTTATACAATAGTTACAATAGTCGTGACCTCAAAGCCCTAAAAAGATTGCATGCGTACAAGACTGGGGTCTCGTCACTAAACTAAACGATATCATTTCTTATCTCTTCCTTCAACACTTCGAACGTTGTCATTTCTTTCTTTACTCGAACTCAACTGTCCTTCTTTGCCTACTAAAGAGCCTGCTTACTTCTCTCTAACTCTTTATTGTAACATATTTTTGTTGTTTCAAAAATAATAATGAAAGAAAATATATGTTAAAACTCCCATTGAAAACATATTTATGAATAAGCAATTCAAAGTATGTTTTGGAATCTAGGTTTACCTTTTTGTAATATCACTCATAAAATTAGGTTTACTCTCATTTGTTAAAAATTGGGTGGAAGATATCAACATTTTCTTTAATTTTATCATTTCTACGAAAAATCTGTTAACAACAATCGGTACCTTATTTTTAAGATGACGTTTTGGCATCAAGTTTAGTATAGGATAAGAGTTGACACTGAAACAATAAGAAAAAATAAAGGGTTTTGCAGTCTTAAAAAATGAGATAAAACATAAAACACTGATATTTGTTATTAAATGTGTGCGTGCATAACCAACTTACGAGTGGTAATCACGAGGCTAAAACATTGTTCTCAAAAGATTAAAATGGAAATTTATGCTTAAAATACAAATATAATTACTAGAATATTACAATGGGACTCTTTTTTTTTAAAACATTCTGACAAGATGATGGTAAATTAATAAGATGTTTGAAAATTAATTGACGATATCTTGGTTCTAGTCAAATGAATTAAGAAATAATTATATAATAAGTCCTAAATTTTTAATTAGAATTTAATATTTTCCTTTTTGAACTTAACCTTAAAATTTTCAAGAAAATATTATTTGGTTCTTAAAGGTTAGTTCCTTTGAATATTTAACTTTAAATGCAAAATAATTTTTCAACTTACTAAAAAACTTTCTAAGCTTAATATCATATTATTTTTCTATATTTAGTGTTTGATGATCAAATTAAAAAAACAAAGAGAGGAACTTAACATTTTAGTATGAAAGATTAAAAATGTTTAATGTTGATTGGACACGTGATCAGTATGTGAAACTCAAAAGTGGAAGTCCTTAGATCACACGTAAGCTTGGCTACTATTGATAGAAATAAATGTAAAACCTCAAAAATAAATGATAATGCAGGCATGCATAAGTACAAACACAATGAAGTACAATAACGTTAGCATGCATTAGATTTTTGTTTTCAACATACTAAATTATATCACTGCAAATACTAAAGTACAAGTATAATTGAAAACAAATAAAAAGCATACATACAAGTAGATGTATTACAAACAACACTTCTCGGAATTACTGCTACAAAGTTGGTGTTAGCTGACCTGAAAAATAGAATTAAGGAGAGCCTGATCTCACTAAATAAGTCCATATCGCCCCACGATACTTATGACATGCTTATACAAAATACAATTTATACTAGTAAAAACACACATAAATAATGTGTGACAAATTACTTGTAATACGGAATGAATCGTGGAGAAGGAATATCTGTAAAAACCCTAGTTTTCAAGGTTAAATCCTCATAATACTACACATGGAATGACTACGAGAACCTAAGCATCACCAACGACCTTGTCATACACCTATACTCATATAGTTATAAGGCTTTCATAGTCCAAAGGGATTGTAGGGAGCCAAGTATCACTAACAGACTAGTCATCACTCAATACGTCTAACTTCACAATCATATTAACAATATACATATCAAACAAGGACATGACTCACATTCAAACACATCCACAAATAAACCAAACATCAATCATGCAATTTCTCAAATGAGCACTCGATCATATGGGGATTATCATAAATGTATGAAGTATGCTATAGGTACACAAACTCGTATTCATATACTTAAATGTCGTGGTATTACTCGCATAGGCATCATGATAATGACTACTTATTCCTGACTTATCATGTCATATTAATCTAAAAACATACTCAATAGAAGGTATGAATTTGATATCGGTAAATAGATATGAACTTACCTAATTGATGTACTTGTTAGTCTATACCTAGTGATATGGAGTATCACTCTTGCTATACCTATAAAACAGGAAAGAAAATATCCTAATTAGTGTCATTTACAAGAAGTTGGACTCAATTAACAATCTAGGACTTATTAGGTTTGCTAGTATGGTTCATTATGCAATTTGGCCCTTGATCCTATTCTCGCCTAAACTTATGTAACTTTTAGTTCACAAACATTAAGAATTTCTCTATAGTTCTTAAGGAAAAAAAAAATGATCTACACAATTTACGAAATTTTTGGAATAAAAATCGTCAGAACATTATCTCTTGTGACTAAATTATTCTTTTGGTCATCGGAATATTCTTCTGATGATGAAAAGAATTTTTAATATCAAAATTGAATAATTTTTGTATTAAATGGAAGCTTTTGAAGAGTAAAACAACTTTTATAACTACAAGAACTCATATTCTCAAGCAATTTCAAGGAATTGAATAAAAATTATTTCAGAGCCTCAATCTCTATTTTTGTCAATCGATGATGATACAGGTGGTGACCAGCTACAAGACTATAAGAATTTTGCTCTTGACATCGAGGGGTGCTAACAGTGGTGGTGATGATGGTGGTGGGCAACACTCACCGAAGATGACAGATCGAAGATTTGAGTTTTTTATTTATTTTTCTGATTATTTTTTTATGATTCCGGTGTTGTTGTGAGGTAAAACGAGTATAGTCGTAATTGACTCAAAGAGAGAAGTTGATTGTGATTTGGGTGGGTTCCGAAGCTCACAGGGGAGTAGCCCCGCTTATGGATCTGCCCAAATCTCTGAGCCGTGACTCATTAGGTATTGTCCGCTTTGGTCTGCCAGGGTAGAGTTGCGACAGCTCAGTGGTATGAGGCGTGGTCCATGAGACCAACAAAACCCTTTGGTCAGGGGTTCGAGTCGCAACTCCAC
>JANIHZ010000003.1:8438764-8450677 GCA_027478365.1 Erythroxylum rufum | reverse complement strand
TAATAACACTAATTAATAATAATAAGTTTAAAATTTATAATAATAATAATAATAACAACAATAATAATAATAATTAATAATAATAATGATGATGAGTTTAATAATATAATTAAGAATAAAAATTACTTATGTGAAGAAGAGGTATAAATAGTAACCACTAGATTGGAATGAAAACTTGATACCCACCCCTTTTAGAAGGTTTAGTAAATTCCCAAATTTAATGGGATAAATTCATTCCCTTAGAATTGAAAACTCCAAAACAAACACTATTTTTTACAATTATTCCATTCCTTCGTTCCTAAACCCTCAAACCAAAGGCCCACTAAAAAGAAAAAGAAGAAGAAGAGGGCAGCCTGACATAGAATTACAAAATATTATTTCTTACAAAATAAATTTCTATGCAGTACTCAATCGTTAACCTACAAACAAACGCACTGCAATCCCAATACAAGCCACACCTTCCGGCGAGCAACTGCTATTAACTTGACTGGGGGTATTATCATCTCATAATGCCTGCCTCCAAGTGTACGGTAATGGCTTCTTTACAGGGGTATTTTATGAACCTTTCCTTTTCTCATTTCCTCTTTTCAACAAACGAAAATCCAACTTTTTAGAGTAAATCCAACAATGGAGGTTGCTCAGACTGCTTGGCCTGAGTAGATCTTGAGGTTGAAGTTGCCCCTCTACCTCTTCCCCTTCCTCTACCAACAGCAGTCAATGGTGGTGGAGCAAGTTTTGGTGCTGCTTGTTCATTCTTGCTAGAACCAAAAATTGATTCAAGATCTGTTGATTTCTTTTCATTATAAGACCCAATCGTTGACATACTCTGGTTTTGTTTTAGAAAACCCATAGAATTCTGCGGATTAACACCAATACTATCCAAGCTACCAGCATTCAATGTAGCCATCCGTTGGTTTGGTTTCAATCCATTCAATGAATTTTGACTAGTGAAGTTCCAGCTGTCACTCCCGTTGGTTTGGGAATTCTTAATGTTGGTTTTGCTCATCATGAAACTAGTACCATTATTGTTTGTCAATGTGCCTCCAGTGCCATTGCTAAATAATCCTGAACTGTTTGAAGTGCCACTGGGTCGTGGAGGCCAATCGGCAAAAGGATCAACATCATCAAAACTTGAATTGGATGACACTCCTGCGTTCAGTTGCTTATCCCCATCACCTGCCTGAAAGCTTACGGCCAAAGATGATCGAGGAGGCCACTCTAAATCAACTGGAGAGGATGATGCAGCTGTTTGGTGACTAGAAATTGCCCGTACTGTAGAATCTGCCTTCAAAGACATTGATTGACTTGGCTGATTAGCTGCAGCTGAGGGAGGGGTCAAAAAATTGATTGTAGAAGGCCGCTGCGAGCCAGGAGTTCCTTTTGTTGCAGAACCCCAGTCCTCATCCCATGAAGAGTTGCTTCTTGAAGCAGGGGCTACACTCCCAGTTGTTTTGCTCAAGTCTTGCGACTGAAGCCCAAGAGGCAAAGATCCTGGCTTAATCTCAGGAATTCCAGAATCAGTTACTGAAACACCTCTCTTTTCTTCTATCATCCTACAATATAGATTTTGTTAAGGAAAAGATAAGAATGAAAATATGCCCTTGCGTACTATAAGCAGATGATAGTTCATCCAGTGTCGAATGAATAAAGAAATTTCCCAATAAAGGGAAAAGAAAGAAAAAGCGTAACTTGTTAGTAAATTCAAAATCGCAAGGCATACAGGGGAACCAACATCAGAGTACCTGAGGATGTCCTTTACAAACAGCATATATTTGGCAAACTGTTGAACACTTAATTGCTGGGCAGTGAGAAGAGGAGTGAGGAGTGGAAGGACATTCTCAGCTGCAAATTCTACTCCATACTGAAGAGGAACAAGTAGAAGAAAATGCATTATTGTCTTGCACTAGATTCTTCAAAAACCTAGAACAGTTGTTAACCA
This sequence comes from Erythroxylum rufum, assembly GCA_027478365.1. Lineage (NCBI taxonomy): Eukaryota > Viridiplantae > Streptophyta > Magnoliopsida > Malpighiales > Erythroxylaceae > Erythroxylum > Erythroxylum rufum. The sequence goes on along the minus strand of JANIHZ010000003.1, from coordinate 8,448,738 downwards.
CATCTTACAGGATGAACTACCTGCTTGAGAACTGAGTTAGCAACACCAAGAGTGCACATAAGGGTAGGAGGGGAACGATCAACAGCAGTGCAACGTTGAATTGTTTGTAAGATTTCCAGGACAGCATGTTTGTCCAGTTTTCGAACAAGATCTGCAAGGCACAGAAGAGCATGTACTCTAACCTGCCAAAGCAAATAAAATAGTTCCCTTCATATTAAGCCTATATGTTCATACAAGCACCAACCACCTTCATAAGAATTCTAAACTACTCAAATGACGTCAGCTTAAAAGCATAAAACAGGTCATGCGTTATCAGATGTTTGCTAAAAAATTTAACAATGTTGGTTCAGTAATTCTACTTCATTCTTCTCCATCTTCTGGGGCCATATAAATAAACAATCAATTACATCTACTCCCATGTAAGTTGCAACCACAAGCTATGATTGATTATGAAGCTAGAATTTAGACATCTTTCTTTAAGACCAAGATCAGCTTTTATGTAGGTTTATTCTACACAAACTCTACTATCAGACAATATGCACTGAGGTAATATGGCATTGTCAAGGATTTAAGAATTTTAACCAATATCAACTAAAGATGTTAAACAATTTATTGTTAGTAAATGTATATCATTTGAAAGAAAAAAAAGAATGATAACAAAAATAATCAAGTAACCCTTAACACTGGTTAATCATTCTATGAAGGTCGCATCAACTCAAGGACCATAACTGGTACAACAATAATCTTTCACATAATGCAATTATCATGAGAACTTTGAACAGGTAGCAACTTAAGTCCAAGATTAAAATGAGTTGAATACAACTAAAACCTTCGACCTTGATAGTAAAAGAATATGGTACATTGTTGTTCTAGGGAAAGAGTAATTTTCTGTTTTGTTTTATTCCAGACACAAATAGATAGAGCACAACTTTTATAAGACACGGTGACTTGAGGAAATGACTGCTGAACTCAAGATGAAATGCACCATATAGAGAGTACCATACCGCAGCAACTGTTGTTTTAAGCGCCAGACCATGAACACGGGGCAAAATTGCTTGCTTTACCAGCTGCAAAAGGCGGAAAATACAAATATATCATCATAAGGACAGGAGGCTTCATTATTCCCTCCTAAATCACATCAAATAAGAGCACTGACATATTTGATAGCTTTGTTTGCAGTTAGTTCTGTGGCTAATCTTGTAGCATTACAAACTAAATAGCGAGAAGGTCACTCTTATTCAAATAGTTAGACAAACTTTTATGTGCTACTAAATTTTATGTTTCTAATTGGTAACATTTACTCGTTAACAAAATTATTTAAAACAGGCACACTTCACTGCAAAAAGTTTCGAGGACTTTCAAAATTATGGATGAGTAATTAAACATAGAATATGCTCATAATTATTTAATAATGCATCAGATGTCAAAATGTAGTGTCCTAAAATCCTATGAAACCTTATTCTGGTATGTTCAGATCATCTACAATATGTTGAACAAGTTAGATATGATATCCTGAAGGGTGCCCTCCAATATAATTTTAATGAACTGCTGGTTTGATTAATCCAAACGTAAGGTTCCACAAGGTGTGCTAGAGAGGTCACTGAACAGGTATATTTTCACAACCTTACAGTACAATTATTTTGAAATAGCCAAATATTAGTATTCCATGTGCAAGACAGTTTTTAAGAAAAGCTCCGGTACAATTCATAAAATCTCAGGTAACGAACAAAATATTCGTCACTGCTGTCTTTCCTGAACAAACTCCACATCAACAATGTAAAAGGAAATATCAAAAGCATCAACATTATTATGAAACAAGTACTTGACATAAATCATCTAGTGAAGAACAAGCCATCCCAGTAATCTGCTTCGTGAGCTTACAAAAGTTTGGCTATGAATACCAGATGCATCAAGTGTTCTCATACATTTTCCTAAACAGAAAATATATTTAGTCCACACTTGCCTAAACAAGGGAAGCATAGGTGATCAAATAGTACAAATGAATTGATTGGAATTATATGCAAGCCATAAAGAACTACTATTTTATACATACATACATACATATACAAATATCCATTAAAGTTGCAGTTCACCTGAATATCAAGCTGCTTAGCAAGAGACACAGATTTCCTCAAAGACTCTTCTTGAATGCGTGGATCAGTATCATCATAGGCTCGAACAATGAGAGGCAGTATATGCAAAATCAGATTCTCCTGTGTAGTCTGCAATAATAGCATAGCTTAATTTCTCACTGTTTCCAGCAAAAGTGTTTCAACTGCCTATGGAAGAAAGAAAAGTTGATGGGAGAACGAAGAATTGAGATTAAAAAAAACAAAGGAAAGCCATGCAGTTCAAGTGTCACAAAGTTTCATGCTACAATAGGATACCAAGGAGAGGGAATTATATGCTATGCATAGGGTAGACAACTAAATGCACAAACCTGCCTCAATCAAAATGATTTCAACAGCATGATTCTCATGAAGGAAATTGTAGATGAGCCCACATTTAGATAATTGCTAGTTGATATCTATCAGAAGTTTTGACCAACCAGTTGTAACTTCTTTTTTTTTTAAAAAAAAGGTACCCACATGGATAACTTAAGAAGAATGTGATCAAAATAAACAGCACTAATATAAGCTCACAATGCATTTTGCATCCATTTACAAAGCACAGAAACCTATACACTATTCCAATTTCTAAGGCCTTCTAAATATGGATGGTGCATATGCTGAGGAAAGCTAGGCGTCAAAATGTAATAACAGCTAACATCCATTAGATTGCTTCTATGGAATCTGAGTGTAACTAGAGTAGCATATAACTTTTACTTTACCTTATTGATTATAAGTTCAGCGTGCTTCACAAGCAGCAATAAGGTTTCACCAGCAGCAGTACTTAGGACCGGGATAAGAGCTGGAAAAGTAGATATATCAAAGTCACTTTTATCCTGCAACATACATTGGGATATTAGAAACTATTTGGCCTCAGAATAAGAGTCTTAGGTAGAAATAAAACAAAAAGTGGTTAACATGCATATCGCTGTGTCAATTGTGAACCATGATACTTCTTAATGAGGATTTCCACTGCGAATCCATTCACAATATAGAACTCCAAGTTCTCACTGATTCCTTTTAATTCTCAATTGAACATCAGATACCCATCTGGCTAGATAACAATATTCAGTCCTGCTACAATATTCAGTCTCCGCCTAGACTTCATCTGTTGAGAGACCCAAGCATTCTACTAAAAATCTACAATGTGAGTTGTTCCAACCTCACGTATAAGTGGGCGTTAGATTTCTAAAATGCTCCTCACCACTCTTACATATTAGAGCAGCAGGCTTAATAAACCATTATCCAATTTTGTTGATGCACCAAAATTTATAACAAATAAAACTGTATGCTTCATTTTGGCATTGGGGAACTTGAGACTTCCAATATGCTCTAAATACCAAATCGCAGCAGACTTAATAAACCATTATTCAATTGTTGCTGCACCAAAATTTATAAAAACTATAACTTTCTGCTTTATTTTGGTATTGTAGAACTTAGTCTTCTATCCTGTCACAACGAATTCTTAGATACGAAAGGCTTAGGCCACTCGCCCCAATTTGTGCTTAACCAAGCACATTTCAAGCCTATAATACCAAATAATAATCAAAGCTTTTTTTTTTTTTTTTTTGAAAATTAACAATCAAAAGTTTTACAGAATATAATAGTAGGAAATGGAGAAGGGAAGGAAGAAATCAAGAGATCAATATCCTCGAATACATAAGAAATATTTTAAGTGTTTACAGCTTCAGCAATCACTTCATTTAAAAGAAATGTAAATGATCTTCTTGAATATCCATAAACTCAAGAAAGAGTTCCTTTTGAATATCATTGAAATGAACCAACAAGGAATTCAGTACAAAGGATTCTTCATCTACACTTGAAAAAGAAATCCACAAAACTTATAACTTTCAGTATCCGCACTATGGTCATATTCACAAACTCAAGTTGAATATTCACTGCATACACACCCAATTACATACACATGATTATATATCACATTTATTAACAATTCTAGTGAGAATATATTGAAAATGTCAGAGTGCTCAACAAGACAAGCATATCCATTCAAAATAATATATCTTTAAAAGCAACATAACGAATAACAATTTACTACCAATTTGAAAAAGAATAATGTCACAGCTTGCAAGACATAAAACTGAAAAGAAATTTCAATTCTACATGGTGTTGGATCCTGAGATGCCACGACACAACGTTTGCAAATTTGTACAATTATTGTTAAATTACAATGATGAGAGGTCCAAACCTGAGACTCTGCTATAGTGAGAACCATGGGGAGAATTACTGGTTGCATAACCAGGTTCCTAAGTTCTGCACAAAGAGGTGGAAGAACCTGCAAGAAGAGGTTGCTCACTGAAATTTTCCACATTCATATACTCTTAACTTCTAATATATCATTAGGAAACCTTATGCTCATAAAGTAGTGTACTAATTCATACAAACTCTCACTTCTCACAGGAATTCAAGAAACAAACTTTCTGTAGACTCAGCTAGAGAATCGTAAACTTGTTTTTCTTGAAATAACCTGGCATTTCTCAATTTGGATACAAGTTCACTTTTTCTAAAAAATTACACATTGTAATTACAAAAGTTATGGAAAATACATTTACCATTTTTCACCTGATTGTTGAGGAGAAAAAAAAGAAAAGTTTACGTACATAGCAATAGAAGATTATCAGTAAGCAAGGAAAATCTTATGACCTTATACCGCAATACACGGGAGTCAAAGTCTTTCCACATATCTGATAATGCTTTTAAGAACTCCGACTTCTGTATGTTATCTCTTTCCTGGAAGAAAATGAAATATGATGTAAGTAAAATTCATTAAACTTCATTTTCTTTTTTTAAATTTTTTTATCTTTGGTTTTCTTAAAACGATGCCCCAGGTGAATATATCCTCGGAAGCATAATAGTTAAAATAAAATGCAAATGCATACAAGCATGTGGTCCAGGAATCGTAGAGCACGCAACCTAGTGTCATTCCGGAAAAATGGAGAGCCTGCCAGAAAGAATCATGAATCTTTAAAACATGAACAAATTAAAGGGATGTTACCTAAATCAAAAACAAAATAAAAGAAATCCTACAGATAGTTAGCAAGCTAAGTGCTTACAATTTCTTATTGACCCACAAAGCAACTTTAAAATCATTGTGATACAGAGAAACTCCTGTGGGAACCCAACACAATACTGAACCTGATGCAGTGACTTGAATGAAATAACTGCATTATAACACAATAACTGACCACAATCTACCCTAGAAAACCCTGAACGGATGATCTGGACCCAATAGAGCCAGATAAATATTATCAATGTTGTCATTTTTTAACTAAGGGAGTAAAGGAAACACAGGCATCTAAAGAGAAGTTCCCATTATCCTTGAAATGGTTAAAAATTTGGATATTGAAGAATATTTGGTCTGAGAAGTGTAAGCTGCTTTTGACTATTCTATGTGGATTAGTCATAAATTTACTATTAAACAACTTAATACTTCGCAAAGTGATCACCTCCATATCTATGTAAATATCTTCAAAATGTGCAATTTCCACCATTTATCAGCTGATGCCAAGATAGATATGGGGATAGATAACATAAGCATAATGCAAATCAATATTTTACCAGTAAAATCCATTGCAGTTGGCCTGTAAGACTCATTCATAGAAAGCATCCTCTGCAAGTCAGGAATTAACTCTGATGGAATTGTGGAGAAAGTTTCACTGGATAAGTACGTCAAAGTATTCATGTACTGCAAATGTGAACAAAATATACAACAATAACAAAGGATAGTATCAAAATAAGGTAAGTTTTAATGAATAAGAGAAACCAACAATTTTAACACTGGAAGTACTTAGAAAGCATCAGACCATCAAGGGCTATCAGCAATATAAATATGAAATATCTCTAATCCTAATCAGAATGCAGTCCCAGATAACATTAACAGGAAGGTAAATTTCATGTATCCAGGTGATTATCTGTTTTCACCAACCAGCTCATAAATCAACGAATCTTAATGGATTGCAACATTGTGTGTTTCAACTGATGGTCCAGCATGAATTACAAAGCAGTAAATCTTTTTCTACATTATTTACTCAACAAAGCAAGAGAAAGACCGAAAGAAAGAAAGTTGATATTCTTTCGGGGACCTTTAAAACCCAAAGATGTTTCTAATGGCTGACTACTTTAACTAATCAAGTAAAAAAACAAAGAAAATCCCCTCCAATGAGACAAACACATAATTAGAAACTATTTTCAACAGAATGAAAAATACATTAGAAAACTTATCTATAACCGATATCAAAATTTGAAGACAACAGAAGATATGGATTCTTCAATACCATTTTAACATTGTTTTGGCAATCCAACAAGGGTTTGCGAGCGATCAAGTGATAGGCGAGGCACCCAAAGCTGAAAATATCAGAAGAGCAACTAACTGAAGGTGATTTGCTACGAACAAGCTCAGGTGCTGTGTAATTCAGAGATGGCTGAAGGGGCAGTATAGAATCTTCAACATCATATTCCTTGGCATCCACAAGAAAACAAATTAAAAACTTGAATAAAATTTATAGCAAAATAAAATATTCAACTGAAGAGGCAACATAAGAAGACACAAAATAGATAAGCGCTGAATAAAAGATGTTTAGTGTTTTTCTTATAAAAAAAAAGTTTTATGTTTCAACCTGGTGCATTCGGGAGGGGATAATATCAAAATAACTATGTTCACAACAAAAAACAACTTTAACTTACAGCATAATGGAAGGTCTGAGAACTAGCTAAATCACCAGAAGCCTGATCCGTTGGCATTGCAAAACCAAATCCACCAAGCTTCCATGCACCACTCGAAGTAATTAGGACATTCTGCAACGACAAATATTTTATTACACTGATCAACTCCCCTCAACTGAAAGATTCAACTACAGGTTTTCATCAAATGTTAGGATATCAAGTTTGCATTCAAAAGAATTCTCCAAAAAAAAAAAATATTGCATTCAAAAGAAAGATACGAAAACAAGAACAGTCCATGCATCTCTTAAGAGAGCAACCATTATACAGCCAAAAGAAAGTTCTAGTGAGAGATCCCTCGATTATACGAATCACCCCACTACAGCCACCCAAAATACAGCTTCCCTGGGTATGAAAAGAATGAATATGTAATGAGCGTGACTTTTCAGTTCTTTTCTCATCAGAATAAATCCAACCCCTTCTCCTTTCCAGAAGCACAAATAGCATAACTGGTCTGACATTTTATGTAGCTTCAATTGTCATTAAGTTGGACACATCTCAGGAGAAAATAATCTAACAGTGATATACTGTAAAATATCTGCTTCTTATCCAGAATTTTACTTTAGTTGATATATAGTATCTCTTTCCAATCAATTACATTACAATTGTACCTAACATTTTCAGATGTTGGACAAATTCCAGGGGGAGATGATCAAACAGTGATACACTGTAGAATAACTGCTTCTTATCCAGGATTTTATTTTAGTTGATGTACAGTATCTCTTTCCAATCAATTACTAAAACATATTACAATCTTACCTTACATTTTACATCTTTCACTTCTGCAAGCAGGATGCTAACACCATGCTACTCATTATTTTATTATCTTCCATGTCTGAGTATTTTCTTTTCAACAACCACTCATTACTACTTTTGTGCCAATGTCTCCATATGGCAATAACTTTTATTATCGTCACAATTCAAAAAGAAACCACTATAGTACTAGCAGTTGCAACTTGCAAGTAGGATATACTTTATGGTACTGATGAAAAAAATATATGAGGTATTACTTAGAATTACTGTTTTTCCTATTTGGGGAGGCTAAACAAGTATTGAAAGTATTATAAGATGGGAAAAAAAATAATTATAGAGGGCAAGCAATATTATGTAAGAATTAATCAATCTGAACTCAATTTAACACGAAGCCCACACCAAATCTCTTGTTCTCAACAAATATGATGTTTATTGCATACCCTAAAGGTTATAACGTGTATTGGATTTCATCACTTCAAGCTAAACTCTGGGACTGAAACGCCCTTTCATTCCGCTTGATAAAAAATGGAGTGAAACATCAAGGTAAATACACTTGTCTCACCAACGATCCCAGTGAGTTTCTGTAATTTGATCCTGATTCTCTCTTCTATATAACTCTAGAATTCACGGTTTGTTTTTAATAACATTTTCTAGTGTCTGGATGAAACAATGAAAACTTTCAATTTCAGGTAAAAAATGTGGATCGATAAATCTGACCATAAGCAGAATAGAAGACCAAACGAAAAAACACAACGAAGTAAGACATAAGAACAAGAAGAACAACGCCCAAAAGTACCTCAGGAGATAAAGAGCGGTGAATAAGATGGGCATTGTTATGTAGAAAGTCCAAGGATTCCGCAATTTGGAGCAAACCATGCTTCACCTCCAACAATCCCATCTCCTGCAAAGCGAAAATCTTTTCAACGACTTTCATAGTTCTTGGAAAACCTCTTAGAAGCATCATTACATTACATATGGGCATCGGCATCAAAATTCAAAATAGCAAATTCTAAAGCATCATACAGATCACCAAGCCTATAGAACAAACAGAGAGTGAAAAAAAAAATAGAAATAAACGCGTACCATTCCCTTTAGCTCCTTAGGCACGTTTACCAAATTCTCGACATTCCCAAGCGCATTGGCCACCGACGCGAACAAGGGCTCCGTCACCATCGCCAAAGCATTCTTATTCTCATCCAACGCTTGCACCACATGAACCACTCCGGGATGCCTCAGCCTCACCAACCGGTGAGCATCAGCCCGAATCATATCCAGAAACGCATCCTCCGCCGCCTTGGAAAGGCCAGAGCGCACGCGTGCCTCGGACAGGACCCGCTTGTCGAGAACCCAGACGCAGACGGTGGGGTACTGATGGGCGCGCGCGGATTCACGAGCGGCCTTGGCGGAGTAGAGTTTCCAGGCGAGGCCGGGGCCAGCGGAGCCGATCTGGTCGAGGAGCTCGTAGTCCTGCAAGGGCTTTGGACCGGTGACTTCCTGTACGGTGGTCTGTACCTTCTTCTCGATCACCGCCGCGGTCTTGGCTAGTGCTTGGGTTAGAGTTTTCATGTTGAGAGACATTGTTGAACAGATACAAATTCCACCACTCCACCCCAAAAAAAAATTCCAATCTAAATCAAATTCTACCGAATTGAAGTGTCAGTGTGTGAATATATGGAGTTGAAGTGGTGGTGCTGGTGTGGTTGAAAACGAATTCAATTTCAAAGTGGGATCTTTACTTTTCTCAAGAGGATTGAGATTTGTTTCATTGGAAATTTTGCTGTGTGTTTAATTTGATCTCTTTGGTTTAGTTTATGTTCATTGATGATCATGTTTCTGTTCTTAACGGTGACTTGTTTAGGTGGAAGTCACCCGAGTGGGGTCCGGTCTTCGGCGAGCTGGGCTCATTAAATAGTATTTAAATTGTTTCGGGCTTTCAAGCCTGAAGGCTGCCTTTTTAGAACATGTTTGGGTACAAATGGTAATAATTACATTATATACATAACGATGTTTATATAAATAAAAATACCAACTAATTACGTTAACAGTGTTTATTAAAAAATATTTTATAAAATAAAATAAAATAATTAATCTTTTCGTTTTGAATTGTTTTTTACTCATTCGAATAAAATATCATTGTTTTGATTAATTAATTATTTAATTATTAAACAAATTAATATTATTTTATTCAATTTGATTTAAGTCGTATAGTAATTGGTTCTGCCTAATTCTGACGGAACTGAACGTTGCTGTTTGGATCCATGAGTTGACTGCTCTCTGTATTGACTTCGACGTTGAGATTCCTGCAAAACAAAGAAGGCACGTCGGGGGTTGTGTCCCGATTAGCCCCTTCGACGCTCAAGTTAGTCTTTTGGTGAA
>JANIHZ010000003.1:8114644-8127156 GCA_027478365.1 Erythroxylum rufum | reverse complement strand
TTATTATATCAATTTAAACATAAAATAATGTAAATAATATAGGATTTTTTTTCAGCAAGTCATATGGGTTATGGTACATAGAATACCGTTTTAAATTGGCAACTTAGAATCTAGATTAGGACATGAAAGAATCAGCATAGAAGAAAAGTGTTATGTCATGTAGTGCCGTAATTGCTTGTAAAATAGACTTATCTTTTGTCGTCATTTTGCTAAATGGCATAACACCTTTCTATAGCTTGATATTGATTAATTACCAAATTTATGATAAACAAATGAGAAAGATATGGATATGCATGGACGGGGATGTGAGGCTCAGAATCAATAAAAACAAACGACCAAACAAACATAAGCAGGCCTTGGTTTCTGATCATTGGCCGGCAATCCATAGCTCTACTATCTTTATCCTGTTCTTCTTGTGCATGTCTATAGCTCTAATTATGTACCAACTTTTTTTTTTTTTTGGACATGTCGGGGAAATCCCAATTACTATATTAATGTGTCACAAACATGTTCCTAAACAAATTGACTTTTTAACCCTTTTTGTTTATGTAAAAATTTTAGTGTAACCTTTAAAGATATAATGCTTGGGAGCAATATCTATTGAAACAAATATATAGAGAGTACATCTGAAGACTGGCAAAGGCTAGTTACAATGGCACAAATTGAACTAGGACCACTTGTAACATATGGTAAAATATTAAAAAGTATAGTTTAGGAAATAAATCAATATAATGAAGAAAGCACTAGCACAGCAAAACTAAAGATAGAGTAAGACGGGCTATCAAGTGAGTAAGAAGATATAAATGAGAAGATTCAGTCACATGTGATCTTACCATCAACGATGGAGATCCAATTTCAATGGAATCGAAAAAGTTAGGAGAAAGATAGACGAGTGGTACGGTGAAGGATGTGATGTTTCAAAAGATCATAAAACGTATTGCATCTGTTCAAATCTTATAAGAAAAGATTCACGCTTCAGATGATGCAACTGGCATATTAACGAAGTCGATTCTTTGGAAGTTATCAATATTCTCTCCCCTTTCAGTCCGGAATCTCATACTTCGCTCGTTCAAGCTATTCGGGTTTTATTAAAATGATCTTGGACAGTCTGCGTTCGGCATATTTTTCATGAAGGCAATCGGTGCGCAGATTGGTTAACTTTTTGTGCGGCGTCATTCGCCTTTGGCTTTACCTTTTTCCAGTTTCCTCCTTCGGAATGTCTTACTTTCCTCTTAGAGGACATGTGTGGGGTGCTACCCCCTAGGCCCTCTGTTTAGGCCGGTTTTCTTCCCTTCAAATACAAAAAAAAACAAAGTCGTTACTAAGGAGAAGTTTAAGTATTGTTTGGATTTAATTATGTTTCAAAGTGTTAAATAATGTTATAATCCAATAAATATAAAGCATATTCATCAAGGTGAAGATTGTTATGTATCAACCATGTATATAGACGTATAATCTTGGAAGCATTTTTTGGAGTGTGACAGTTGAATAAGGTGGAGTATGTGTGCCCGCGTGTGTGCAATCTTGGAGTATTTTAAGAAGATTATTCTATGAACTCTCAAAGATGTAAGCACACTCAATTAATCAAACTTCTTTAAAATTATTTTTATTGGTTCTTATTATTTCTTTCCTTATATACTTATTTTTAATAACATATATAAAATTCTATATAAAGTATATTCATCAAGGTAAAGATTGCTGTATATAAATCACATATATAGATGTGCAATCTTGGAGGTGTTTCTCGGAGTGTATTAGTTGAATATGGTATATTCTTCAAAGTGAAGATTGTTGTTTATGACATATACACACAGGTGCAATCTTAAAGTACTTTAGGTATAACACCAGTGTTTTCTTAAGAATCTGTGGATGAACACAGTCTAGGATATAGGCGTGACCTAAGTTGTCTTTCTTATTGTTAACTAGAGATGAAGGCACAAATTAAAGACATGTGCATGTTAGATTGGTTAAAGTGTTTTCATAAAAGACACAATATAAGACACAATTGTATCATATAAAGTGTCCAAGTACATAGAGAAGCAATAAAATTACGGTTTGGGAATACACGCGTGGTTTAGCCCATATTCATGTACGAGAAGAAACAGTGAGAATGATAATTTATCTTGCTATGTTAGATAGAATAAGACAGCTCAGGCATGCATCATCTTCAGAGCCTCTGATGTTAATAGTGGAACTCATCTATTTGGGATAAATAAGGAGCTTTGTACCGCAGAGCAATGCACTAGTTAAATTTTTTATTGAGTTTTGAGTTTTTCCTCTGAAAAAAAATTAGAATAAGATGTATCCAATTAATTCACAAATTGGTGCATAAATCAGAATAAGATGTATCCTAGTTGTTGAATATTGGCTCAACTTCTCAAAGTCAAAAATGGAAGCTTCAACGATGGAGGCTTCAATGGAGGCTTCAACGATGGAGGCTTCAATGGAGGCTTCAACAATGGAGGCTTCAACAATGGTGGCTTGAGGTTGGTGCAGCAAATGGAGACTTTCACCCATGACATTCCCTATAAAAGAGAGAGCAAAAAGAGAGAAGAAGAGTGCTAGTGAGAGGAGAGCAGAAAAATTTCAGAAGTGTTTAGTGAGAGAGAGAGCAAAATAACGAAAGAAGAAGAAGAGAGTTCTGGAGGGAGAAAAAATATATTTATATTTTTTGTTGTTGTTGTTTTCTCTTTTCTAGTTTGTGAGCTTGGGTTATTTTGGGTCTCTTGGGAAACACTATTGTATGCTCTCATTTTTATAGTAAAATATTCAGTCGTCACCAAACTGGACGTAGGCATTGCCGAACCAGTATAAAAATTTTGGTGTTGTTTTTTTTGCTGTTTTATTTTCACTCCAAATTTAATCACGTTTTCGCACAACACTAGTATCTCACAAATTGGTGCATAAATGTTTTTGTTTTTCGAAATTTAAATCCTTGCCACAACTTGACAGAATTCCGACGATGATATCAATGATTGAGACATTTTTATTGATTCAGTGCTACATCGGCACACAATTTCCTGGATTCGTAACCAAATAATTAATGTTCAGCCAAACCATGTGGAATCAATCTCATGCACTATTAATTTATTGTCACGCGAGCTTTGTCACCTTCTAGTGGTAGTTTTATGTCATTAATCAGCGAGAACGAGCACGGCCCGATCGAGTATGGCCGGCCAACACAATATTGCCTCTCTCTCGAACCTTGATTTCTTCATCCTTTTGTCGTCAAACAATGTCAGTGATTCCCCTTTTTTCAGGTATATATAACACGTAACTTGCTTCACTCTTGAGCCTTCTCAGAGAACACAAGCATGGTTAACTTCCAAAGAAACCCTTTTCCTCTGATGTTTTTCTTCCTATCCTACGTTGTTGTTCCTTGTCTGTGTTCTATGTCTAACCAAACACTTACAAGATGTTTGATTCGACATGGGATCACCAACTTCACAACGTTTCCTTCCCCTGACAACGAGTCTACATCTTACTTTGAGCTCCTACATTTCTCCATTCAGAATCTCCGGTTTACAGAACCTGCAATTCCAAAACCATCCGCCATAGTCCTGCCAGAAAGTGTTGAACAGCTAGTGAAGAGCGTTATGTGCTGCAGACAAGGATCGTTGGGTGCAAGAGTAAGGTGCGGTGGGCATAGCTATGAAGGGACTTCATATGCAGATAGTGATGGAGCTCCTTTTGTAGTTATAGACTTGATGAACTTGAACAAAGTGTCAGTGGACATGGAAACAGAAACTGCGTGGATTGAAGGTGGTGCAACACTGGGTGAAACATACTCCGCGATTGCTGAGGCGAGCACAGTCCACGGGTTCCCCGCCGGTTCTTGTCCAACAGTTGGAGTTGGTGGCCATATTAGCGGTGGTGGGTTTGGTCTGTTGTCCAGAAAATATGGACTTGCAGCAGATAACGTGGTTGATGCACTTCTAATTGATGCCAGTGGGAGATTGTTGGACCGTGAAGCCATGGGAGAGGACGTGTTTTGGGCGATTAGAGGAGGTGGTGGCGGTATGTGGGGCATTATTTATGCTTGGAAGATAAAGTTAGTGAAAGTTCCAAAAACCGTAACAGGGCTTAAAGTCTCTAGACCTGGCACTAAGATCCACGTAGCTGAGCTTGTGAATAAGTGGCAATTCCTAGCACCAACATTGAGGGATGACTTTTACATGTCATGCTTTGTCGGTGCTGGTTTGCCTGAGACTAAATCGATAGGAATCTCAGCTACATTTAAAGGGTTTTATTTAGGTCCAAGAAGTGAAGTTATGTCCATTGTAAATCAGCTTTTTCCTGAACTGGACTTAGGTGAAGAAGATTGCATAGAGATGAACTGGATAGAGTCCACTCTTTTCTTCTCAGGACTAGCTGAAGGCAGCTCAGTATCAGACTTAAACAACAGGTACTTGAAGGGGAAGAATTACTTCAAGGCAAAGTCAGATTATGTGAGAACTGAAATTCCTTACGCAGGTATAATGGCTGCACTGGAGATACTTGAGAAAGAGCCAAAAGGGTATGTCATATTAGACCCGTACGGTGGTATAATGCATAAAATAAGTAGTGAAGCCATAGCTTTTCCTCACAGAAAAGGCAATCTGTTCGCTATTCAGTACCTGGTGGAGTGGAATGAGAAGGATAACAACAAAAGCAATCAGTACCTACACTGGATAAGAGAATTCTATAATCTTATGACACCCTTTGTGTCAACTGCTCCAAGAGCTGCTTATATCAATTACATGGACTTTGACCTTGGAGTTATGGGGTTGATCAGTAGCCATAATAGCCATGCTCCACCTCCTGACGCTGTGAACACTGCCAGGGCTTGGGGTGAGATGTACTTCTTGAACAACTTCGACAGGTTGGTCAGAGCCAAGACTCTGATTGATCCAAACAACGTTTTCAGCAATCAACAAAGCATCCCACCAATGTCGAGTTCGGAAGATATTGCAGCTGAAATTTAAGAGTAGTCACTGTACATTATTAGAACTAGCTGTAAGCGATCATGTACGTGTGGAAATCTGTCTCTTCACTGTCTTGCTTCATTGAAAAATCAGAGATTTGGTTTATCTTTCTATAGATTGTTAGACATTGTTGTACACAACCTTATCCTCATTAGATAAAGAGACTGATTTTTATAGACTGCATTGTTGTAAAAGTTTTATTTTTTATTATCATAATTATGAACTAATTATTTGCATTATAATAATGTGTTTTATCATTTACTTATATAAAATTTATTTTTAAAATTATATAATAAATTCAATTGATTTTTTTAATAAAAATCAATTGAATTGAGTTAATTAACAATTAATTAATGAATTGAGAAAAATATTATTCAAGTTAGTTAAAGTTAATTTATTTTTATATTTTAATGTTTTATGTATTAAAAATAAATAATATGATAAAAACCTTAATTTATAACTTGGAAAATATAAATAATATTATTTAAAAAATAGAGACTTAGGAAAATAAAGAAACTTTGAAAGAGAGATCTTATCAAGAGAAGAGATTAGAAACGTGTGGTTCAGACAACATGGGCCTAAAAGCCTTTTGATTGGGTCCTAACTTCATAGTTTTAAGTTCAGAGAACACACAAAGAAGGCCGCGAGAGACCTGGGGAAAAGTGTAAAAATGGCGTGTTTGGGAGGGAGTGGAGTGTATTTGTCATCATCCTTGGACCGGCCTAAGAACTTCTGCCCTCAACCAAACGCATGTTTCTCGTCCTCGGTATCCATAACAAGAACCAGAACAAGAATGGCGACGCCGGCAGTTAAAGCGGAGACCGTAACTATTGAGAAGTCCGGAATCAAGGTCGTGAGAAACCCGTCTGAGTCCAAACTCACCGAACTAGGCGTCCGGAGTTGGCCCAAGTATGTTTATGCTCTTATGCGTTATCTGGGTTTAGCTGTTTGATTTTGCTTTATCAAGTTTTGGTCATTTTTCGGTTTGTTGAGAAAGAAGAACGGTATTTTGTTGTGCACAGAAGTGCATCTCCTTGATTGAAGAGTTCTTGGTGGAGATTTGTGGGTCTCGTTTGAAAATGAAGTGAAGTTTTGAAATTTACTAACTGTGTCAAATTGAAAATGGTTGATACTGAATGGGATTAGGCCATCTTTTTGCTTGAATTTGTTCTTGGTCAGTTAAGATGAAAGTTACAAACGTATGAGTGGAATTCTGATTATCAACGTCTAAGTTTCTCCATTTTCCTAGTTCAGAGTTACAACAGAAGAAACTATTTAGGTATTGAGTTACAATACTTTGAGGCCAATGAATAGAGAATCAACTTTCCAGTTTTCAATTTAGTAATTTCTTGTATTGAACTAAATAGTAATTAGCTCTCTTTGCTTCAAATTCTTGATTCTTAGCAGCAGTCCTACAAGCTTCTCTAGCTCCTTCTGTCTTTCGTTATATTAATAATGAGAATTTGCAAATGTTAACATCATCTGCCAACTTCTTGACTGTCTTCTATAGAATGTTAGGTAAGTTCCTAATGCAATGCAAAACAAATCCTGCAAATTTGAAGAACATAGAACCTGATAGTTTGAGATTGAACAATAGCTTTTGTTTTGAGGAAGAATATCCTGAAGAAATCAAATATACTGGGTAACTATCAGTGTAGTATTTGAAATAGGAAGTACCTGTAAACTTGCGTGTGCTTATGTATTTGGCATCAGTTGGATTTATCAACAGCAATTGCATTTATGACTATATTTTACAGGTGGGGTTGCCCTCCAAGCAAATTTCCATGGACATACTCTGCCAAAGAGACATGCTTTCTTTTGGAGGGAGAAGTGAAGGTAACTCCTGATGGATCGGAAGAAACTGTTGAGATTGGTGCTGGTGATTTGGTTGAGTTCCCAAAAGGAATGAGCTGCACTTGGGATGTTTCAGTTGGGGTTGACAAGCATTACAAGTTTGACTAATTATTACATGGCCGAGGTTGCTATACCTTCCTCTCCAACACCTCTGATCCAAGTATTGTAGCTAGTGCCTGAGTTTGCTTTGTACTCTTAATGCTGTATAAAGAGATCTAGAACTTGGAGATTCGCCTGAAACGTTGAACCTATTTAGAAATGAAATAAAAAGGTGCATGATACTGTAGTGAGACGTTCTTTTTATCAAAAGATAGTGCCAAGCATTACCAAAGAAGGACTGAGTTTGGTCTGAAATTTTCATTTTGGTTTGAAATTTGTTTGAGTTTGAAATATTCAGTTTGAGTCTAACCAAGTTTTGAAACGCCGATTGGTTTCAAAGCGTTTGGTTCGAATTTGAGCTTAATCAAGTTTCAATTAGTTCAAAAACAACTATTCACACACACACATACACACATATATATATACGTATGTATGTATATAAAATGACATCGTTTTATACGTAAAAAAAAGTTAAAAGTTCCTATTTAGTTTACTCCTAAAAAGACTGAACTCCTCAGACAGACAGCCTCTTGTCGGAGGGAATAACACCTTGTTCTAGTTGATCTCTTATCTTTACGTTATACACAGAGGGATGACTATGATACTACTAAAGAGCCCTGTAGCATCATCGGTTTTGTTGGTTCTTGTGTTTGCTTTTCTCTACTCTACGTTTATTACAACTACCAAGTCAAGACCTAAGGAAATCGCTTCAGAAACACAGACTGAAAGTCGCATTACCATGACCACTGCCTCCACTGAGATATTCGGGGTCAAGATTGAAAAGAATCCTCCCCAGTCCAAGCTTGATGAGCTAGGAGTTTCTACTTGGCCCAAGTATTTACTCTCCACCAACCCTACGCTTTCCTTTCTTTTTCTTGTATTGTTTAAACTATTTCTTCTTCAATTTCTTTTTTTCTTTTCGTGGGTTTCGATTTTCCCGGGAAAATATGCAACGAAATGAGAAAACAAGCATCAAGACACGAACTTTTTCCTTAAACCTTAGTTGGGTAGCTGCCAGTTTTTCTTCATAAAACTAATTTTGTTTTTCTTCTTCGTTTAAAGTTTCTTCATAGTGGAGGCCTCCTGAGGTAGATTTCACTTTAAACTATATTATAGGAAAAGACTAATCTTTGCTTACTTCTTCGTCGCTATGTCTCTTTCTTGCCTTCTTGCATTTCCATCCCTAGCTATTGTTCTGTTTCGCAAGATCTGTGTTGAGATCAATTCTACTCCTAAATTCAAGATCATGACAAGACAATTGTTTCTCCTTATTAGTTTGTGACGTAACTGTGTGTGAGACGTATTTGCATTGTTTCTAATGTGTGTAGGTACGTGCCTGTGTGATTATGCCTACTTATTAGCTGGTATCGGGATACTATGTTTGAGGTTGATTTGAGCTGAATCAGTTTATAATGGAATGGAACATACAGCAGAGACGAATTTTAAATACTACACAAAGGAAAATTTTGAGTAAGGCAAATCTTTAGATTCACATTGAGAATTCATGGTAGGTAGGTACTTTTAAGTAAATAAAATCAGGATATCATCTAAAACTGGTTCTCTAGACATATAGCTTTTAATTGGTTCGGTTCCCCTCTAAATTGAAAGTTGCAACTTAATCATTTAACTCACAAACTTGTATATGAAGTTGTCAGCAGAAGAAGTTGTGAGTTTGATTTTCTAGCTTGATCAAGACAGGTCAATAGATCTGAGCTTATTTATATAGTTGTTGAACGTCCATTAGTTTTAGGCCTTTGGCTTGAAGGGCTATAGGATATTGGCTTATAAAGTTAGGACAGTGGCCTGTATCTTGATAAAGTTGCCTACATACATCATTGCAATTTACTTCCATATCGGGAAGGTAAACTTAATTCGATGTTTTCAGGTTGATTGATAGATGCTGATTTTGTTTTCCTTTATTTGTATTCCTAGTTCCCTAATGTTGCAAGATGTAAATATTCTGCAAGTTTTTTACGAGAAAGACGATAACCACCAGAGATCTATCACATGAATCGGAGCGATAACCTTGTGAAATACAACTTGTGTCTGTTATCTGACGGCTTAGATGCTAATGTTTGGCTTAAACTGCCATTATTTGACACATGTAGGTGGAAGGGTGAACCAAGCAAAATTCCTTGGACATTTAAAGCAACGGAGACCATGTACCTGCTGGAGGGCAAAGTTACAGTTTCTGTAGATGGGCATGAAGGATCTTTTGAGATTGGAGCTGGTGATTTGGTTGTGTTTCCTAAAGGAATGAAGATTATCTGGGATGTCATCGAAGCTGTGAACAAGCATTATAGCTTGGAAAAGTAATGTACATTATATATTGAGACTTAGCCTGCAGAAGTAAATGTGGTCTATAAGTGCTTGATTGTACTAAATTGAATGCCACCAACATAGCACATTATGTCTAAAATTATCTTGAGATTGCAGGTTAATCAAATTAGTGAATATAATCTTTTGTTTGTACATTTGTTTTTGTTTCAGGGCAAAATGCAAATGCTTGTAAGCTGAGATAGGCCAGTTATGCTCGAATGGCATCTAATGATGGAAAGTTTGATTTACACCAAATCACCAACTGATTATAGCACCTATATTTCTGAAGTCATGCACTCGGCTTTAGTTTTTATGTAAGATACATACACTAATACCATTTTATCATATAGACATAATTTTGACAGAAATGGATGGAAAAGTCTAATTATACGTAGGCATGATCACAAAAACATTTGGGTCTGGATCGAAGTTAATGGATTGAGCCTAATTTAATCGAATTCAGTCTGGATTATTGAATTTTATTGTGCTCAAGTGCGCCAAAGTAATTGGATATGATCCTACTTATTGTCACCCTTAATTACATTTTCAGTATGATATAGAATTAATTAAAGTAAAATTGACACTAATTTCAAGGATGAAATTGAGAAAGGGATTTTATGTTTTAAAGGGTATATCTAAAAATGCTAAATTACAAGAAATGTCCATATGTTTTCACTAACATTTGTTACTTTTAGTTAGGACCTCCGAATCCATTGGCACAGAATCCAAACTGATGCTGTTAGAACGAAGAATATCAGCTTTGAACATTTAGAATCATTCTTTATTTAAACATCATACCGTTCATACCCTTTATTCATGATGATTAACCACCATTGATTCTGGATTATAAACATCATAGATAAAAGAAAAAAAGAAAAAAAAAACGATAATAGCTCCTTGTGTACTAGATTTATATGCTAATATAGTTAGAGACATTTTGTCAGGGATCCTTAACTCAATTGGAGAAGATAATGGCGAACTCAGGCAGTCCATTGATAGTGTGTTTTGGAGAGATGCTGATTGATTTTGTTCCTGACGTTGCTGGTGTCTCCTTGGCTGAGTCCACTGGCTTTCTCAAAGCTCCTGGTGGTGCACCTGCCAATGTTGCTTGTGCCATCACCAAGCTTGGTGGCAAATCTGCCTTCATTGGCAAGGTCAGAGTGAGATCATGAATTCCCAGGAGACACCATTCCAGGACACTTTGATACTAATAAGAATATTACAGAGATCTCTGCCATTGTATATTCCTAATCAAATTTCTGATGATATGCAGTTTGGAGATGATGAGTTCGGGCACATGTTGGTCAATATTTTGAAGAAGAACAGCGTGAACACTGAAGGAGTGTGCTTTGATCAAGACGCTAGAACTGCACTGGCGTTTGTGACGTTGAAGAGCAATGGAGAGAGGGAGTTCATGTTCTACAGAAACCCTAGTGCAGATATGCTGCTAAAGGAGAGTGAGATGAACATGGATCTTATAAAGCAGGCAAAAATCTTCCACTACGGATCCATAAGTTTGATATCAGAGCCGTGCAGATCGGCTCACCTGGCAGCCATGAGAGCTGCAAAGTCTGCAGGGGTACTGATTTCCTATGATCCAAATGTTCGATTGCCTCTGTGGCCTTCTCCTGAGGCTGCCAGGGATGGGATCAAAAGCATCTGGAACGAAGCCGATCTCATCAAGGTGCTCTAATCCATCCACTTGATTGTTCTCTGATTATACTGTTCTCTTATAATCTCAATCATCATGTTCTCAGTTTAGACTATTATCGCAATTGCTTTCGTATTATCCACAATTTCAGGCACTTATATTTTCAGTTCCAATTCAGAATCCATAATTTACTTGCAATTGCAGGTGAGTGATGACGAGGTACAGTTCTTGACACAAAAAGATGCTAGTAATGAGGAAGTGGTAATGTCTTTGTGGCATGATCGCCTCAAGTTACTAGTAGTCACTGATGGAGAGAAGGGCTGTAGATATTTCACCAAGGCAAGTCATGTTATCCTGTGTATTTCATCCTTCTTCTCCGTAAATCATATACTTCATGCTTGCCAATGTGCTGTGAAAGTACGGGTGGCAACCTGCTGGGCTCGGTCCTGATCGAATCTTTCATCTTTTCAGACTGAATTCAACATAATTTTGACAAAATTTGATAAAATATTATCGTTTTAATTCATTATTTCTTATATTATACAACACTGAATTGAGTGGTGCAGGGTTTCAAAGGAAAGGTGGGAGGGTATTCAGTGAAAACAGTAGATACAACAGGAGCTGGGGATGCTTTCGTTGGTGCACTTCTGTTTTCTATTGCTAAAGATACTTCAACCCTTGATGTAATCCCTTTTCCTTTTCATGTTTCCTTCTTTTTAATATAAATTTCCTTAATTCTTAGCTTATCATATAAATATGGATCACGGTATTGATTAGTCAAGCTGTTCTTGATGATGAATTTACACAAAATGCAGAATGAAGGGAAGTTGCAAGAGGCTCTTGCATTTGCAAATGCTTGTGGAGCTATTTGTACAACTCAAAAAGGAGCCATTCCAGCCCTTCCAACCAATTCAGATGCTCTTGCACTCATCAAGTCTAAATAAGCCCAAAGAAATACATTTTCTTTCTTAATTCCATTCCCTTTTTAAGTTCATCATTCTAATCAATAAGGTTATGCTTAATTAATATTGATTTCATTTCCTTTTGTTGATCGGACAAACTTACATTACACTATGTATTCTTATTCAAGTCATGCACTAGATCTTGGTTTTGATGATTAAGAGTATAGTTTTTCACTCTATTGTGCCATAGTCCTTTCCAAAAGTTGGAATGAGGGAACATAAAATCATGACCCAACAAAAGGAAAACTCAAATCACGTCCAAGCCCATACTCAAACCCTTAAACATAATTAACATTAATTTTAATATAATTTTGGCATAAAAAATCTCAGCCTAATTCTCCAAACTTCTGGCCGAGCTCAAAACTCAAAAACATAATGAATACTAAGAAAAGCTGGGTCTAATCTTATGCTAATTCTGAAACATTAATTTAGAGAATCGTTTGGTTTACTTCTATTTTTTTATTGTAATTTTTAATTTTAGTTTTAATTTGTGTTATATATTTTTTTATTTTTCTTTCAAGTAAAGCCAAATAACTGTTTGATATTAATGTAGTTATATTTTTATTATCGACGATGGTTATATATTAGATTAAACTTAAAGATAAATTAGTGTTAATTAATTAAATTTTTTTAGCTCTTATACGATATATATTAATAAAATTC
>JANIHZ010000003.1:7871322-7881387 GCA_027478365.1 Erythroxylum rufum | reverse complement strand
CTAATTTTATCATTACTGGTTACAAAAAAAAATTCTTAAAAGCTAATCCAAAATTTCAATTTTATAGAGATAAGTGTCATTCATTTGAACTTAATTTTTTTTTGTTTTCGTATTATTATGTCTCGTCCATTTAACCAAATAGCATTATTTGTCTAAATTTTAATTTTTTTATTTTCAATAAAATGATATTTGATTAAAAAGATAAATAATATTATTTTTATCAACCAAATCAAGCCGGACCTAAGTCTAGGGGTGGTAATGAATTAACTCATGAGCTTAAATTTAAGTGTTTTCAATGAACCAATTCATAGGTTAAATTAAGCTCATATCAGTCTGAGATTCAACTTTTCTAAACAATACAATATCATTTTACTTAAAAAAGTTAGCTCTCGAACAAACTTGGATTTAGGCAACTCATACCCAAACAAAATTAAAAATAGACATTTTAAACTTTTAATTTTAAAAAAGTTATTTTAGAAAAATTAGTGAAACCAACCATAAGTCAGCCCATTTTGAACCCCAGTTAAATCCAAAATTATGTTTTAAGCCCAAAAAATTATCTTTTAAGCCCAAATTCGACCCTAAAACAAAATTGATTGATTCATAACTCTTTAACTAGCTTCCTTTATGCATTTGACATCTTAGCACATGGAATCACAAGGTTTCCAATGCTACTTTACGTCTAGAAATATCACATTTCATCCTTGATGCTAATGATTTGTGAATCCACTGAGTACTGACCCAAAGAACCAATCAGTCAAAAAGCTTAAACACTCGCTGGTTTCATTTTTCCTAACCATGAAAGATCATGCAGTGACTGTGTCGGTCGATCAGAAAATCACTGACTGTGTTAAGACATCAAGTCCAAAATGAATGCATTAAGGACCCACCTCAAACTGTAATAGTACTCTTATCACGTTATAGAGTGTGTCTGTGTGAGCTCATCAATCATCATAATGTTAAACCTACCAGGTAGAGGACAGCTGCATCCCAAAAGTAACTACAACCTGTCACTTCTTGTTTATTATATTATTAAAAATGTGACTCGTGTCGGAGAAGCATCTCTTCACATCTCTCTGCAATTATTGTTTGCCAATCTTCACAACAACCACGACCGTGTTCATATCCAAATCCAAGGTTAAAAAAATTGTAAGATCACAAGGTTTCTTACTATTTAAAGTTGGGAAATTTTCACTCCTGTCCTTTATGCCATTTCAGATGTAATACATGAAATCGACATGTGTGAAAGAGACATTTCTGCTCATCACCACTCTTTAAGAATTAACTTGTAGCAAAAGCGGATGAGGGTAGTGCAGATCGTGAAACACAGGTAACTGTACACATGTATGACCTGAAAAAGCTCCATTTTACAGCCAGCTGAGTCCAACGAAATTGCAACCACTTACACTAAAAATTGCTGCTTTGCTGATTTTATAAGCAAGAGGTTACCAAAACTCACTACATCCAAATCGTGGCTATCAACCTACAATGCAAAAGGACAACTTTTTGTATACAGAAAGAATACAAACATACAGCAGTTACATAGCAAAACAACCTATTGCAGACCTGCAGCATTATATCTTCAAGGCATGTGATGCAAAGCCAAGCACTATTTGATTAGATATAGCATGAGGACCATCTTATGGATTGATGTTGCATTCCCTCATATACAAGTGATCATAGTCTACATGCTTCGTCCAGTAGTTCCGGTACTTGGGTATGCCAATCTCAAGCCAAGGTTTCAAGTTGCCATTGTAGTGTATAACAGCAGCTCGCTCAATATCTCTGTGACTGACACTGGGATTATAGCCAAGGCCGAGGACATGCCAAGATCGATCAAGGGGATAAATTCGCTTCCAAAATGTAATGAGGCCGGGTGGCAGGGTCCCCAACTTCCAAAGTGTTCTGTCATGATTCTGTGAAGAGACAAAGTTCAAATCAAACTAAATAAATGACATAAATAATTGAATATACTGACAAGGACCAATTTGCAAGCGCATGTATGCACATATGCATCTTAGCATTAAACTTGGATGTGCATTGGACCCAAACAAGAAGATAGGACATAAATTCATATCAATGCTCCAATATAAAACAGAACTACCAACTTAGTTGTACCCCAAAGCAGTTTCCCTATCATATGCAACGAACATCCAGTCAACTTAGTATAACAACTTTCAAGCATGTTACTTACCAGCTTCTGCCAGTTGTGATATATTTCAGTGATGTTTTGCTTCTTCCATTCTTCCAAATCAAAGATATTCATTCCATACGCCCAACCACAAGCACGGGGATTAAAGTTCTTTGAGATAAGAGGATTTGAGAAGTTGAGATATCGATCAAAGCGATGGAAGCTTTCTCCGCAAGTTTCTACTGCACCATTAACATTACCCTTTAGATCAAGGGACCAAAGCCTTGTTAAGTCTTTCCGCACCACAACATCATCATCTAAGAACAGCACTTTATTGAGTTTTGGGAAGATCTCTGGCAGGTAGAAGCGGAGATGGTTGAGGATGGATAAGTACTTTGGATTCCGAAACTTCAAATTTGGGTCTGAATTGCCACGATGTGCCCTAAAGTAGTAATCTATCATCGACGGAGAACCCAGCTGCTTGAGAACAGGACTATAACTTGCATTTAACCATGTCAATTCCTCAATACTCTGAACCTCAATTGTCGCTTTGCCTGGTGGGTTTCTTAGGAACCACATCCTCATTGCAGCATAATTGAGTCTATCCGTAACAATGTGGAAAACATGCTTTGATGCATCCTGAAAATATTTCAAACCAATGCAATGGAATTTTGAGAGTGAAAACTAAAAGCATCCCTAGTTTCAAAGACATTATATAAGTTAAATAAGGAAATTAGAAAAATAAGCAAAAATACTGATCTTTGCACAAAAACTACTACCCTTCCCTCCATAACATTGATGCTTGTTTGCTCCCTTCCATTTCCTTGTCCAAGAAAGAACACAACAATGGAGTTTTAAATAGTTATGCCTACCTTCGCATGGGTCACAGTGGAGTTGACAACAACTGTGGCAGCCAAAACATTATCAGAAAATAATGCATAATGATACAGCCGAGGGTCTTCAAGTTTCTCTTTATATGGAAAATCTTGTTCAGAAGAATTCAATGCATAGTATTCGGTTGTCAGGCGCAGAGGAAAGCAATGTAGACCCTTAGGGAGAGTTTTTGCAGTTAATTGTGTCAAGAACAAGTTCTGTTTCCTATGCACTCGAAGCTGTTCTTCAGTTGAGTGGAGCATAGCCCTAAGCTTCTTAACTGCAGCAGCACAATCATCCTCCAGCTGCCTTCCTTTAGCCAATATTTGGTCCATCGCCTTCAGTTTCTCAAAGGCACTGCATCAATGAGTGAGGAGATATCATAGTCAGAAATCAAAACAATCAAAAATAGAAGGTAAAATTAGAACATGAGCCACTAAGGTATCACATAATTGAATACAAAACAAGAATCTTATCCAAAAGTTCGACGAGCATGAAGAAGAACAAAATAGAAGTTAAATCTAACAAGTCAGCAATGCATTTGCAGTCAAAACAGAAGATTACTTCTTTGGCAGGTCAGAATCTTTAGTTGCATCCCCAAGAACACGTTGGACTTCCTTTTGGCGCAGGCGAAATTCCCTTGTAAAGTGCGGATTGCTCTTCGCTATAGGAAGGGAAAGATACACCTTTGCCCTGATAAGTTGATCTTTCAGTTGCCGTACTCGTGCATCTGGTGGAGATATTTGATTTGTTCTTTTGTCATTTTTCAGCAGCGTGCTATCTTTCTCATCAATTTGTTTCAAGGTTGAGGCTGATTGTTGTTCAACCTAAAAATGAAAAAAAAGGAAAGAAAAAGTAAAGAAAAGAGAGATTCAATTAACTGGTTAATTTTAAGATTCTATTTGCTTAAAGAAATTCCACCACAGACATTCAACAAGGAATATCTTCCCTGTAAATTTCCAAACAGTTATGCTTAATAGTTGATATGTAACATCAAACTAGCATCCAGATGCGTTTTAGCATTTGCAATTCCAACATTGTGGTGCTAAAGCCAGTTAGTGGATAAACTATACTTCTGATGCTATGCATTCTAATAAAATACCGTCATCCAAACATGGATAGAACACCATAACTATGATTATAAATTCTGTAGCAGGAAAATGACGTCTTAAGCAGACAATAGCATTCAACAATATAATATTCTCTCTATCAGGACTAATGAGAGACTCAATGTTGCAATAAAACATCAAAATCACGAAGGCATACTCAACCAGATACTGTGGCAGCACAAAAGCACTTGCACATACGTTTGAAAACTTTTTTTTTTTAAGGGAAAAGCTGTGAACAACCTTTTGCAAATACGGCACGTTTAATGAAGAAGCACATATAGAATAAACAAACAAAAAGTAGAATCGGAGATAAGTAGATAAAACGAAGGACCTCATTTCCAGAGGAATTTTGTAATTTATTTTGATCCTCTTGCTTAGCACCATCTCTACGGCTTCCCTTCTGGTCACCATTATAAAGTAACCTGTTTGATGACATTATCAGCTTGCGATTGATCCTGCTCATTGGTTGTTGACAATACTCGAGCAGATTTATGGTCTTTTTCATTTCCCAGCTGTAAATCTAAATATAAAATAAAACAAACAAAACCCATGTAACTAAAACTTCAAAATTACCCGCATTCATCCAAAATGATAAGAACTTCAAAATCAAAAAGTCAAAAAGAATTAAGTACAACTGATAAGGACAACAATTACCATTATTTTCAACGTTGGACGAGGTGACGGTAGCTGAAGATGATGTGGTAGAATTGTCGGTGTATACAATCCCAATTGGTTCTTTAAGAACGGTGGATGATTCCTATAACCCCAAGTAAGAAGTTGAAAAGGCAATGTGAGATCTGCGTTTACAAGAGTACGGAAAAGAGAAATTTTCTTTCTTTCCACAAAAATAGGAAAGTCAAAAGAAAAAAATTACCTGGGGTAACACATTCAGATGCCTAGTGTCACCTGGTAGTGTCTGGAAAGGAATTAAACAAAAGATTTACATATTATAGAACTCTTAAATTCCAATTAAAAATAAGAAAAAAACGAATGAATAACAAAATGCAAAATCTTGTTTATAAAAGGAACAGTAGCTTACAAGAGAAGTGACATCTTCAAGAAATTCGCTTCTAATTACCTACGCAGTACCATTAGCTACAGCTTCTTTGCTACCATATTCACTTTTGGTGTTTGTGAAAGACTTTCCTTTTTTCTTCTTCACAATATTGGCACATTTGGATTGAATGTGGTCGAAACCATGACATTCATGACTTGCCTTCCGTTTACCCTTTTGTGTCTTGACTTGTTGTCTTGAATTGTTATTCGATGAACTTCTGCCATATTGTCTAAAATCGGATATGTCATTCTTCATTCTTTTTAGCCATTTACTAAAATTGCGTTTGAGTAGTACTAAGTCTTCGTTTTTTTTCTTATTTGTCTTCCACATCATTCACACTTTTTCCAGTTTTCACCTGTAGTGCCTCTCTTGTAGCCATGTTCATGAAACTAGGACCTGTACCAACTTGCTACTAAGTTCTGAATCGGTGACCTCGCTCTAATACCAATTGAAAAACTGAAGGGGTTAATTGTTTCGCAACCTTTTCGCAAACTTCTTTGGCCCCAATAAAATAAAGAAAACAAGCAAAAACGAAATAACAAATAACACCAAAAATTTGGTAACGCAATTCGACACACCTTGCCTACATCTGTGGGGCCCTCACCCAGCTTAGTAACTTTCACTGAAGTACAATAGATTTACCCAAGACTTTACTGAGCGGACACCACTCAACCCTTGACACTATCCCTCAACCTCACTTCTCGTGAAAGAATTTTACACTCAATAGTACGACCGACTCATACTAACCTCAACAGAGGATTTTTCACATACTGTTTAATAATAAAGACAATTAATCGAACGACTCAAGTAATTAAAATAACTAGAAACAAAAACGATAATACTTAAGATAGAAAAGAAGACAACTTCCCAATCGGTTCAGCTCCACTGAAATAAATCTAAAGTCATCGCAACAATAATGAGCTGACGCAGTTCACCTTGGCTTACACATAAGACACGTTATTCAGTTGTATAAATTATCATGCGCCGCAAGCTTCTTTACTGTAGCTGCAAATCACTCCACCTTCACCACATTGCTGCACACACCCCATTTAATTGCAAGACACAAAAGCCACATAAGCCCACTCCACTTTCTTTTTTATGCATACTACTACAACGTTGACTTCTCTCACACACTCGACCTTCACTTTAATGCTCAATCATCTAATAATTGCAAGACCAAAACGGTGGACATATAAAGAGTAGAACTCCCAAACAAACGTGAGCTTCTTTTTTGTGTTAACTCACGACTGCGTTCTTTAAATCTTCAATTAATGCACACAACAGTAGCTCTTGTTCCACCGAACAACTAATTCACATAAACTCTATCCCACGTCATGTTGCAGCCGTAGATTCAAGATATACACAAATCCTTCACCCCATAAGAATAAGAGTCCCACTACACATTTAATCACCAACATGATAATAGACTTCAATATTGTGTAGGATTCTATCACAACTAGAAGATTATCCATATAACTTTTGAATTCAAGTCATTATCCAACTAATATCTTATATGTCCAATTAATAAATAATGCCAAAATATATATCCTAACAATCTCCCCCTTTTTGGTATTGTTTGTCACAAATATGAAACTTCACATGAATAATCATAATTGGACATATAAAGATGAAATTCACAATGCTCCCCCTTAATTAAACATCAAGTTCTAAAGAATCCAATCATCCAAATTTCTCCCCCTTGGGACAAAAAGATGCTAAAAAGCACGGCGAATAAATGCTAAAAAGCACAACGAATAATTACGCATATACCTTAAAATCTCCCCATGAATGGAACATTCATCATAAACAATCTGATATCTTCCTCCTTAAGACAAAATATTATCAAAATGCATAATCATAATAATCAACCATAAATGCAGCGGAAAAATCATAAGCACGCTAATATGACAATTTACCACCATTCAAAACACTAAGAAATATGCCCGAAAGATAGAGAGACACTCGAGAGAGTTCCATGCTGATGAGATAGCTAAAGAGTCTTCGGTAGAGCCAAAAAGAAGTCACAAAGCAAACTACTAAAAAGATGAGACGACAATAGCAACATAAAACTAAAGAACAAAAAAAAATCTTTTCTTTTCTTTTTGTTTTTAACAACACAGAAAAATACTTGAAAAATGTAAAGCATATTGTCCCTGTGCCTCTCTTGAAGAATCTCAAACCTGGTGTTTTTCTTTGGCTCGAATGAAGATGTGTAACAAAAATAGTATGTTAGTTCTTGATAATCAACCCTTTTTCTTTCTCTTGTTTTTCTTATTTCGCTCACATCTCCAAAAATATTTTATGCTGAATGTTCCATTGTTTTGGTTGGTTCACCATCCAAAGTAACTGAAAGTTCTTCAGTTAGAGTAGTTACTTCCTTAGCAGTAACTAACTGCAAGTCAGTTTCTGCAGTTACTTCCTCAGCAGTAACTAACTGCAAATCTGGGCATTTTCTTATCTTTCTTTCACTACGTTTTTGTGCTTTTACTTGACCCTTTCTAATCCAAGCTTACTTCGAAACCATGGGATGCTGCTGGAAATTTAATGCAGAGTATCTAGATTTTCGGTTTTGACCCATTTGAAATATTATTTGTAACATCTTGTAGCATCTTGACCTTATGTGCCTGATAACTCCACAAAAATGACATGTGAGTATAAATCTTCGACTCTTCTTCGATGCTTCTACCTTTTGGGCTGATCTGGATATTTCAAACTTTTCTTCATTTACTTTCAAACACTCGCCTTTATAGCCTATGCCATCGAAATTCCCTTTAACCTTATTAGTTTCTATCAACTTATCTAGTTTTTCCGTGCCTCCATTCAACATCCTCAATCCCTTTTCAGTACTTACCAATTTCATTATAGGTTCACGAAACTCATCCGACGTCAACATCAGCTTCTTTTTTAACTTTTGTATGGTATTCTTTATGGAAAGATTATCTTCCTCCAATATATCATTCTTTCTACACGTTTTCACTCATTTTTCATATATAGCTCTATAATCCTCGTAAATATTCCCTTTTTATCATCTAGGCTACTTCCATCGCTGTCATAATCTGATATTGGATCATGAGCTGGATTGTTTTCGAAATTTTCCAGTTTTTCCTCTTTTCGACCTTCAGTTACTATTAAGTAAGTAACTGAACTTTTGCTATGTAAGGCAACCAACGCAGCACCATTAGCTATTTCTTCTTCGCTACCATATTCACTCTCGGTGATTGTGAAGGACTTTCCTTTTTTCTTTTTCACAGTATTGGCACATTCGGATTGAATGTGTTCGAAACCTTGACATTCATGACTTGGCTTCCATTCACCCTTTTGTGTCTTGACTTGTTATCTTGAATTGTTACTCGATAAACTTTTTCCATACTGTCTAAAATCGGATCTACTCTTCTTCATTCTTTTCAGCCATTTACCAAAATTTCTTGTGAGTAGTACCAAGTCTTCATTTTCATCTGATTCGTCCTCCACATCATTCACACTTTTTTTTCCGGTTTTCACCTGTAGTGCCTCTCTTGTAACCATGTTCGTGAAACTAGGATTTGCACCAACTTGTTACCAAATTCTAAATCGGTGACCTCGCTCTGATACCAATTGAAAAACTGAAGGGGGTTTATTGTTTTGCAATCTTTTCGCAAACTTCTTTGACACCAACAAAATAAAAAAAACAAACAAAAACAAAATAACAAATAGCACAAAAAATTTGGTAACATAGTTCGGCACACCTTGCCTACGTCTGCGGGGCCCTCACCCAGCTTAATAACTTTCACTGAAGTACAATATATTTACCCAAGACTTTACTGAGCAGGCACCACTCAACCCTTGATACTATCCCTTAACCTCACTTCCCGTGAAAGAATTTCACACCCAATAGTACGGCCGACTCATACTAACCTCACCAGAGGATTTTTCACATACTGTTTACTAATAAAGACAATTAATCGAACAACTCAAGTGATTAAAATAACTAGAAACAAAAACGATAATACTTGAGATAGAAAAGAAGACAACTTCCCAATCGGTTCAGCTCCACTAAAATAAATCTAAAGTCATTGCAATAATAATGAGCTGACGCAATTCACCTTGACTCACATACAAGACATGTTATTCAACTGCATAAATTATCATGTGCCGCAAGCTTCTTTACCGTAGCTGCAAATCACTCCACCTTCACCACATTGTTGCACACACCCCATTTAATTGCAAGACACTAAAAGCCATATAAGCACCTGTTTTAACGCCCACTCCACTTTCTTTTTAATGCATACTACTACAACGTTGACTTCTCTCACACACTCCACCTTCACTTTAATGCCCAATCATTTAATAATTGCAAGACCCATGGTGGACATATGAAGAGTAGAACTCCCAAAACAAACATGAGCTTCTTTTTTGTGTTAACTCACGACCACGTTCTTTAAATCTTCAATTAATGCACACAACAGCAGTCCACCGAACAACTAATTCATATAAATTCTATCTCACATCATGTTGTAGCCGTAGATTCAAGATATACACAAATCCTTGACCCAATAAAAATAAGAGTCCCACTACACATTTAATTACCAACATGATAATTGGTTCAGCCAGATTCTGTTGAGGCTGGACGTCACTGTTTGGATTCATGAAGTCTGTGGATGTAGCCTCTGAAATACCTGCAAAATAATAGAAGGCACACCGGGGATCGATTGCCGGCAGGCCCCTCCGATGCTTAAGTTAGTCTTTTGGTAAGGGTTGTGATTGCCGAGAATAGAGAAAAGCTGAGTTTCAGTATCATACCTGTATCAAGGCGAAACGGTACCTTATATATGAGATTGCGACTAGGTTTAGGTCTTTACGTATGCATGGGAAATTACCACCTACTAATGGGCCGTCGATGCCTGGGTTTGGGTCTG
>JANIHZ010000003.1:7581540-7592707 GCA_027478365.1 Erythroxylum rufum | reverse complement strand
AACTTTATCTGTAAAAAAATTTAAAGTTTAATTGAGAAACAAAAAATTGATTAATTTTTATTTAGTAGTTTCTTTTTTAATTAAACTTTAAATTTTTTAATAGGTAAAGATAATCTTCTTCGATTATAAAAACTGATCGATTAGTTAATTAATTGATTGGTTTTTAATAACAAAAATCATTTTAGTGAATTTTATCAATACAACGTTGTTTTAATCTCTAGTTTGATAAAACTTTGAGCTGTCCAAACTTGTAGTTCAGTTTGAACGGGACCAGATCCTCTGGCTCCTTTCCTCTGTACCTATTCTGTGCCATTACACCTGAGCCATCTATTTTATGTGCCATCTATTTTATGTGGTACAGAGGAAAGAACTAGAGGATTTGAGGGCAGTTTGAACTGTTCAACCCGAACCTCACCAAATTTTAAGCCAGACTCGGGCAGAAAAAAGGTCAGATTAGGCCCCGGCATAGATAGCCTGTTGCCATCCCTATTCAGAATTGGCCTACATCCACGACCTGCAGTTAGAGGTCCTGGCACTTCGTAACGAGAATGCATTTCCAAGAAATCTTTAAAATGGTAAATTATAAATGCTTTCACTTTCATTTTTCTATATTCCCAGGAAAATTTTCAACCTCTGAAATGAAATCAAACTGTGTCATTAAAAGATTAGCATTATCATACCTAGTTTCCCGTACACTGCCTCATTGTTGGTCCTGCTCTCTTCTGAATAGATTGTCTGTCAAGTTCTCCTGACAAGAGTAAATGTCATTCTTTACGCTAATTTTAAGAAGTCTAATGAAAAACTTTGGATCAACTATATACCTGAGATAGAACAAAAGAATCACTAAATTGCTTCTGTAACTTTGCTCACAAATACAAAGCTTAACTTACATGTGCAATTACCTTTCCCTGCCAAAGCATGTGCAAGTACAAAACCAAAATTGTAACAAAAACTTCCCATTTACAGCAGAAACAATGGCCTCTTATACAGACTACAGCTATCCACAGCATCAGCCATCAATGGAAGCATAAAGCAAATTCAGTCACCAAACAGATAATCCTCATCATCTTTGTGAATTCAGTCACCAAACAGATAATCCTCATCATCTTTGTGATTATTCGAATTTGTGACCTTTCTGGGCTTTATCCTTGACGAAACAGCAGCCTTCCCCATGGATAATCAGTTGGAGGAGGTAGTTTATCACCAGAACTAACAGTAGATTTTGCCACAAAAAGCCTATCTTACCAGAGGAGTCTCCATAAAGGTCATCATACATTGCAGTTTATGGAGTGGTTTTGACCTTGCTCGACACTTCTTGGAGCTTATTTGTCACACCTTTTGCAGAACCACTGTTTTCCTTTGTTGATGAATGCTCCTTGCCTTTGGATATTACCATAGTCTGCACAAGAGATTCATATTTGCCAACAAGGCTTCCTTCTTTGACGCCTATAAGACCAGGTTCTGTTTCTACATCTACTCATCTGAAATACCAACCACTTCACCCAGCTTATCCCCAACTTGACCCCTGAGAGCTACCTTGCTTTCTTGATTTTCTTTACAGGTCTATCCGATAAGTTGTCCGATTTGCTTGATTTTGATGGTAAATCCGGCTCTGTCATGCCGTAACGATTGAGAAGAGTATTATATGCTACAACAGCTTCTTCTTCAGCTGGATCGGGAGGTGGTGGTAACTTAATCTCTGAAGTAGGAGGATGGTGTGGAAAAAGAACTGCATCATTCTTTCTCAAGATGTAAGTTCGTGTTGAGGCAGCAAATCGAAAAGACTGCCCCACTTCAAGCTCGACAGGGTTATCTTTTGTCAACCGCTCATTTGCCACAAATGTACCATGAGCAGACGACAAATCAATTACATAAATGCTGCAAGGGTTAGAAGTGTACTGATGAAGTCAAGTAACCAATATCAACTCTATTTCAACAGTAGTCAAACTCATAGGCAACTACATCATGTTTGATTAGATTAAAACGCTGCTGAAGCTTTAAATAGTTAGGTGGACTGTAAATCCTAACACTTCATTTTTCTAAGCTATCAAGTATAACAAACAACGAGATATTAGGATGAATATCATCTTAATCAAAATACTTAGGCATGGTAAACATATCAATTTGTTTCATGCAGCTTATTCTACAGAAGTTACAATCCAAATGATTATCCAACTTTCTCCTTACTCAGGCGGGAGTTCTTGTAAATCCACAAGGATTATGTTAATCATTCTAAAACATAAACATGCCAAAATCAAACTAGAAGCCCCTGACAGTAAAAGGAACATACTTTTAGGGTTCTGGTTCTTTCATGACAATTCAATTTCCAGGAAGCTAATTGGAAGAGAGTGAGAGAAGGTATCAGCACAATATAATCATGTGGTTCTAAATGAAACAAGAAAATAGTAACAATACAATATATGAAAGCATTAAGTTTCTTGGCGACTACCACACCTTCCATTCTTGCGAGGAACGACGATAGCATGTTGTCGTGACACAGACTGATGATCAAACCCAAAATCACAAGTAATGGATTGCCTTCCAAGGATGTGTCTCCTCCTCTCCAGGTTAATCTGATCAAGGACCTCTCCGTCCTTTAAAACCTCAAGACAATAAACTCCTGGTCGAGGTTCAATTGCCCAGTCAGGAGGCTGTCAGGTTGATTGTCCCCCTCCAACCTGGATCAGCTGTGGAGTCTGCCCCACCAATGACCCTGCCTCAGGAACTGCCTTTTGAGCAGTATAGAACTGTTGTTGGAACTGTGTTGTGTCTGAGACTGCAAATGCTGAACAGACCATTGACTAACCGATCTGGAAACCTGTTGGTGATTGGCATTTGAAGCCGAATTGGCAGTAACTGAAAATGGTTCTGTAAACTGAGCTTTCTTAAATCGTTCTAAACCAACACTACCATACATTATCTACTCTTTGATGCTACCAACTTAAGCTTCTTCCTCAGAATCTACAAAGATTAGCATCTCAGGAGGCACTAGAACTTAAAAAGGCACTGACACAGATGCTCAAATTCCAAGAGAGCACACCGCGTCCAGCCACCTTCCTATCCAAACCCTAGCAACGCAACGCAACGCAACGAAAGCTATAAGAGTGACATTAATAAAGACGCCATCTTTACCATTAGAAAAAAAAAACAGCATTGAACGCATTATCATCACAAAATCTTATAACCAATACACCCCACCAAATCCCAACTGAAAAAAAACGAACAGAAACCAAAAACCCACATATAGTTTGAATTCATAAGAACAACAAAGTTTCCCAACTTCCAAAACAGCAGGGCTAAAATATTTGTCGTTTCCCAGAATTAGTACAACTACAAAAAATGAAAAAGACAACTGCTTTAAAGAATCAAAAACCAAAAGTGGGTGATTTTCAAGGGAGAGTTTTACCTGATGAACTTTGGGGTTTGGGTTGGCACTTTTATTCTTAAAAAGTCGATAAAATTTAATAATGAGAGAGCTCATGTTGGAGGCTGAAGGGGGCTCATCATGAGTGATGTTTACAATGCATGAAGCAATCTGCCTTGTAGACCAGTTGCACATCACCATGTTCATTCTCATTTTATTATCTTCCCTCTCTATAATATGGGTGATATTTTTTTAATTAATTAATTTTTTAACTATCGAACAAAACAATATCATTTTTTTAAAACCGGTTCGAGATAAGTTGAGTTCGGTTACAGCAATCAAACCTGAAGTGTGTCTAGTCTGTTAAAAAAGCTCAAACACATGGAAAACAAGAGCAATTAAAAGCTAGAGTATGAATGATTAAACAAAAGATGGTCCCTCTTTATTAATTGGTATAATACTCTTTGTGTCATATACAATAGAACTAACAAATAGGTTATAGCACATTTTTTACAGTACTTACGAACAGATAACACTTCTACATGTTACAACAAAAAATGAGAATCTGAATTCTGATATTGCTAAATTTATAAAAGAATGATTTGGCTGTTGCTCTGCAGCCAGGCTTAGCTGCTGCATCTTCTACTTCTATACATATTCCCTCTTCTTACAAGCATCACCTGTAAGTTAATCTGCTATCACTCAATAGGTCCTGACCAGGAGTCTTTAAATCATTGACTTGTAAACAAGTAAAAAGAAAGGGGTTTCCTTTATCAATGTTGCTAGCACTTCAGGCACCATACTGTTTCTGACAAGGATTTTCATTGTTCATAGTTCCCATTCCTATTGCCATCACAATCATTGACATTAAGGCAAGAGGGAAAACCTGCGGCCTCCTCCACACATCCTAACATAAGTCTGTGGGACTCCGCAAAAGGAATTCCTGAATCACGAGGGAGCATCTTTGGTGTAGATTTATATCTGAAATTTTCAACTTTATCAGCAGAGTCCACACAAAACATAATTGACAAGTTTCGTGGGAACATATTATCTATTTGAATACTCCCTCTCGAGAAAGCTCAGTGTCATCTTCAAGCGATCTTGGAGATTCGAAAGGACATTCTTTGTTATCTTTTTCTGATGTTTAGTGCTTTTAAGCCAAGCAAGTCCAAAGGATACCTGCACATGACAGCCTTTTGGCTTTGAAGGCATATCCTCAATTTGGAACTTCAGGTGAATCTGCAAAACAAAAGTCAGGCCAGACATTAGTCAAAGATCGGGAAGAGTCGAACCGACACCAGAAAAGGAAATAGAAAAAGTGGTAGAGAGGGTGCCAAAATGTGGGAGCATGAATTATAATAGTCACAGGCAAACTTAATGAAGCAGAGACATTTAAAGAAGAACAATCTCAATTCGCAACCATACGTTAAAACAGTCACCAAGCGGCACTCCATGAAGGGTAGCAACATCATCCACTACCCATCCTTTCTTATCAGAGAGGAGGTATTTCTGCTGTGTGCTTGTAACTTCTCC
The DNA here is from genome assembly GCA_027478365.1 of Erythroxylum rufum. Lineage (NCBI taxonomy): Eukaryota > Viridiplantae > Streptophyta > Magnoliopsida > Malpighiales > Erythroxylaceae > Erythroxylum > Erythroxylum rufum. The sequence continues at coordinate 7,587,810 of JANIHZ010000003.1, read as the reverse complement.
TCCATATCGTTTGTTTAATCTGTAACTTATTTGCCTTTCATAAACATCATTCTCTGATTCCCACGGCATACAAGAATAGTTATGAAACCCAGATTTTTCCATAACTTTGCGTTCCAATTCAGCATCACCAAACAGTTTCATAACAAAATCCACCTAGAACATTATCAAGCACAGTCAGATACAGATCTTAAAAACATAATGCAAACTAAGTTGAACATGCAGATATCCCAATGTTAGCATATCATCATTATGCATCCTCAGGCATAGAATATAGAAGCGAGACATCAAGAGAGAACAAGAATACTTACAGGGACAGAAAGATAAGCAGAATGAACTTCAGACATGCTGACATCATCAAGACCAATGTCGGAGCCACTCTCCTCCGTTTGAAGGATCTTACTATCAGATTCTTCTTCAATTAACTGAACCACCTCAGGAGTCAATGCTCTAGCTTTCCACAGAGCCATGATTGTCCTATTGAGTATATGAACATTAAATTAGTTAATGTTATAGAGTCAATTCTCCATTTGTTATTATGCACTAGTCACAGGACAAACAAACTATTAAACAAAATTATTCAATATATACATCAATGTTTGAAAATTTGAAGACAAATGAGGATATTACTTCTGTAGATACAAGAGAAAAGAATATCTTAGCAACTGAAAAAAGTACATCAGTACTAGACAAGCTCATTTGGTTCATTCGGTGGAATGTGATAGCATAGTCAAGACGCAGCAGGTTTTCAGAATAAGCCTCTCTATAATAACCAATCAGAGACCCTAGTGACTGGCAAGCAAGGTTCAATACAGTAAGCATTTGAATTTTCCAGGCGTTCTCAAGGTGAACATGAAGGTGGCCATGGAAAATCATACTTTATGAAGTCCTCCAAAATCCCCCAACAATCAATTGCACATCATCAATATGATTATTGAGTTTACTTCAAAAAGAAATATGTGCATATAATAAAAAAAAAAATCCACTGCCTAACAACCACATCACTCCACTAGTACAAGTTCAACCAAATGGATGAAGGCATTGCATCAATCATTTACCGGTGTGCTACACTGAAGGATACAAAAGAATGGAAATGGAACTTCAGCCTCCCCTCATCATCTTGTGATTTTGCCCCATGCTTTGCATCCATACCTCTGCCCTGTCGGAGTGTGAAAACAATAACAGGACTGCCCATTGATGACAGAGTAGGAGGGTAAACTTGAATGTCTTCTATGTCCTCCCAAAGAAAGAAGAACGTAGTCTTGTGTCCAAATATATTAGAATGGAACCCAATTATTCGTGCTGACAGAAATAGGCGACCCTGAAGACACAATGCTGCAAGTCAATAATAAATGAAGAAACATGTATGGCTAAATGTCATATTTTTCTATCAAATGAAGAAAAAGAAAAGGAATGAAATGACTATCAAAAGACTCAAGGATCATCAGAAAATTTCAATATCATGTAGTCAAACCTGTAGAGGCATTTTACGCTTTAAGTGACAGGTGAAGTCATTGATGAGAAATTCCTCAGGTGGGAGCCCAAAGAGCTTCTGGAAGGCTGAATTTGTTTGAGGGGAACGCAAGCTTATCTATGAAATTACGTCCATACTTGAATGTATAAGAAAATGGATGTATATCGAGTAAAACAACAGAAGTGAAAGCTCAGCTAAGAATGACCAGCCATTTACCTTTGTCCCCACCTCCTTCTCCATTTTACTCAAGTAGTCTTTAACAACATTGCCACCTTTTGTGTTGTTCAGGAAAATTCTTAAATGCAACTTCGATTGGCATGCTTGTGATAGCTTTCCTTGAAGAGGAACCCAAACATCCGCTAGATCTGATATATTAGATTTTAGGAAATTAATTTCGGCATGCCCTAGAGATGTAGCTTCACTAAAAGGCCCATCAAAGTCATAAACTTCCACATCCAGCATTGAAGGAGGCTCATCCATGGCATCAAATTCAAATATTTCTGCAAATGCCGACATGTCCTATTGAAATTACTTATCACGACAGTTTCCAAAAAACTTGCTTTAAAAGCATTTGATAATGTTTGTGTGATCACCAAACCATATATGGATCACATAAGCCACTATAATCAACAGCAGCCAGATTGCTTCCCTTAATCAAGGCAACAGTAAGCAACCACCCATCTCCTTGTGCTTTGATTCCATGATCACTGCCTAAATATAAGAAACATGGAAATAGACACCAAATTTCAGAACCATTATATTTCTCAAGTCATACAATAAGTACCAAAGCATAAAACAATCATTAACAATAATTTGTTTAGAGCATTCAGCAAAAGCCTAGAGGTAAAATTATATTTCATGGAGTAGTTTGTTTTCACCAATAGGGATTGCATATTACCCCTTTGCACTCTGGCCTGCATAAAGCGTGAAAGCAACCCAAGCACCCTTTCACATTGAAGAACTAGAATACCACACACAATTACTTCACCAATTGAATCAGGCAAATCAAGTCCAATAAATTCAAGCCCTTGGATTTTGCTAGGTGCAGCCAGCCAAATGTGGACAAGGACATACAATCCTATAAACACTGTAGAGATTACAGTGAAATTTGCAAAATACTGCATCGCCAGTTTCCAATCTGATTGATGTTCAGCCTGTAGTGAAGCTAAAATTTGTTCCTTACTGGATCTCATATCATTCAGATCAGCTACCTTAACATTTTGAGATAGCACAGATCCAAACTGCTCAAAGCTATCCTTTGTACCTTGCCGTGCACCATTTTCTATCATACCCTTCATCATGGTGCTCTGAAGAAAGTTCATTCGCCAGGACACTACAAACTGTGAAGTTTCCTCTCCTGATTGCAGCTCAGGCCCAGCCGTAATACGATAAAGCACTTCAGTTCTGAAGGTGCTCCCGTACATAACATCTGGAGTACTGACACTCGCAAGAACAGCAAAAACCTTCCCATCGGCCTTCAGATACGTATGTTCCTCGATGGCCTTCACAGCCTTAATTAGTTTGGATGGGGCCTTAACATAAGTTATAACCCTTTTCAAGTTTGCACCACCATTTTCAAATTTCCAAGGTCCATATTGCTGTTCTGTGTTCCCCTGAGAGTCTGCCACTGATCTCCAAAAGCTTGAATCAGGTGAAAATATTAGGGTGTTCAAATCTTTTGGAGCAATTACATATAATTGGTCTAGCAGGACTCCTCCTGAGAGATTGCTTGGAGTTTCACGTCCGTCATCCCTAGATTCCATTTCTTTCATAAGTTCTTCAAAGTTATCAGAAGACTGATCCTCCAATTTGTCTTCACAAACCTCAGCTCCAACAGCCTGAGGCACCTCTGAAACATCAATGCTTCTAGTGGAAGTGGTCGATGTTGTCTCACCACTTTTGTTAAAAATTTGTGCAATTCTCACAGCAAGACTCTTTTGTGTGGAAGACTTCTCTTCTTTAGCAGAAATAGTTTCGTCTACCTTTGGTGGAGAGGAAGACCTAGATATTCTGGATGGAGAGGATGACCTTGATAATTTGGATGGGGAAGATGGCGTGGATAATCTGGTCAGGCCACTAAATGACCGCCTAGGAGATTCTGTAATTTTCTCTGCATTCTTCCCCATTTGTAATGCATGATCACCATTAGGAATTGAATCGACAAAATTCTTTGGGGACAAACATACACCTAAAAGAATTTCACCTGTTGGGTATAAAGAGCAGAATATGAGAAAAAAATTCAGTATATAAATTATAAAAAGAAAAACTCCACTGCTCAATGAGACTGAGATTCAACTCCATGAGCATAAGCAGAAACTTAAGGAGCAAGAACAAAAGGAATTGACAACTATAACAAGACATCAAACCAGACTACACCCCACAGTAAAGAATTACAGATCCTTGAACATACAACCATGACGTTCTTAAACAACGCCATTGTAGAAAGCAAAAAGATCATATAAACCATAATCAAACGCTTCAAAACAGAACAGGGAAATATCACACGTACCACAGTCCTTGTTCTTTGATTTCTTGCTTCTGGGTTGGAGGGAGTACCAAGAGGTGCCAAGACACTTAGTATCCGCATCAAAAACACGTGAGACTGGCATTTTAATCAGCCCAAGAAAGTCATCATTGAAGTATTTATCTTCATCCAACACAGATATTACAAGTTGCTCATGTAGATCGTCCACCTTGAAACTAAATTCCTCTCCCCAAGTGGGATTCAAGCATTTCTTCACTACTTTAGTCTTGAATTTCTGCCTTCCCAGCTGCAATTTCACGTAGGGATCACTTAGTCCATTACTGTCCATTGGCGGCAAGTTCCTTGCCTCTACGACTCGAACAACAAGCTTCATCTTCCGTATTCCGACCAAAAACCGAGATAACTAATCAAAAGCTTGAATTCCCACCAAAATCACATAAAACCCAGATATATTTTCTAATAAAGAATACAACTTTGTCACTAAAAACAAGTCTTCTCTGAACAATCAATTAAAAAAGGCAAGTCTTTGGCAGAAATCTTGAAGCAACAAAAACCAAAATGCAGAATCCGAAATCAAAATGATCTTGTTGCAAGGAAATAAAATGAAAAGAATGCCAAAAGCGTGTTACTCGATCATGATTGCACGGTTATAGAAAGGACAAGACAGAGAGAAAAGATGGCCTGAGCCCCCAAAACGGAGGTCAACTATTAAAGAAAAGACCCCAAAACTTTAAAGCTCAGAAATTTGGTCCCGTCTTCTTCTGTAGCTGATCATTGCTGACCAAGCAAGAAAAAATATAAAAGATCATGATCACAGTATAACACAAAGAAAGAAAGAACAAATTAAACGCATTTAAAAAATCACCGACCTTAAATTTCAGAAGCCAAAACCCTGAAATTTGAGATAATGAATTTGAGAGAAAATTAACAGAAAAAGGAAGAACACGTTAGAAATGGAAGTAACTTGATAAAGCAACGACTTCCTACGAACTTTCGTCTTTCGGCGGCTGTTTGACTTTTCAGCCTCTATTATTTTTTTAATTTCATATTATATTACCACAGGAGATAGGTCCTCATTATTTTATGAAATATTATAAAATAGTACTGTTGATGATTATTTGTTAAATCAGATATTGATTTTTGGACATTCTAATTTAGTTAATTTCCAAATTAAGTTTTATGTTTAAAGTTCTTAGTAAGGTAATAACATTAATTTTTTAAAAATTATCTTAAGTATCTTGTTAATAAGCCTATTAAAACCAATTTCTTTACTAAATAAGAGTAATATTATTTATTATTGAACATTTTCAAACTTAACGCTTTAATTGAGTGTTGACGATAGCAACGTCTCTCTATAAAGTTAAAAAAATTAATAAGGATGAAAATGAGTTGGAATAGACGTGACGACCCAGTCTCTCTTAAGATGGGTCCAAGTCTTAAACCAATTGGACTTGGACAGCCCAAAATCATCCACGACTAGCCTAAAGGTCCTTGACCCAATCTATCAAATCTCAACAAACATAGCCAGAACCTGACCTTTGACTAGACTGGGAGTTAGATCGTAACGGAGAACGAGAAACGACAAGGGAAAAAAGAGATGGTGTTCGTTTTGGGATGGATGAAGTGAATAGGGTATAAGTACTGAGCTCTTCCAAATCTTTCCTAAAGAAGAAGAACAAGAGTTCTAGCTACGTTCTTTAGTGAGATCGATGCAATTGTTTATAAGATGTGTCTCTCCATAGAGTCTGTATATGAGGCAGATACGACATTAAAGAAGACAAAGGAATAGATCGAGAAGAGAAGAATAAAGAATAAGAAAAGAAATGCGTATGGAATATCATTACATCGGAGAAGGAGAACAGAGAATGGTGTTGGATTGATAGTTTCCTAAAGGAGATAGGCAGTTCGAGTGAGAGAAGTTTGACCAAAAAGAAAAGGAAGAAGAAGAAGTCAACGGTAGGTTCTCAACCAAGTTTAGCTTTAATTTATATTCAAACTTTGTTGGGTCAAATTTGAACCTAAAATTTACATTTGACCCAGTCTGGTCAATTTATATCAGACTCATTAAGTTCAAGTAGGGTCAGACTTGAGCTAGGTTTATGTTAGTTTCTAGCATTTGGATGTAACATTATAATTAGGTATTTTAGTTTTAGTGTTTATTTAGATAGACTTTTGGGAGGTCAATAAGTACTTTTCTTTATTACAAAAGCTTTTTTTTAATAAATATTTAGTTGTAAAATAAAAAAATATTTTTTTAATATATATAACTTTTTTGGCAACTAAAATATAACTTTTTAAGATGCTCAAATTTGAA
>JANIHZ010000003.1:7394694-7412155 GCA_027478365.1 Erythroxylum rufum | reverse complement strand
AAAATTAAGTTATTTATTTTTGTTTATAAAAAAAATTGACTAGTTAATTAATAAATTGGTTAATTTTTTAACGACAAGAGTTATTAAAATAAATAAAACTAAATAATAAACCGAATTAAATTTTTTATAATTAAACCAATCTAAGGGTTAAGTTTTCCTTAGTTGTTAAAACCTTTTGAAGTTAACACTTAACAGCATAAACAAAAAGAGAGAGATCACTATTTCTCTCGATGGAAAAGAAAAAAGAAAAAGATGGTCAGTGGATGACAAAACAAGAAACAGGTGTAAGCAACCACTCAGCACTTACTGTCCACTTAAGAAATGGAGTAGAACTTATATTTCCTAGAAATATTTTTAGTTTATTTATTCAAGTAATTCAAAATTTTTAAATATTAAAAGCCTTCAGGATTTCCAAGGTTTATGATGTTCATCGATTGCTCTGAACAATCATCTGGTCTTGCTTCACGTTCGAAGAATCCTGCACTTGACTGGTCAGCTAGTCAGGACAAAGTCCTGTGGACCACATTCCAATCCCCAAAAAGGAGCATTAACAAACTTAATATCATGTCAAATGCACGTAATAACTTATAAATTATACGAGATTACTCTTAATCCGGCTTACTCTTTTGTTACAGAATGCTTAACGATGGCTGATACTTGAGGATAGATAGAAACTGTGACTCAAACTAGAATCTATGCAATTGAACTAATGTCTTTCCCCTTCGTTTAATTCTTCAATTGTTATTGAAAACTTGGGAGCATACAGTATCAAAACTTTGTAAGTCTCTTTTACATGTCCTTTCACCTCTTTTTCTGTCAGAAAAAGGAAGCTGCAGCAGCAAAACTGTATAGCAATACTAAAGTATAAACATACACGCATACTCACTCGTATATATGCCAGTGTAACTTCCCTGAATTTTAAGTTAAGCTAAGATCACATCTTGAACTTCAGCTTTATTAGTTGATCAAAAAACCCCTGCTCTTTTTTTTTCCCCCTCTCTGTTCCAATGTGTTACCGTTAACTAAGGGGTATGCTCAAAAACCATACAGAAACTCCCATGAGTGAATCATCTGTGGGGCAAATCATGACTCGTGTTCCCACTTCAAATTGACTGCTATCATGTTTCCTCCTCTTAATGTCCGGACTATTATGTCAAGAGTTTGCACATGAACCAACTGTTGTGTCATCTGTTTTATAGCTCAGGCATGCAGCAGAATCTAATACCCCATTTGGGCTTTGGGGCACAGATGAGGCTGATACACTTGCCACAGTAGCAGCAGTACACCCACTAGTCAGTGACCGGTCTTTAATCAGTTCAATACACTTCAACACTCTACCCTGCAGAAAATTCCCAAAAAGGGGGCAACAGAAAAAAGAAGAAGACAGACTCATTTTCAAGAACTCAATCAAAATGGTATAGAGATCATACATCAAGATCTTCATGGGCAAAAGCAAATTTGTCCTATCTTGCATTTTCATTCTTGTGGGGAACCAACCCTAATATTGTTTTCTCTTGTTCTTTTTACCTTTTCTACATGTTTGAAGCTAGGCATTGCCTTATCAATGTCTAAGGCTAACACTTCTCGTCTTGAAACAGATATTGCCACTGCTGCTGCAATCTCGGAAGGCCTGAATTCCAAGAAGTCAATTCCTACATTTAGTTTTCCACTAAGAACTGCATCAATACTTCAATCCTAAAATACATCTTTAGAAAAAAACAAAAGAAGCCTCATGACATAGTACAAAAATAGACCTTTCATTAGGCCTAATATGAGCTATACTGATCTAGAGAGAAGACGTTGATAGATATTGATGATCATGTACTTTCCAAATGAAATAGTTAATGAAAAAGCAAGGAGTAAGTGCTCCAGTTCTCCAATTCAACACCAGAAATTCCATTCTTTGAATGGTTATGGCTTCAAAAACAAACTTGGGTTCTCCTACCTAACCACAAAAACAACGTCATTAGAAAAAAAAACAAGGAAAGAAGCAAGAAAAGCATGAGCAACTTCTGAATACATCAATTTGTCACTTAAGTTAACTTAGTGTGATCATTATCTGTAAGTTTACAGATAGAGGAACTTTATTTTCCTCCATTTTGGCTACTATTGATAAACAAGCAAAAGTTAACAATTGCAGTGCCCAAGCCTTATCCTTCTATTTGTTAATGCAGAGGAATTTGTGTGATAAAACTCGTATATCATTAGAGAAGAGTTTGTCTACATATATACACAAGGAGTCCTACCTAAATAAGGAATATACAAAGGAGGAGATTTGTCAGCTCCTTTATTTTAGGTTTGACTATCTAAATAGGAAAGCATATAAAATACATTAATTACATTAACAAATAAGGTAACTAAATCGGCAAGTTGGCAAATGATTGATTAACTGATTCTTCTGACAGCTTATTCGTAAAGACATGAGGTAATAAGTTGGCCACAGTCTTGGTATATGTTGATGATTTAACCATCACAGGAGATGACGAAGGAGAAATGCGACAAATTTGACAAAATCACTCGATTTGTTTTCAGATGAAAGAATTGGGTGAGTTGAAACACTTTCTTGGTTTAGAAGTGGAGCGCACAAAAGATGGATTGTTTTTATGCCAGCAGAAATATGCACAAGATCTTTTAGAAAGATTAGGTATGTTAGACTGCAAGCCAATATCAACGCCAATGGAGGTAGATGCCAAACTTCGAGCTACAGAAAGAAAAGACTTATAAGATAACACGATGTATAGACAGCTCGTGGGCAGTCTAATCTATCTCACACTGACATGACCAGACATCGCATTCTCAGTTGGAATTGTTAGCCGATATATGCAAAATCCAAAGAAGCCTCACTTGGAAGCAATACGGTGAATCTTAAGGTATGTCAAGAATATTATATAAGAGAGATAGTACGTGTCAGGCTAAAGGGTACTGTGACGCTGACTATATTGGAGATTGTGACACAAGACGATCAACAAACGGATACATATTCAACGTTGGCTCAAGAGCAATCTCTTGGTGTAGTAAGAGACAACCAACGGTGTCCTTATCAAGTACAGAAGCCGAGTATAGAACCGCAACATTGGCAGCACAAGAATGCACATGGCTCATACAGTTATTAAAAGATCTAAATCAACCAACAGACTATTCGGTGGAGCTATTCTGTGATAATCAGTCAGCAACACGACTAGCGGAGAATCCAGTATTCCATGCACGGACAAAACATGTGGAGGTACATTATCATTATATTCAAGAAAAAATTCTTAAAGGCGATATAAAATTGAAGTACATCAAAACAGAAGACCAAGTTGTAGATATATTCACAAAAGGTCTCAGCGGAATAAAACATGAAGAGTTTTGCAAGCAGCTTGGGATAATCTCAAGAAAAAATTTGAAGAGAAATTAGTTAGTAAGGGGGAATGTTAGAAATCACCAACTAATTTTAGAGTGTTGTAGAAAATTCTAGATCTAAGAAAACTCTAGATATGCAAAAAAAAAAGAAAAACAAAAGGAAAAATCTGGAAAAATCGTGCAAGTGGGCAACTTGGAAGACTAGAATGTTCTTGCAACTTGTAAGAGTTGGTGGTGCTTGCCTATAAATAGGCAATAGCACCATTTGTTGTTGTACCACCAAATGAAGAGAGAGAAGTGAGTCCTAAGTGTAGTGTGTCTAAGTTTTGTTCTTTTGTTCTTGTTTTTACAACTCCTTCGGTGTGTTTTGAGTCTTGTATTCGAGTCCTTTTATTGATAAAATTATCGTCGTTTTTTTAAACATAAATATGATATAAAATTTTTGAGAAGATGACTTATGTAATATTTAGTTCAATGTGAAGGTTCAAGTCTTATTTTTAGGCCTATGTTGTAAGTACTAGATAGACCTATATATGATAAAAAAAGATACATGAGTTTACTAGTTAGAGATGACTAATTTTGGGGCTGTTTGAGGCTTATTGGAAACTCATTACTAACAAAATTGTTGTTCAACTAAAACATTGTCCTTAAGGGGCAATCTGCCCAAGTTATTTTTTCAGCTAATCTCCACCTTCAACTAATAATGCTTCACATATGAAACCCTTCAAGTATGTCTTAACAAATAATATAAGAAAGCAGGAGTAGAGTAATGGCAGTTAGATAACCTTTCTTTTTCTAATATGCTAAAAGGTCAATATTACTCAACTAAAAAAAGCCAACTAAGTTTTTCTTGTAGTGTCAGCAATTCACGAGATAAAATTAATGATATTAGGTCGTTAGGTTAAATCTCAAGTAATTGAACAATCCAAAACATTACACATGACAACATATTCGCACCAGTTGTTTCCAGATAGTGGGTACTGTTGAAAGGGTAATGCCCGATAAAATCCTCATTTTGTGTAATAAATACTTATGTTGTTAAGGAAAAACTGAAGAGAAGCATCTAAAAATAATACCATTAATAAGTAAACATTAAACACAAAATCAAAGATCCTTATCTAAATTTACATTAGGATTCATATGGCATTTTGATTAAGTACAAGCATAACACAAAACTTAACAGAAAGAAAGTTCTAGACTTAAGCTAAAAAGAGAGGAAAATAAAAAAAAAGATCGAATTGAGAAACGAAGTGTGACAGCGATACACTTAAAACAGAGGGACGGACCAGACAACACTTGACAGCGACGGTGGCCACCAGAGGGATAGACTAGACAGAGGTAGTGCGATAGATGTTTTGTGGTGGGCGAGAGAGAAAGGGAAGAGAGTAACAGTGTAGTTCTTCAGACCAGACAAAGTAGCGGGTGACCTTCAATTAGGTTTTGTGTAAGAATGCATCGTCGTTTTTGATTTTAAGTTAAAATTTAGATTTACCGACGAAAGATTATTCCGTTGGTAAATTCGTTGATACACCCCGATTCAACTACGTTTTATTAAATACGTTGTAATTGAAGCAAATGGCGATGTTTAACTTTAAGCTTTACCAACGGAATACACTTCCGTCCGTAAACGACGACGCATTCACCTCTTTTACTGACGATGGTTCCTATTCCGTCGTTATATTCCATCACAAAAATCATCCAGATAATATCCCATCCATCTTTATCGACGAATATTTTGTCTGTTGCAAATTACCATATATTATGATAATTTCACTGATGAAATGTCATTTTCTGTCGGTAATTATCATTGTTTTCGTAGGTAATTTTCTGTCGGTAATTGGTAGTTTTCTTATAGTGTTGAGAGAGAGCTCGATATTTGACTTCAATACTTGATTGAACGACCGTGGGTTGCTTTTTGGAGGTCCAGAAGACAAGATTGCCCCCAAGAAAGACACAACCGCCAGTGGTAGACTTCCGGTCATCTGGAGAGCTGGTCCAATCGGAATTAGTGTAGGCTCGAAGGGCCAAAGGCATAGATGAAGGATGAAAAAGCAATCCCAAACTGGAAGTGCCTTTCAAGTAACGTATTACATGTTTACAAGCAACCTAATAAGTATTTAGTGGATTTGTTAAGAACTGACTTAGTTTATTTACAACGAAGCATTTGTCTGACCTGTGTTGCACAAAAACTGAAGTGCTCCTACAATGCTTCAATAGAGAGTTGGAAGCTCAAAAGGTGCGCCATCATGAAGTGATAGCTTGGTTGCTGTGGTGATTGGAGTAGAGCAAGGCTTACATGAGAACATGTTGGCTCTGTAAAGCAAATCTTGGATGTAGTGGCTTTATGAAAGGTATAAGACATTACTATTCCGGTAAGCCTCAAAACTAAGAAAATGATTTATACTTCTAAGTGTTTTTAATACAAATTGAGACTGCAATTGATTGATGACTGTGTGGATTGCTTGAGATGAGTTTCCTGTGATGAGTATGTCATCCACGTAGACCACTAATATTGTAATGACACCCTGATTATGTAAATAGAACAGAGAGGTGTCTGACCTGGAATTAAGAAAGCCCCACTAATATAGTGCATGTTTGAGTTTATGGAACCAAGCTTTAGGGGCTTGTTTTAAACCATAGAGAGCATTAGCTAACTTGCAGACATGAGGTGGCCGTGTTGTGCTTTCAAAACCTTGCGGTTGACTAATGTAGACAGTTTCCTACAGATCACCATTCAAAAATACATTGTTAATGTCAACTTGCTGGATATCCTAGTGATAGGAAACAACAAGTGACATAATAATTTTGATTGTTTATGCTTTAACATTAATCGGACTGAAAGTCTCTGAAAAATCAATGCCAGAGATTTGATTGAACCCTTTGGCAATAAGACGAGCTTTGTATTTAGAAATAGTCCCATCAGCATTGTACTTTGTTCGAACAACCCATTTTGTACCAAGAATGCGCATAATAGGTTCATAGGGAATAAGTGTCCATGTATTGTTTTGTTGTAAAGTATGAAATTTAGCTTGCATAGCTTGAAACCACATAGGATCAGTTAAGGCTTCTGATACTGCTGTAAGGTCAATGTGTAGGGTAGAAACAAGAGTGGTAGAGTAAAGTTTCGGTTTAAAAATACCACTCTTGGAGTGAGTTTGCATAGGATGAGTGTTTTGTGGTAATGACACATTAGTGTTAGTTGTAGTGTTTGATATAATGGGCAAAATAAGATTGGGTGAGGTGTTTTGGTTGTGTAGTGGGTTTGTAGTATTTTGTGTGGTCGTATGTACTGGTGAACAAGGATTCTGAGAGCTTACTTGTTTGTTGGATGAGGATTCTGGTGACTGAAAATATTCTTCCGTAGAGGAGTAATTCGAGATTGCCTTTTGATAGGATGAGGTTGAGGATAAAGTGGATATAGGAAGACTTGACGAAGCTATATTTTTGCTTAAGTGTGTGGGAAAAAGTTGAGAAACTAGAAACTCTTCCTTATTGAATTGTAGATGGCGAGAGATAAAGATCTTGCCTTGATTATTTAAGCATTTATAGCTTTGATGCATGGAACTATATCCAAGAAAATACACTTGGTAATATGAAAGTCAAATTTATGGTGAGAATAATATCTAAGATAAGGAAAACAATTGTAACCAAATGTTTTGCGATAGAGATAATTTGGTAATTTATTATACAACTATTCAAATGGTGAGGTATTGTTGAGTCTTAGAGATGGAAGGTTATTGATGAGAAAAGTTGTTGTAGAGAAAGCTTCAAGCCAATAGGTTAGGGCCATGTGGGCATGGGATAAGAGAGTTAGGTCTATTTCAGTGATATGTTGAAGTTTCCTTTTGGAAACACTATTTTGTTGGAGAGTGTGAAGATAACTAAAACGTGGTTGTACCCTATGTTGTGTGAGGTAAGGTAATAGGGCTTTGTATTCCCCTCCCATGTAAATATGAAGAGCTTTGATCTTTCTGTTCAATATTAGCTTTGAATTTAATAAAAACAGATAATGCATCTGATTTTAGTTTTAGGGGATAAAACTAGGTAAACCTGGTGCAAGCATAAACAAAAAATGAAATAGTATTTATGTCCTTTGGTTGAGAGATATGGAAAGGGTCCCCAAATGTCTGAATATATGATGTCTAATAGATTTTGAGCTGTTATGTCATGTGTTTGAGAGGGTAATTTATCCAGTTTTCCTTGCTTACATGCATCACAAAAGGAAAAATTGTTTAGATTAATATTGAACTTTATTGAACTCATAATTTGTTTCAATATACTGTTCGATGGGTGTCCTAGTTTGGCATGCCAAGCATTAACATTCTTATGTGCTAAGTTTGCCTCACAGTGGCTATCTTTTGAAGAAGAAAAATCTATGTATTTTGAAAAATGAAAATCACTAAACTTATGAGTAGGATGTGGTTGTATGATTGGCCTGATTTTGTTTTGCGACGTGGTAGCTTCAAGGTTATATAGGCCATCCCGAAGCACTCCCTTGAGCAGAACTGTCCCTATTACCTTATCCTTAAATAGACAATTAACATCAGTAAACTCAACAGTAATCTTGTTATCTTTGGTAAGTTTAGATATGCTCAATAGGTTTTTGGTTATATTTGGAACGTGCAAGATTTGTTTTAATGCAAGAGGTGTGTGTATTTTGTCTTGGAAATGGATATGAGAAGAGCCAACATTAGTAATAGGAACAGAATTACCATTACCAATAGTAAGTTGGTCCTTGCCAGCATACCCTGAGCTGATTGAGAGCTTGTTGAGGTCTACTGTTACATGATTCGTAGCCCAACTATCTACAAACCATGTACTGTCACTAATTGCTTCAGAAGAGGGATAACCTTGCTGATTGGGGGCTAAGTAAGATTGAGGGTTACTTTGTGCATTGTTCTGTGTAGATTGATGAATGGAGTTGTTATGTTTCCATGACTGTGTAGTGTTGCCTTGTCACGATATATCAAATTGTGACATTTTAGAGCCTTATGTCTAGGTTTGTGACATAGTTGACAAAAAACTCTATTTCCATTCCATCTGCTTAACCTCCTTTGCCTCTAATTCACTTCTTCCACCTTAGTTCTGGTTATTGTTGTTGTAAGTTGCAAGGTTGGCAGCAAGTGATTAAATATCTGCCTAAGCAATTGTATTCAATTGTTCTATTCTTGTTTCATACATCACGAAAGAGTATTGTACTTCTTATAGAGTTGAAGTTTTCATAGAGTGTGTTAAATAAACCATAACAGGATCATATTGATGACCAAGACCATTGGGTGCACTTAATATTATTTAATATTCTGTGAGGACATGTCCAGCAACTTGGAGTGAATCTCTTATAGATTTAACTTTTTGTATGTATTCAAAAATGGTGTGTGATCCCTTTTTAATTTTTGAGAGTTGATGTTTTAGTTGCAGGACTCTAGCCATGGAAGTTTGAGTATAAAGACTCTCCATGATTTGTCATACTTGGTTGGATGAATTAGAATGGTCTACCTGCCCGATCACTTCTTCTTCAATGGTTAAGAGCAACCAACATAGTAACAACTGATTTGTTCTATGCCATGCTTTGTATTGTGGGTTTTTGATGGCTTGATCCATATCTGTAGTGATGAACTGAGGAGAAGGTGCAGTGGTAATGAAACTTTCAAGTTCAAGAGCTCTTGTGGCTGCAAGTACTTGTGCTCTTCAGTTGATAAAGTTTTGCCTATCAAGTTTAATATGAAGATTAAAGTTTAAGGTTTTTGTTAAGATGGGAAAATCAAGAGAAGGCGTGGAAGATTGTGAAGCATTTTGACTAGTAGCTGATGAGCCATAGTTGGGATCCATTGACGTTGGTCACAGATGATGCTCTGATACCATGTAAAGATTTATGAAAGGAATGGTTGTTTTATTTCATCTTTGTAAATGTTTATATATACACTTGGTGAATGAATGTGAATCATTCAGTTATAACATAAATAAATCAAACGATTGTGGGGTACTCTGTTTCAACAGAAAGTGTAAGACAACTCATATTAGCTGGCAGTGGAGTTTTCCTTTATGCCCTTTTTACTTTCTTTTCTTACAAGGTCAGACACTTGTACAACTACAGTGGTTGAAATGGGTCGATTTCGAAATTTTTTTTAGAGAAACAAAAACAAAAGATTAAGTTTTAGAATAAGGTATGAATTCAAATTCACACTTTATTATAATTTATATGTTAATCATTTTATAGAATTTAAGAAAAGAAACATGTTTCGTAATTATTTTGCTACAAGGTGATTCAAATCCATTTCTAATTTCCCATCAAGCTATAATTTAAGAGTCTGAATATATTTAATCCTAATTTCTTTTTTTTTAAGTTAAACCATTGATATCCGACGTCACATGGACAACCGATTAATCCAAATTCAAGACAAACAGGATCTTTTTGGGCTATAAAGCTTTTCTTACGAGATTTAAAGTTAATCCATTATCAAGACTCGAACTAGACCTTGGTTAAGTACTGAGAAACTTTATTTTTGACAAGTATAGAAACGAATGTCAAACAAATTAAGGTAAAAGGATAAATTCTATATTTATATATTTAACATATTTTCTCCTAATTTATTAAATATTCACAAGTTAATTTTAATATATCGGAATTTAGTAATACACTCTTAAGATTTTATAATTTTGACTCCATAGTTTAAGAAAAATAACCTAGAACTGAAATAATCGTATGAATAGTAGTGTATTATTACATCTTCTAAGAATATTAGGTAATTGCTCTTTTACCTTGATAAAACTTTCCAGTTTTTGCATTCAAAGCACAGAAACAGTGAAGTGTTTGTAAGTTATCATTGTATAGATATTGCAAGGAATAAAGATTTTTACGTTTGGGAGTTTCAAAAATGCACGTCCCATCTTCGTTTCCAAACTGAAATTGTCTTCCTAGTATTTTGGCTGTTACTTGAGGTTGGAAATATGGCCTGATGCATAATTCCGGAAGAAATGTGCTCGATGAGTAAGTATCAACACACATCAGCAATAATGTTGCTGTCTTTGCTGAAGCAAGAGTGGCTCGACAAAATATACGATCATTGATATACACCGATCATTTTTGACCTACTTTTCGTAGTTTTCTTCTGATATTCCACATTTTCATGTTTCACGTCTCTCTTGACAACTAGCTTCTGTCAGCCATATATTCATCACCACTTTACTTTTTGATCCTTCAATGTCAGTTCTCTTTTCGTTGGATTGTTCACAAATCAGAAAAAGTTATGAATTGGGTTTATCTCATCGTAACATTTTTTGAATCTTCAAAACTTCTGTCGGTTCATTATGGTAAGGATGGAGAACCGTTGTTATCTCGGCTGTACTACCGGAGGCGTTGGAGAAGCCGGAATAGGAGAGCACTCGTTTAAAACAGACTTTTAAACATGTATGCGAGTTGGTTAGGGTTCATAAGTATCATTCACTTTTATAAGTAAGCAAAAACTTCTTTTAGCAGCTAAGGAAAGAATACACTTACGATTTATCTTCCAAAAAATAGCACACTTGGCTTTGAAATAGGAAGAGGATCTCATATTCTTTTGTTATGCCAATCTATATAACATCTTACAGGTGCAGGAGCAAGGATACTCTGTCCTGTTCTATTTATTGAATTTAAACTATTTATTTATGTGGATCCTGTCTCTATTTATGTGAGTCCCATATAAATGAATGGTTAAGATTTAATTGGACAGAATAAGACCGAGTAATATTTGACCGAGGATCCAAACTTCAGGTATAGTTTAATGAGAATGGACATCACATCCTTCAGGACGAACTTGTTCGATAACAAAAAGCAATAGTTGCTAAAAATTAAAAATAAAAAAGACTACAAATAGAGACTAGAGAGCTCAGAAGCATATTTCATACAGCCACGAAGAGATTAAAATGGTATTAGGGGTACTTCAAGTGATATATATGAGACTTCCTTTGTAAAATTGGATGTTTTGAGTTGATGATTAGCCTTGTTCAAGTGGTATACTAATAAAAACTCCTCAAATTAATTTATTAACGGTGGTTATGGAAATAATCCAAAGTATCAGTCAAATAATCCAAAATATCAGTCATACGATCGAAAATTAAAGGCAAAAAAGTTAAAAACGCTACAATAATTCATCAGTACACGTTTGAAAAAGAAATCCAACGTTGTAGTTGTGAACTCGTGAGTGAATGAGACATATTAACAGAACTCAAAACTTGGCAGCTTTCTAAATGAGATTACAAGAACTGGTAGGGAACACCAACGTTTTCTATTCAGATGAGATGGTTTAAAAGGAACGATGTTTTACAATCATTAATGCCATTTATGATACTGAAATCCTTACAAAACCTAAAGAATCATTTGATAATTGTAGATTCCATTTTTTAATTTAATTTTAGTCTGAACTTAATCAAATTTAATTTATTATGTTAACTTGATTAAGATTTGACTATTATGATTAGTCGAGTAGAAAATTTATCAAGATTAATTCCAAACTCAATTGGACTTGACAGTTAAACTGATGCAACTTGGATCATCTCTAATTTTCTACTCGTGCTGAAAATACATTTCTAATGTAAGTGAAGTAATTGTATAAAAGTTCATGGAAAAGTGTTACTGAATCTTCTAAGAATATTAAGGTAATTGCTCTTTTCATATGATATAAAACTTCTCAGATTATGCTTTTGAGCTGTAGCTTTAGAATCTGTGGAGTGTTCATTTCAGCGTTCCTGAAGTATCTTATGCTGGAAATCCATTTTCAATCTACGCCACCACTAGTTGTGTGTCTGTTTCCATATTGTCATTATCTTCCTGGTAATGGCCGTAGCTGACAATCTTTTAACCAAGTTTCCCAGACGACGCAGGAATATTGCCGGCTTCAGAATATGATTTACTTGTTTTATCAGTAATCTTTCCTACAGACAATTACATCGCTGTCTAAGACCATTTTGTAGGCAGGAAATGTTTTGAATTGCGGACTGCGAGTTATACAGCAGTTACGAACGATTGCAGCAATTACGGACGAAGCAGGCGTCATTTTAACAGAATCTTTTCCAAGTGATCCTTGGTACTGCAATGTCTGCAATGCCCAAGTTGAATAGTCTTAAATGGCATTTTCACTTTCCAGACCAAGGCACATGGTTTTAGACCAAAGGATAGGATATGTGAGATGGGCAAAGAATGGCACTGCTTGACTTTGGTTGATTGTTTTATATGTTAGACCAGCTTTTCTGGATTTGGAGGAGATGAAGTTTACCCCACTCTTTTGGAAGTGTGTTTCAAGTAGAAAAGAAAAACATTTACAGATTCTTATTTTGTCTAGTAGGACAGTAACTGACGTAGTTATAATAACTCTAGGCGTAGTTTCCAGCTGAGATCCCAATAATTGAATCAACTTGTAGATAACGAAAGTTAAAGTTACTAAAGAAAGAATGGGAATAAACATTTCATTGTATATAGAAGAACATAGAGGAGGAGTACAAATAGAGAGCTAAGAAGCATAACTTGTAGTAAATTTGGTGCTACGTTTTCTCATTGAAGTCGAAGATGAATTTAGAGCAACGTTTGGAGCACACAGAGACATATGAGCTGAAGCCATTGGGCAAGGACAAGAAGCTTGAGACTGGTATTTTGTGCCTGAACTGTCTGTCATAAATGCACATCCTTGGACTCCAAGGCTTCATACAAATATTTGCTGTATACCCTTTTGGTTTGCTGTTACATTGATTTTATTTTGCAGAAGAGATAGATGATTCACCAATTGAACAAGTGAGACTCACTGTTCCCATCACAGATGATCCAACAATACCATGCTTGACATTTCGAACATGGTTTTTGGGGATCATTTCTTGTGCTACTTTGGCCTTCTTGAACCAGTTTTTTGGCTACCGTCAAAATTCAATTTACGTGTCGTCAGTGATAGCTCAGATTTTAGTTCTTCCAGTAGGGAAATTCATGGCAGCATCATTGCCAACCAAATCTGTGGGAGTTCCAGGAACGAAACGGTCATTTTCATTAAATCCAGGACCCTTCAACCTGAAAGAGCACGTTCTCATCACTATACTTGCAAACGCAGGATCCAGTTTTGTGTATGCAGTTAGTATAATCACAGTGGTCAAAGCATTCTACCATCATAAGATACATATAATGGCGGCGATGATGTTAACACAATCAACCCAGGTGAGTTCTGTAACCAACGTCAAGACTCTGTTTGCTATTTGAATAATTTCAGAGTCTTTCAAGTGACATATAAATTTTGTTCTTCCTTTGCTACCATCACATGTAACGTGAGATGCAGAAGTAAATATTACAAGTTGTGTTCCTAGTGCAGAAAACTGGTAATGCCATGATAAGGCTATCTGCAAATTCTGATAATGTTATACCTATTTCTGAAGCTGCTCGGATTTGGATGGGCTGGACTATTCAGAAAGTTTCTTGTTGATTCACCTTACATGTGGTGGCCTTCCAATCTTGTTCAGGTCTCCCTATTTAGGTACCTCCTGCAATCTAGGCTTATATTTCATCCATGACTAGAATGGATAGTTTGTTCTATAATCATTTTGGTTTTGAACCTGCAGGGCCTTGCATGAAGTTGAGATTAGGCGTAAAGGAGGCCTGACAAGGCTGCAGTTTTTCCTTGTGGTCCTTGTTTCAAGTTTTGCATACTATGTTGTTCCAAACTATCTGTTTCCATCTATAACTGCTCTCTCCTTTGTTTGCTGGAAATGGAAGCACTCTGTCACAGCTCAACAGATAGGTTCTGGGCGTGGTGGCCTTGGCATTGGATCATTTGCAATTGATTGGTCCACTGTATCTGGCTTCTTAGGATCTCCCTTAGCCACTCCTGGGTTTGCTATAATTAACACCATTGTTGGGTTCTTCATAACTGTATACATTCTGATCCCCATAGCTTACTGGTCCAATCAGTATGAAGCCAGACGGTTTCCGATCATCTCCGCAGACGTGTTCGACGACAAGGGACAAAAGTACAATGTCAGTAGAGTTTTGAATTCTGCAACATTTGAATTCAATGAAGAAGGCTACAACAGCTATAGCAGAGTCCATCTCAGTATCTTCTTTGCTTATACTTATGGTTTAAGTTTTGCTACTTTGGCTGCTACCTTGTCTCATGTCGCACTTTTCTACGGAAGGTACCTCTCCTGTTCTGCCATTTCTTAGCCTGCAAATTCTGTCACAGTCTGCTGATCCTGCTTGTTTATTATATCTGCAGAACTGTTTGGAAACAAACTAGAGCAGCAATGGGTGACAATTTTGGGGATGTTCACACTAGAATAATGAAGAAAAACTATGATGCTGTCCCTCAATGGTGGTTTTACACTCTACTGATCATAGTCACAGGCCTTTCCATGCTTACTTGTGAAGGGTTTGGCAGAGAGTTACAGCTTCCCTACTGGGGTATTCTGTTTGCAGGTGGCTTGGCTTTCATTTTCACTCTTCCAATTGGTGTCATAACAGCTACCACTAACCAGGTCCGTAAACTTGATTGTTCGTAGTGTAAAGTTTCCACCAGGTTTTTTCAAGCTTACTCAGATTCTCTTAAAACATTTTTTTTTTGAAATTTGAATAATTGCAGCAACCAGGACTGAATGTACTCACTGAGCTTATCATCGGATACCTGTTTCCAGGCAGACCCCTTGCAAATATGGTATTTAAGAACTATGGTTTCATTAGCATTTTCCAGGCAATCAATTTTCTCTCAGACTTCAAGCTAGGACATTACATGAAAATACCTCCCAAGTCAATGTTCATAGCGCAGGTAACTTTAACTACCAAAAGCTTCTTCTCCTAACTTCAGATTCCAATAAACCAGAAACCATTGCAGACTAACTTAAGTTTCTTTCGGATTGAATAGTTGATAGGAACTCTGGTTGCATCGACAGTTTACTTTGGAACGACTTGGTGGCTTCTCACCTCTATACCTCATATCTGTGATCCCTCCAAATTGCCTGTTGGAAGCCCCTGGACGTGCCCTTGGGACAACATATCCTACAATGCCTCCATCATCTGGGGCCTGGTTGGACCACTGCGAATCTTTGGCCGTTTAGGATTTTATTCCGGCATGAACTATTTCTTTCTCATAGGCTTTGCTGGACCATTCATAGTCTGGATCTTCTCTCGCATGTTCCCCAAACAGAAGTGGATAAAACTTATCAACTTGCCTATCATACTATCAGGAGCCGGAGTCATGCCAGCAGCCAAAGCTGTGAACTACATCTGCTGGATTGCTGTAGGAATTGTGTTCAACTTCATTGTTTACAGGAGGTACAAGAGCTGGTGGGCTCGACACAACTACATCCTATCAGGTGGATTAGATGGTGGAGTGGCCTTCATGGCTATCTTGTGCTATTTCACATTGCAAAGCAAAGACATCATGGGACCAAGCTGGTGGGGTCTGGAGTTGTCTGACCATTGTGCTCTGGCAAGTTGTCCAACTGCTCCAGGGATAGAAGTTGAAGGCTGTCCTGTCTTCAATTGATGTAGTGCAGTTTTTCATGATTACTACAGCTTAATGTAGCCATATACTCTGTATATATGACGATCTCTTCACTGAAGGAAGAGAGTTACGTTTGGGGGTAACTTCTGTTGTTTTGAGGTCTGTAGATTGAATATTATAACGAAACAAATACAGGAGTGAGAATCAAGTAATAAACCATAACGTATTCGACTACAAGTTTGGAACTGAATTCTAACTTGTCAATTCGGTTTTGAGAATATCTTCAACTCAAACCAATATTGTGGCATTAACCTACCTATGGTTTCCTCGATTCACCTTTGTAATGTCAACTGAAACAATTGTAGAGAAGTTCGTAGAGGAGTGTGTTAATGCATCTTCCGAGAATATTAAGGTATGTTAAATATTGGTCTGATTAATTATTTGGGCATTATTTGTAATTGGATATATTTAGTATATCATTAGGATAAGAAATTTACTCGTGTGTGATTCTTGAAGATAAGATAGCGTGATGATTTATTGGAGATAAGCACCACATTTTATTGAAGATAATGCAGCAGATTTTTGATAATTTGGCAGCTGTATTTTCGACAATTTGGGCTATCTTGGCAGCTGCAATTTCGGTGATTTTGAGCAATCTTTATTGCTATGTTTCACATGCATAAACATGAATTTTTGCACAGTTGTGTTACTGTTCTCTTAGTTGAAAAATAAGCGTTAGTTTCTTTTAGTTGAAAAAAGGGATTAGCAGTGACCATTGAATAAGTTTCTTCGACTTGAGTTGGGTTAAACGCACGGAATATATTTGCACCATCACTGTTCTCAAATAAGGTATTTTCTACAATAACCCCATAAATAACGCCAGAGAAGTGCCCAATACACCGATAACTCTCATCATATGAAATGGGTTTAATGTCTAATTATGAAACCCTTGGAAAAAGATAATGAATCGAAATACAGCTGTTACGCCAAAACTATGTGCAAAGAACCAACCGCTATACTTTTGTGGGTTTCGGTGGTGAAACACTTATTCCATTGATGATTTCATGACGCT
This sequence comes from Erythroxylum rufum, assembly GCA_027478365.1. Taxonomy (NCBI): domain Eukaryota; kingdom Viridiplantae; phylum Streptophyta; class Magnoliopsida; order Malpighiales; family Erythroxylaceae; genus Erythroxylum; species Erythroxylum rufum. The sequence goes on along the minus strand of JANIHZ010000003.1, from coordinate 7,395,289 downwards.
GCTGTGTGTGGACTAACTGATGGTTTTTTTTTTAATATAATCAACATTAGCGCAAAAAACAGAAAAATGCAGGGAAGGCAAAGAAAACTAGCCCAAGTCAACAGGCTTATCCCGTGCACCCGAAACTTAATAGCCTTTCCCCCTTAACAATAACAGAAGCCGAACAATCTAAATTTAAAATGGAGACTAAACAAGAAGGACGATCAGTCCAGTTATGTGAGTTTGCATGTAATAAGACTACCCTGGCTAAAGCATGAGCCTCCTTATTGGCAATCCTACGCGTCCATTGAAAGGACAAGGGAAGGAAATACCGCTTCAATGATAAACAATCAAGGGTCAAAATTCCAATCTCAGACCGATTTGGCGAATGAGCTAATATTGATTGGACAGCTGCCAAACAATCTGACTCCACAATGATCTTGACAAGCTGTTGGATTTTTAGCTAAGAAAGAGCTTCCCTTATAGACATAATTTCGGAAAGAACTGGGTCAAATAGGGCAGGGAAAAAACCTGAAATAGCAGTCACAAACCTACCTCGTGCGTCCCTAAGAACCGCAGCAAAGTCTTCCGTCTGAACATCCTCTGGAGAAACAAC
>JANIHZ010000003.1:7356277-7371994 GCA_027478365.1 Erythroxylum rufum | reverse complement strand
CTAATTCCAAGTTTTTTTGTTGGCTCTCCGCAATTTCAGGAGACTTTAAGGTATATTGACTTACACACATTTGAGCCCATTCCCTTAACCATAATCCAAATAAATAGACTACAGAAATGCTAAAACAGACAAACTAATGAGAGCATGCAAATGCAATATACACCTGAACCTAAGTGGCGAGACAAAGTATGTTCTTCCACATGATCCAACCAATCAGGAAATGCATAAAATGGAAGTAGAAGATGAATGATGATGAACTCCATTTCCATTTGCAGTTGCCATTATGCCAAAACCTTTGAAATGCCTTGAGTACTTGACCAAATTTGCAACTCCAAACCACTACTTCTGCTGGCCTCAGCTACAGTAAATTGGAAATCTATGAGACACACATGAAGGGTTGTTTGTGATTGTTAGAAGAATAATTTTTATAATATCCCTGCATTCTTCACTACCCTGAATGAGTAACAGGAGGATTGATTAACTTAATCTTAAGTTCTATCTCTCCCGACTCAACGGCGCGAAGCCTCAACCATGCGTTTTGCACAATCTCACCGTCTACACAACTAATGGAACTTTCACTAGAGAGACAGTTATCACTGTCCGGAACAACCTTTCTCAATTCCGTCTCCCCCGACGAAACATGAAGAATCTGCTTCAACCTAGCAGCAGAGACAATTGGTTGAAGGTTGAGATCAGCATGTCCCATCTTGTCATCTGCTTTGAATGTGTCTTTGTCAAAAACTTCCTGTTCAAAGCGAGTTTTGGCATAAATTTTATTCATAACTTAAAGGGCCAAGCAAAATTTGTTTAATTCCACTAGCCAATTAAATTCATATGGTCCACATTAAACAGACTGAAAGGACATATTGAATTCCAAAATTTTTGAAACTCAACTCGCTAAATCAATTACTATTATAAATAGAATCCAGAAATCTGCCATACCAAATTTAGAACTCCTGCAGGTTCAGTCAGGGAGAAACTTAGCTCCTCATTCCAGACTGGATTAAGGCAACTATTGATGACCTTGGTCTTAGCTGTCTGTGAATGCAATAACAGTTACTCTCAGTAACAATTGAAGGAAAAGACTCTGAAAAATTCATAGATCAAACAACAAAAAAACACTTCAGCACAAAGCCTATACTGAGTGACAAAGACTAAGAGCAGAGCACAGCATTAAAGACAAGATAAAGCACATAACTCTGTAGCTTCGAATGAGAAATAGAATAACTCCCCCGTTCAACAAGTAAAGCAGCACCATAGGCTAGAGCTATCTTATATCTATCAAACAACTTTTCGGGAGCACAAAGATGAAATAGAGAGCTAAGATAGCAAAGATATGAATGCTGTAATGAAAATGAAAAATCACACCATTTCAGATCAGTAAGCAAGGTAATTACTATATAAGAAGAGAGAAAATGTTAGTGCATCCACAAGGAAAGAATGCTATAAGAAGAATCGCAGATCCTAGAATCACCTGATTGCCAAGCTTGACTATTACATAAGGATCACTAGTCTTGAAATCCCGGATCACCAACTTCTTTCCTCGCACAATTGTGACTTTTAGCAAGCCTAACTGCTCTGCCATACTAACACTATTATCAAAGCAACAGCAAGAAAAAGGAAAGCCTCTGCAAAGAAAAAGTAGAAGATTCCAAGACTTCAATGAGAAACAAAAACAGAATGTATCAGAAAGCTTGTTATCTTTGATCAAACAGAAAATATACGAAGTATAACAGAATCTGAGTTTCTCAAAACTGAAATATAATGCATGAGAAGTGGCACTCAGGAAGCAAAAAGAGAAAGGAGGAGGAGATGGGCAAAAGAAGGAAATAAAAACATGGTCGAATGACTCTGATTCCAGCAGATTTTTCCTGAGAAGAATAAGATCTCAAGCACTTGGTATCACACCCATAAAAGTAAAGGATAAGAAAATTGAAAATAGGAAGAAGGCCTAAAAGATAAGAGATGAGTATCAGGAACTAAATAAATTCAACAACCTGCAGAAGCACAATCTCCAATAAGTTGGATTGCATCCTATTAACGTAGGCTGTTCATAGCAACAACATATCATTAATCACTTCTACTTGAAAGCACTTTAAGTAGATGGCAAACTCCAAAAGGTATCCAACTTACTTAGTTACGTGCATAAATGCAATAGTGAGGCTTGGATTTGAGATAAAAGCGAGAAGCAAATTGAAACAGCAAGAGATACAAAAGGAGGAAAAGAAAGGCTTAGATAACAAATATTATTACCATAGAGCTCCAAAACCGTGGGAAGTAAAATAAAATGGTAGTCACTGAACTTTAACTAGCTAAAAGAAAAACAAACCCAGAAACTGAAAAAACCGAACCACAAAAAGCAATAATACAGGAAACTTAAATAAACTAAAACGGACGGAGCTCAAAAAACCAAGAGAAACCCACATAGAAAAAATCAAAACTCACCAAAAGTACGAAGAAAGTTTGAAGCTTTTTGGTGGATTTAGAGAGGAGGTGTTAAAGAAGAGGTTGAGTTCAATAGACCGAAGTGATATTATTGGATGGCAACTACCACGCGTCAGCCTTCTTGTCTACACATTTCTTGGTCCGCTGAAACCTCGTTTCCCAACATTTACCACGTTAGCCCGTTCATACACTGTGTAGTCTTCGATATCTCAATTTCTTTTCTTTCCATGTCCCTCAACCGTGTCTTCCTAGTTCTTAGCACATGGCTGTCTTTTCTTACTTATTGAAAAATATCTCATCTAGATTTAATACAGAATAGAGAATATTCCTCGAAGACCAAGAATTCTTATTCTGTTACTTAGACCAATTTATTATGTATTATTTCATATTTAAACAAAAAAGTGTAATTTTCAGCCGTACCCTTAATTTTCTATATTGGAATAACACCAAGTTTCGGTTTCTCTCTTACGCCACTTTTCTTTCTGCTCCAATTGAATTGTACTCCAATTGATCACCTACCATCCTAGTTCGGCCAGTTCAGGGATTATATTTTGTTGTCAATATGAATGGGCATGTCATTAACTCGTAAGGTGTTGGGTTAAGTCTCGTAGGTACTGTAACAAACCGGAATATGGAACTGGAGCAAACTGCAAGTGATAACAACCTTTCTGCCGGGAGAGAAATATATGAGAAGGCAATTTAATCTACACAACAAAGTGGCAAATAAGGCAGTCAATCTTCTATCACTTTGGTGGATGCCAAAATTTTTTTATCAACATATTGACATACAAGCACTATCACCAACTACCAACTGTACAAACCACCACCAATTTCTATTTCATCATCTCCTAGTTGGTCAGAATGATGCACTAAACTACACTAGATCAACCATGACACCATAATCTAATCAGTATTCCAGGACAATTACAGGACATTTGACATTCCTATCACGGTCAGGACACGCCGTCTACTGTTACTTTACATTCGTACGTAATCAAGGGCAACCGATATGATTTTATTAGTATGTTTACATTGTTAAATCACCTATTGCCTTCTTGCTGCCTCGGCTGACTTCAACTGCACCGGAGTCTGGAAATTTAACAAAGTGCTTCAGCTTTTGCCATTCTTCTGGAGACTGATCTAACTTTAGCCTAGCTGCTTACTTTCTTCTCTTTGGTGTTGGTTTTTTTACCTTGTCTTTCCACTTGCTCTGAGATTAGCAAAATTAACAAGCGTTAAATCAAGTTTACAGCAGTTGATAATTATGTATGAAATAAATGTAAAGCTAATGCAAGTACCAGAGGCTCATCGTCAGAGATTTCAGTCTCCTCAGCATCCGAAGAATGAGATGATTCTATTGACAATTTCTCAGGGTTTGCATTGCCTTCATTTGCTTCCTCTTCTAAGGCTTCACTCAAATCATCTGCTTCTCTCTCCAAAGCATCATCCTTTTTATTGGATTTTGTTTCTCCATCAGACAACTCTGAATGATTGGGGCTCTTCTCTGCTTCATCCAACTCTTTCCCTCTAGAAACTGATCCTTCCTTAACAGATCCCTCTACATCTGATAGGTTTTCGTTCACTCTGTTTGTGGGATCGCCTTCAGACACATCTGGAAGCAAATAAACCAGATATTTGGGGAACCGATAAGCAACATTCTCTAAAAGCTAGCTTTGCGTGTCGCACAGGACAGTGTATTAGAAGGTAAAAGAGTATGACGATCACAATATCCAATCACATTCAAAAGTGCAACTACATCACTACCAACATAGAACTAAAGATTAATAGAAAAAAGAATACGCAAAACAAACCAAACAGTGGCATTAGTTTACATTAGGTTTTTGTGAAAACCTTTTGGAAGTTCCAAATCCACAAATTTGACCTTAAAAATTCCACAACTAACATGCCCTGGGAACTTGGAATTACAAGAATACGAGTCTCACCAACTGATGCCCTGGTAGCTTCAGGATCTAATGATGCATCAGAATCACCTTTTTCCTTGGACTCTTTTTCCACCTTCTTAAAGTTTTTCTTGGGAGTTCTTTTTCCTTTCACCCTACAAAATTAAAAACAACATACTTATAACGCATTGAATTAAAGTAAAAAAGAAAAAGTACAACATAAAGGCTAGATTGGAGATGAAGCAATTTCTACTGACATTTTCATTGGTTTCTCCATTTGATTCGAACCAGCAGACCTCCTATTTCTATGTGGAGGTGACCTGTAAAACATAAAGATTTCCATATAACTTCAATTCCATAACCAACCATGATATTGCCATAGAAGGGAAAGTATTGATATAAGCTTATACAGAAAGGGATGCAACAAGGACAAATATCCTTTATTACATAACCAAAAAAAAAAAAACGAGGATTCTACAACACAGAGAACACTTACCATACTGCAGAAGAAGCACGCTGAGAAGAGTTCTTCTGAAATGGCAAAAGGAAAAATTACAAATGTAACATTGAAGTAGTTATTTTCTGGGACAACACTAGAATCCAGAAGCTTGAGGAAAGAATGCTTAATAAGATTACAGACCTTTGAAGGCTTACGATCAACAAGCTCCCAGCGCTCTTTATCTAAACGGAGTACTTCAACATCTCCATCATCATATAGTATCTGCAATAAGTAACAGATGTCATTCCAAAACTGAGCAACAAAATTAGATCCAATATGGATTCAGAGAGAGAGATAGATAGACTTACCACATGTTTCCCCTTTAGAGGATCATAAGACTTAATCGTACCTTCATAAAACCTGCCAAATTAACCACAATGAACCCCACAAAATTAATCCAAAAAGCTAAACAAATTTCTCAAAATCCATTGAAAGGAGAACTTTAGGTAATTACAGCTTTTGGTTCGTAAACTTTTAAATTTGGCACCTATCCTATTCCCATCATCTGAAACCTAACTACTATATGGAATCGTGAATTAATTAATACCGCAACACCACCCAGAAGTAGAATAGCAACACAGAAGCAGCTTAAACTGGGAAATAAAGTAGAGAGTCTAGCGAAAATTAGCAAAGAATACAAATGTTAAGAAATACTCACCAAAAAGCATCTCACAGCCATGAGCATATCAATTATAATTATATAAAGCGTACATGTCGACTAAAGAACTAAAAAACCTTGCACATAATGTAAAGAAAGAGGCAGGAATGGGGGCTTCATAATTTTGGCTTTCAATAAATTAAAAAAAAAGTACTCACTGCTTATCCATGGGCCACCAAACTTTGATTCTATAACCAATTAATTCTTCAAAGTCAATGCCACTTTTCTTTGTTGAGCACTGGAAAGAGGAAGAAAAAGTTTAACAAGTAAAAAAAGCATAATATTGCATGTTGAAAGTAATGTACACAGCTGTAAATTACAAGAAAAGAAAAACTTCAAGCAAGACAACCAACTGAAAGGAACACCAATAAGAATTTGAGTACATATCTGCCAAAAGACAGCTATAACCTTGCCAGTATATGCAATCACAGCACAATTATGAATCATGCATGAATCATAATACTACCAACCTGGTACACTTCAAATGTATGTAGGCATGTAAGTTAGCATTTTATGTTTAAAGTGCAAGAAAGAGGGGAGTATACATAAAACTAGACGAAAAACTTTGCAAAGAAAATATTCTCACAAGTCAAAGAAAAAGGTCTTATTCAATTTATTTGTAGGTTGTACTCCCAACTAAGTTGGTTTTAATGAATTAGCAGAGCCAAAGTCTTTTAATATTCGGAATTTAACATCTTGAAACTTAGTTGACAAAGAACGATGGGCTAATAATCAATTTTTTAAATAATGGAACAGAAAAAGTTGAGTAAAGGCAGTTGAGAAAACAGCACATAATAAGTAGTATAAAAAATGTATATGATACATTTGGAGATTACGTCCAAAACTGAATGGTGTCTATATAAGAAATGCACAATGTAAATAGTATCATCATGCTTTTCTTGGTAGTTGTAAAGTATCATCATGTTGGCAATCGTAATGACACGTAACTGAAAAACAGTTATGCATAAGTACCTAAGAGATAAATATCATATTGTTTCAAGTAAAGGACAAGGAGTCAACCTTTGCTAACCCTTTAACGCTTCTTCTTTTTCGCTTCTTCATGGATACAGTCAAAGACTTGTTAGTATCATTGTTCTTATCAGTCTCCATAACCAAATTAGGCTTCTAAAGAAGAAGAAATTGAAAAACGAGTCATTAAACAACAATAAGAGTATAAGCCACCATATTGATCATTAAAGAAATCTTACCATAAGATCATCATCATCAGAATCTCTGAATTTGTTGTCATTGTTATCGTGAACCCAATCGGTATTTTTGCCCCTAATTTCTGCTGAGAAGCCTCTGCTTTTTGGAAGGCACGATGCCATAAAGTCAGATTCACTGCTATCTTTCAGCCTAGTTTTTCTGTCTCCGAAATTGACACTGGTATCATGCCATAACGCATTTAAAGAAGCTTTTGGAGGAGTTCGAGTTGATTTGGAACCACTATGACCAGAAGATGATCGCTTTCGTTTAGGAACAGGAGTGGAAGTGATTTCACCAACTTTCCTCTTTTGAACTTTTCGATGCTCCACTTCTGATTTTTTTTCAATCGAAAAACATTTGTGCCCATTGCTAGACTCAAACTTGGTAGACAGCCCCAAGTTATCCAAATTAATTTCCCTCACCATTTTCAAAATATCAGCATCATTATCAGCACCCTTTGCTTTAACTGACGAGGACTTCTTTTTATCCTTTCTGCTCTTGGTTCCCTGAGATTTCAGTTGTTTTATGATCTTCCCAAGAGGCAATTCATTTCCTTCTATTTCAATGTCTTTTGGAACCTCATCCTTAGCAATATCAGAAATAACCTATCGGTACCAGAGGAAAATTATGTTAGTAAAATTGGAAAGCAGCACTAAATGCCACATAACATCATTGCATTGTTGAAAGTACTTATAGCACTAGAACATACTCGCCCATCAGTTTCCAGGTTAAGTGATTCAAAGTGCGCCAAGACATTTTCATCATCCAACCATGTATTTCCTTCTTTTACCTATCAAAAACATGAAATATCATTGATGAAAATCACAATACTCTCATGACAGAGAAACTATAAAAGCACCTCCCAAAGGTAAATGAATGACATTACAAAACACAGCCATACAAGAGAATTAATAAACTCTGTTGATTCTGTATAAAACAATCAGGAAGTTCTCTTTTCCATGAGTTCAATCAGTTTCCATCCACCACTTGAAGTTGTAAAACTTACCAGAGAATCATTGCCTTCTTTTTCTTCATGTGGTTTATACAGCATTGGAGGCAGAGGTACCCTTGAAGTCAACTTCTGCAGATCATCGTCTGTTTGAATTAAGCGTTTGGTCACTGACAGTCCAAGATTCGAGATAGCATGTGAATTCTGTGGATGTCAATAATTGCATCAATGAGGCTTATTTAATTTCTTCGAAGTTTATGGTGGTTAACCATCAATCAAAAAGGCAATGAAGAGTAGAAAGTAGGCATAGGACTCTGAAACCTTCGATTTTGCTGCATCAACTATATCTTCGGAGCACTTGATGCTCTGAAATGTAGAAATTATAGCAGAAATATTCTCCTTCTCCTTGTTGGTAACAGACTCTAACTTGCAATCGTCTTTTTGCACAAGTATGGACAGAATCAAGTATAACTGCCTGAAAAGCAGAGAAGAACAAAGACAATGTTATTTCCAACAAATTTAAACAAAAAAAAGCCTTGATCCTTCCATTTAATGGAATTACATACATGTGATATTGCCTCAAAAGCACAGTAGAAAACAAATGCGATCAGTGTAATTACACTAACCGATATATTGGTTCAAATGCTTTAACTTCTTTGCATTCATCTACACTGGGGCATGAAAGATGAGCAAGAGAGTGGACCAAGTAAGGGAGAACGTGTTCAGGAAAAGGTGCCAAAGGAGTTGCATCACTTTGGCCAGGTGCTTGTCGTGCCTTGGCTTGGTAATGCATTTGAACGATGTCAGCAAAGTTCTGCTTATCCTGCCAATTCAAACAGTCAGGAAAATTCAACCAAGGAAAGACTTGCAACTTTACTACACAGGTAACAAGCAAGTAAAATTAGAAATCGGAGACCAAATATGAACCAACTGGTTCTAGTATAGGTACCTCTTCCAGATCAGAGGGACTGGAACTCATTATGTTAAATAAGAATGCACACGAGTATTTCACATCCAGAAGCCTGTCCTTTATATATTGATGAACTTTGCTTTGAAATAGCTTTCTAACTTGGGGAAAAGCAATCTGCAATACCAAACAGGAAAGGAAGAAAATTATGAAGGAATAGATCATGATGTAAAGAAACCGTTACTTGCAACTTATGACTAACTGGGAACAGATGATATAGGGAAATTACCTCTGGTGTCCTCAGCAATAGGTGGAAGATATCAATAGGTATCTTATGATCCCAATGCTTTGATAATCTAAGAAGTGCCTTTGCAGAAGCAAGTTTCAAATGGGCCTTATCAACTGAGCTGCATGATGAGGTAAACCGGTAAATAAAACTGCAAATCTCACAAACTAAGAACTGATCAAATCAGAGATGATATGCAGACTAGTCTAAAGAGACAACAACATGATACCTTGATTCTATGTCTTTTGATAACTCTCCAAAAGAAAGCATGTTCTTAAGGATTTCAAGAAGGTCATCAATACCAGGACGAAGGTGTGCATCTTTGACAGGCAGGTAGCTCTTAACCAACGTCTTAATCCCATACATCTAGAGCAATTCCATTTCAAATCAACAATGTATAGCTTGCAGTCAGGTATGGTAAGAAGATAAAGTTTGATTCTAATGAACAACTCATCTTTGAAATGACTCAAATAAGTAAGAAAAAGACCAACCTTCAACAAGCACAGTTCACTTCTGTTATCCCAACCACTGTTAGTGTTTTCTTCTTCTTTCTGTACAACAAAGCACCCTTAATCATTACTATTAAAAAGTGCAAAATAAGAGGAATTTGAAGAGGATCTTCAGAGGCATACAGTGCTGCATTCCAGGATCTTGTTTTTGATGAAATTTTTAATCTCTCCTTCTCTAGTTTCGAACACTGGCATTGCAGTCTGTGCTATGCATCCCAAAGATTGTAATACAGCTGGCAAATGTCTCTTCTCCTCCAGCATATCAACAAGTCTCTGAATACGCAGGCAACATTATTTGTATAAATACATTTATGAACACTGCCTTGCAAACACTTCGACAAATCTGACTACCAGTGGCAGTGACACACAAGAGGCAAATAAAATAAAGAATAGGGCACCACCTTGTACAAAACAGAGAGGGACTTGAGGCCATCATCCTTTGTTATAGCTGCCAGGGCATGTACAGCATACTTGGCCTGTCTCCGTGTGCCTTCTAAACAGAATCTTTCCAATATGAGGTCAAGTGAACTGCATTAAGCAATAATTGCAGTGTAAGTGTATATTTAAGGAACAGACCAAGAGGCAACAATTTCAAGAGCAATACCTTGATGAAACTGCAAGTTGTTCACGGATGGTGCCACCAGCCTTCGCCAAAGCATGCAAAGCACCTTCTTTGATCACTTCATTGTCATCTTTCAGGAAATTTACTAACTCTTCTTCAGCCCCAGTCAGCAGTAATGGACTGAAACGTGCAAGAATCTGAAAATTCTCACAAGAAAAAACTTCATTACGTTTTGATGAATAGGAAAAAAACAACTTGATACTTAAAAGATGAACACACATAAGCATATAAACACACACAATCATATAAAAGAAAAGTTGCGTAGTTCAAGGCCAATGGCACCTTAATGAAGTTTATACTGCAGTCACAATAATAAAAATGATTGAAAAGTTCAACAGGATCCAACACAAAGTTCCAAACTCAAGAAATGTTTAAATGACAGTCAAGAAAGAGCATGTTCCAAGATAGTAAATGACTAAATGGAGATCGGATGAAGGATAGATTTCAGATGTTGATCAATGGCTTGTTCTCACCACAAGAATATCCATGGACGATTGAGTAAGCTGAGTATTTCCAGAAGATTTGTGTGTAGAAGCCTCCAGAAGAATTTCTTTGACATGCTCCTTGTTGAAAAGTAAATAAGAGCACTTGAAAGAGAGATTGCTCAAAAACTCATAGAGTCTGTGCTTCTCACCAAGGATTTTAAGCAAATTATCCTGCAAAAAGAAAATTCAAAGAACAACATGCAGTTTCTTATTCAATATAAGTTGCAGGGACAAGTAGTTCCAGTTGGAAAAGATTTTAGGAAAATAGCAAAATGGCATTCATTGTTTAAATCACTCATAAGATGCCAACAATGTCCGGGCCCAACAATTTTTCTAATAAGCATCTGAAGGAGAATGAACATCAGAATCAAATAAAGGAAAGCTATTTTAGCTCACTTCGCAACAAATTGGCAAGTTTACAAAACTGGATGTAAGATATGTACAAAGATAGAATAATAATTATTAAGCATATGAATCATAGTAACAAATTTGTACAAAATAAAGATTCCTTGTTAATGGTATGATCAGAATTTGATGTGTTGGAGTGACAACAGCAAAGGTAATAGTAATGCCCGTTATACCAAGCACACAATTTTCATAACTATGGTGAGATTACCACTCTAGTTGAAAGCATAAAGCTTCCCGAGCTTTGTGCCCCAATTGATGCCAACATATCATCAATTCTAGTTTTCTGAACAGAATATTAATAACTGGTGTCACTTACACGAATGTTTAAGGCTTGATGGAAGCTAGTATTTTCATCAACAAGACTTGTCAAAATCTTCCAAATGTTGGCGTCTTTCAATTGATCAAGCATCTGAAAATTCTCCTCAGCTTTTACAGGTTCAGCAAATGAGCGGGACATGATTCGGAAGCAAAACAGAAGCTTTTTCTGGATCTCAGGAGCATCACCATCCTGTATGTGAATGAGATGCAAATATTTGATTGTTTACCTCAACTCTTAATCTAAACATGAATGACTTAAATTCGCTAGATTTGCATACCTGATGCATCTGCCTAAGCGACAGGTATCTCTGCATCTCTTGCTGTAATCTGCATCCAGAACCATCAAATTCTCAAAAATGACAAAGGAAGGCTGTATCAATAGTCATATCATAACCAAACATGAGCTACTCACCTTTGCTTCTGCTCCAGAATCTTCTCAAAAGCTTTAAGCTCAACTTTGTCAAATGCAGAGAAAACTCTGACCCAGTGCTTAACTCTGTCTTTGATGGAGCACTCAGCCGGGAATAGAGATCCACCAAGAGCAGATTCAATTGTATCTGATCTGAAGAGGAATGATACATGTTAGAAACAATTTTAAACCAGTAAATGGAGAAGCAAGTACTAAAAAGCTATAAAGTTCATCAGATCAACTAAAGCATGTCCATGAGCGGCAAATGAGGAAATGGAAAAGAAAAATGCAGATTAGTTTGCAAAGTAAGATGTCTTACCTGAAATCTTTGTCATACAAACACCTCAAAATCTTTCCAGGAATCCAATCAAATGTACTAGGATTTATTGAGCCCTCAGTGGACTTCACACAATAAAATTTGAATATCTCAGCAAGTCTCTCCATTGTGTACCTTTTAACAAGTAACTAAAAGTCCCAGAAAAAAAAAAAAAAAACATACACATTAAGTACTATAAAAAAACAACAAAAAGTAGCTAGGCAACAAGAAAAGAGTGAGCCTACTGATTTGTCCCTCAGACGGTCTGCAACTACTTTTATTGTTTCTACCGGAACCGAATTCAAGGCATGACATGCCACATTGGATATCACATCAACAACTTGCTTTCGAACATTCTCATCATAGTCCAACAGTCGATCGCAAAGGGCAGCTGGAATACAATGAACCAAAACCAATATCGGTTGAGGCTCTCAAAGAATAAGTTTGTCAAGCGACTCAGCAAACTTACACATGATTTGGGGAGTCTCAGCACGTAATGGATCTGATAATAGGCAGCTTTTAACATGTTCAAGGACGGACATCCTGACCCCAACTACTCTATCAGTCAATCTTTTCAAAAACTCTGAAAAAATTGGCTGAAATGATTCAGTAATGGCAGATCCCGGCATAGCAAATAAATCTCCAACTAATTTCACAGCTTTTAAACGAGTGTCTAGTTGATCAGTCTGCAGATTTTGGAACAAACTTGTTCAGAATTTTAAACAAAAAAAAAGTCTTAATACACACATAGCCATATCAAAACACGCAAGTAATGTTCTTCAATTTCTATGTAAGAGAAAATGCTTCAACCAATGATAGCTGTAATTAGATAACCATGGCACAGAAAGAAATGTATCTTGAAATAAGATTATTCTACATCTTAGGCATAGAAGTGCATGAGTAGGCCATCAATTGGAATTACCAATAGCTCGCCTGTGAGGTATGGGACAACTCCTGATAGGATTTGAGGGGCACAACTATAAACATCATATATGACTTCATGGTAGTCAATCTGATTATTTGTGGACCTGTTATCCCCAGACATTGATGATATGAGGAACTGTTTTATGCCAGCTTCAAGTTTTCCCACACATTGCTTTATAACATTCATCGCAAGCTTCCTTGCGGCATTGGAGATATCCTAGAATTACAAACATCACCGAATGCCAACCCAGTAAGGATGCCATATAACAAGAAATCCAAATTAACACAAATTGTAGTTGACAATAAAGCACATAATTGCATCCAATTAAATATAGGTGCTTACACTTCTGTTACGACCTAATACAGATAATATAATAAGTAAAAGATCCTCTCTGACATCCTCACTTTCTTCAATGAGAAGGGCCATGATTGTCTGCATCGAAGACAATACACTTTCCTGATGATTATCGCTGCAAAACCCAGAGTTTCAAGATCAATCACTTTAAATAAATTAAGCATCATAAAAAGGCAATGGGATACAACACACCTTGCAACAGCAAGAAATGTACTGAACATTTTATTCACCAGATCATCGCATTCAAGATCCAGCATCACAACACATGACCTATATTTGGCAAGAGTCTCCAAAATAACAACCCTCCTTCCAAATGAGGGACCACTAGTATCACTTAACCCACTAAAAGTGCCTACAATCAATTGAAAAATATCCTGCAGATAGAGACCAATCAGCTATGAATAAAATTTTTAAGTCTTGTAAGTAACATGGAATCCTTTAGTCAATAAGTTCCATCAACGTTAAGCACCTTTAGAACCTCATCGCTGTAAGGAGCTTCAGGTGCAGTAATTCGGGTTATCTCACAAATACAGGTTGCAACCAAAAGCTTAACATCTCTATCTTGATGTTTTAGCAATTCTGGCTCGATAATTGCATCAAGAAAAGGTTGCATCGACTCCATCATCAAAGCAGAGGGTGATTGTTCCATCTCAGACAGAGGGGCAACAGCTTGCTGCAAGTATAGCAAATATTATTAGCAAGTAACGAGTAACAATGTAAATATATGCCCTATAATGAAAAAACATGCTAGAGTGCCAAAACTATTTTCCAGTACTAAAAGTCCAATGTTACCAACCAAGACACATACCAAGAATCTAACTTTAGCAACCAGAGCAGATTGATCAAAAACAACACAAAATTTATTAGACAACTAACAAAGCAGTATGAGAAGACAAATAAAACATCCATGACATTAATGCTTAGTTGAACCAGTAATTGGTAGCAAAAACCTAAGTCACACACCAAGTAGTCTCAGCTCAGTCCAAGCAACTTCTGGTTACATTGTGTTGTCCCTACACCCTTAGTTCAACACAGAGGAACTCCAGTTAAAGCCCACAGACATAATTCGCACCAATAAAAAGCTATAATGTATATTCAACTTATATATTTTCACACACCAAGTTTCCAGCACAAGGATGTAAGGATAGCATTTTACATTTTCTTAGCTCTACAGGATAATTAAACTTAATACATCTAGCCTAAACTCTAAACTGTTACATGTTCACATCAGGCCATTCAACTAACGGACAGGTCACCACTCAAAACCTCAATCGTGATTTATTAACTCAAGAATTCAAAATAGAAATGCATTTATACGTTGATCGAAGGATCTGTCTTTATTTCCATCACTTAAGCTGGATAGAACAAAAAAGCATTCAATTAATTATTTGACCTGTCTTAAGGATGTTTCACACCCAAACTAAAAGTTCACTAACAATCCACTTGTCTCACTAAAAGTCACTAATTTACTCCCCATTAACATATCTCACAACTTCAAACTACAGCATTACCCTAGCAAATAGCTCTGTCCACTCTTTGCAACGAACATAAATTAAATAAATAGCAATTTCTACATCGTAACCCCAAAAAGTAACAAGTGAAAGTTTCCCAGAGCAGCAAACCCTAGATGGAAAACAAACCCTATACGGAAAACAAACCCTAGTTCAACCTGATTTTCAAGATAAAATGCTCAACAAACACCGAAGTTCACCAAAAACTAAATCTCTACTTGAAAGCAAGCAAATAAATAATCTCTGACCGAATAAATTCTCAATCTTTAAGCTCGCGTCAAACAATACACCTTCCACAGAGAAGAACCTGAACAAAGTGCTTCTCATCTCCAACTCGAAACTAACTCAATTTGGGCGTCAACTAACCAAACCAAACACCACAAGAAATCCCCAAATACCAAATTCACTACGTTCCATTTTTCCACACTATTTTTTTTTCCCAGCAAGCAAACAACCACATACAGAATAACAGAATTAACTAACCAGACCTAAAAAGAGGGGGAAAAAAGGAACTTGGTAAAGAAAACCACACCTTAAGGAGCTTAACGAGGGCGTCTTTAGAAGGGGGAAGACTCTGTTGAAGCTTGGATCCCACATCCTTAAGCTGTTGTTGAAGCTTGTCTTCCATTTTACTCTCTATCTCTCTCTCTTTCCGAACGTCGTGTTTTGCTTAGAAGCTTCGAAGCTGAAGCAAAACTAGTTCGGTCATGGAAGATTATAGGGTTGAAAAAGCTCAAGCTACTCTGTTTCTTCTTTTGGGGGGTTGAAACAGCACAGAACAGAAACAGAAGAAAACAGGGTCGCGAAATGAACTGGAGATGTAAGTAAGTGAGGTGTAATGTATATCTAACTATCTATGTCCTATATTCTCTCCTCGTCCTCCCTCGCACATGAATCATCATGATGCAAGCCGACATTACTTAAGAAAATTTAATTTAAAATTTAATAAATTCAAATTAAATTCGATAACTTCGATTTTTAATAAATACATTTGTTTATTAACAATTCT
>JANIHZ010000003.1:6989140-7001961 GCA_027478365.1 Erythroxylum rufum | reverse complement strand
AGATATGTTACATTATATTATATCATAAAAAAATTAGAACAAAATATTATTAAAGTGAATAGAAAAAAGAAAAAAAACTTACAACTAACCAAAATAATAATAAAAAAGTAGTCCATTAAACGGCTCCCAAGTCCCAACTTCACATTACATCTGCATTTTAAAAAAAGCATAAATACCCAAAATTATTAATTTATATAATCAACTAACTTCCATCTTCGTAAAATATGAAGAAAAAGTTAACATAATAAAAGAAAAATAGTTAATAAATATGCTAAACTTCTATTAAACACGTTTGGAAATAAAAAACACTTACCAATCAGATTGATTAATAATTTCAGAAAAACTTCTGCCTGTCATCTTTTCAACGCATACACGGCTTCAACAGTGGTTTTTTGCAGAGCTAACTCAGCCTTTGTACTCTCCAATTCCTCTTGTGTAGATACTAACTCTCTTCTAATCGTACTCGATTTGATGATGTCTCGAAAGTAGAATCAAGATTAGATTTTTTGAGACAGGCCTTTTAATTTGGCATACATAGAATTTTCTCCTAGCACTTGGATGCAAATTTGTTCTGCACTCATATGAGGAACATCCTTCGGTAAATTTTCTTGTTCTTCTCACAATTTTTTCATTTCAACCTGTTATCTAAAAATTAGAAAATTTGTTCATTTTAAATATAACGATAATATATAATCTAAATGAGGTTGCAGTAAAGAATCTATATCCAATTTTTTGCAAAAGAAATATGAGAATTTGTCTCATTCGGCTTTACCAAAACATCATCTTGGAAATTTGTGTCAGTCTGATGATGTAATTTTGACACATTGCAAGAGACATGATTGCTTCAAAGTCTCATTTGAAACCCAAGACGAAAAAGGAGATTGAAAGGGGGAATTAGAGATTAAAAGAAAAAATTGTTGGTATCATCTGGAGAAAGTGAATGAAAGGCATTGAAGAATCTTTAAATACATGAGAAAGGCCAGAGATTAGCAAATTTGGAAATTTGTCTTTGAAGATGTGAATTTACTTAGAGCTATAGAGTAATAGAAATTAAAGAAAAAAAACCACACTGGCAAAAATTGAATGGATTGTATATGGACGATTTCAAAAATGAAATGAATGAAAATCAATAGTGTTGCACCGGTTGTTCAATGAGATACTTATAGTTTTTCCAAAGAAAATAAACATAAAAATTAAAAACATAAACTACAACTTACACAGTTCGCCTCAACCTCTTCATCAGCCCATCCCATTTTAGGATTGTAAAATTGAGCCTCGTACATATCAATATCGTCCAAATTCTGTAACATAGAAATTGTAAATAAAAAAATTATTTATATAATTATATTGTTAAGTCAAAATGACTTTATGATTAATAATTTTGATGAAAATCAAATAATAATAATAATATTAGAAAGTAAGACGAAGCAGAGAAGCAAAAGTAAAACGAAGCGTGGAGACAAAAGTAAGACGAAGCACGGAGATAAAAATAAGACGAATCGAAGAAGCAAAAATAAGATGAAACGCAGAGACAAAAGTAAGACAAAGCACGGAGACAAAAGTAAGACAAATCGCGGAGATAAAAATAAGACGAAGCGAAGAAGCAAAAATAAGACGAAGCGCGAAGACAAAAGTAAGACGAAGTGCGGAGACAAAAATAAGACGAAGCAGAGAAGTAAAATTAAGACGAAGCGCGGAGACAAAAGTAAGACAAAGCGCGGAGACAAAAATAAGACGAAGTGGAGAAGCAAAAATCAGACGAAGTGCGGAGACAAAAATAAGATGAAGCGGAAAAGAGAAACTAAGACGAAGTGGAACTAGGAATAAAGCTTGCTAGGAATAAAGTTTACTAGGAATAAAGTTTGGTCTTTAGTTCCCAGACCCTTTAAAAAGTCCATCATAGGAACTAGATGGGTTTTCAAGAACAAACTAGATGAATCAGGAAGAGTGTGTCGTAACAAGGGAAGATTAGTAGCACAAGACTATTATCAGCAGGAAGGAATAGACTACAATGAGACTTATGCTCCTGTAGCAAGATTAGAAGCTATTAGGATCTTGCTTGCATATGTTGTCTGTCATGATATAAAGCTATTTCAAATGGATGTGAAGAGTGCATTTCTGAATGGTTTTATAGATGAAGAAGTTTATGTGAAGCAACCTCCTGGTTTCGAAGATGTTAAGAAACCAGACCATGTCTATAGACTTCATAAAGCCTTATATGGATTGAAGCAAGATCCTTGAGCCTGGTATGATCATCTGAATTCTTTTCTAATTAAGAATGGTTTCAATAGAGGTCATGTAGATAAGAAGTTATTTAGGAAATGCATTAAGAATGATTTCATCATAGTTCAAACTTATGTTGATGATATTATCATTGGTGCAACGTCTAAGAAGTTATATACTAGTTTTGAGAACTTGATGAACAATGAATTTGAGATGAGCATGATGGGTGAATTAAAATTCTTTCTTAGGTTACAAGTTATGCAATCCGAAGAAAAGATTTTTATTCATCAACAAAAGTATATCAAGGAACTGTTGATTAAGTATGAGATGGAAAAAGTAAAACCAATGTCAATTCCGATGCTTCCTTCAAACCTTTTGTCTAAGCTTGAATCTGGCAAGAAGGTTGATCAAACCCTTTATAGAGGTATTATTGGTTCTTTTCTTTACCTTACAATAAGCAGGCCTGATATTTTGTTTAGTGTTTGTTTGTGCACAAGATTTCAGGCAGATCCTAGAGAGTCTCATTATATTGTTGCTAAGAGAATTTTGAGATATTTATCAGGTTCCACTAATCTTTGCTTAATGTATGAGAAAGGTAAATATTTCAGGTTAATTGGCTACTGCGATGTTGATTATGCCGGAGATAGGATTGATAGAAAGAGTACGAGTAGAGGATGTCACTTCCTTAGCCACAACCTCGTTTCCTGGTCGAGTAAGAGGAAAAGCTCAATCGCTCTATCAACTGCAGAAGCTGAGTACATGTCAGCCGCAAGTTGCTTCTCACAAACGTTGTGGATTAAGTACTAGTTGGAAGACTATTCAATACAAGAAGAAGAAATCCCAGTCTACTGTGACAACAAGTGCTATCAACCTATCAAAGAACCCAATACAACATTCGAGGGTGAAACATATCGAAGTTAAACACCATTTTCTACGAGGAAGATCGTAAGTCTACAGTTTGTTGAGACGAACTATCAATGGGAAGATATCTTCACCAAACCACTGAGTGAAGAAAGATTTAGAGAAATCAGACGAAACTTGAACATGGTTATATTGAGTGATCAATCGTCTAACACGTCATGTCCCATATGGTTCTCCTAGTTAAGAAGATAACGAGTTTTAAAAATTTCAAGGTAACAATAACAATAAGTTACAGACGGTAACTTCTGTCATAAGGAAGTTTTGGAGGGAAAGCTTCTTAACGCCTTGAGAATACCACCTACTCTAGAACACTCCTGAAATACCCTAACATCGACTTTTAAAGAACTCTCAACAACACTTTCCATCTCTCTATTTGGATACCAAACCCTCCTTATTCATACTCTCAACTTTAGAAACCAAAAACTTTTCCCAAAAGGTCTCTTCAGTAGATATTCAGGTTTCGCTGGGGCGAAACAGCAACGTTGCCACGGCGAACTTGCCTGTTGCACCTGTTGACTTGTTGACTTGTGCTTTTGTTCTTCACCACTTAGCTCCACTTCTTGAATCTCCCACAATGAAAAATAGTAGTTTGTAGTGTCAATTGTTCTAAGAAAATCAATTTAGTGTAATTACTAATTACTTGTGACAATTTTACCCTCAAACTACATTAATTCAAGACAAGCACTCAAGAGTTAAATTAAGCACAAAATCTGAAAATAAGAGCCAAGAAGTATAATAGAAACCATGAAATTGCCATTAACTTATATAGAAAACTTGGGTTCAATCACATGTACATCCTGACTTTGCTTTGAGTTTCTATTTGAGACCACATTTTTATCATTTGCATTAACATGGAAATGATTAGGCATTCTTTGTTTCATAAGCTACATTACCTAGATAGCCTACCCTATTAATATGATTTTTCTTTTGTTAAGCCCCCTTGGAGCCTTATTAGCCTTTCTTTTTGTATCAACCACATTACATGCTTTATACTTAACCAAATGTCCTACCCAAGCCATAAAACTAGTGGAACATTTGTGATTGTTGAGTTTGTGGATGTACAAAATCTAAGTGTGGGCGTGTACATATGTGCGGATTGGCTATAATTATTGGGATGTTATTTTATGTATTATCATTAAAATTCCCATATTAATGTAGTTTCTTTTAATGTTGAAAAAAAGAGGGGAAAGAAAGAAAAAAAGAGAAAAAGAAAAAGATCAAGGAGGAAGTGCACATGAGTTTACAAAGTTATTCATAATTAATGCATCTTCCTAGGGTTATAATGAATGTATTATTTGAGTATGTTGAATATGAGGTAGATATTGGCTTGGAAGGTTCACTCTTGTGGTTTCAATGTATTGTTGGCATAAATTGTATAAGTGATCCCTTCGGATTGGTATATGCTTCATGTGGTTTGTGTGTGAGAGCTAAACTGGGTTGTGAAATATAAATGTCACATTCATCATAGCTGACGGTACTCAGTTTTTGATGAGTGTTAACTTATGCTCTTGATGTCACATTAAGTGTTGTTTTGTTTTACTAGCTTTAATGACTTTCATTCTACTTGAACCAAATACATCTCACCTCACCTTTGCCCACTTTACAACCCTAAAAAGTCCTTAATTCATGATTTTCCATGTGAACATTAGTGGTGGAGAAATGCAATGATATGCAAAGTTCTGGATTGACATGATCATGAAATGTGTTGAGTGTACCTATGGATATATTTTATTTAAACACATTTTCCGAGTCTAGCATTAGATTGCTCAGTTTTTGAAGATGATAAATGTTGATTGATCATGAGTAAAAGCTTGGAATGTTGAAATCTTGCTATGACTTTTGAAAGTCACTCATCTTTGCTTGTGATTATATTCTTGGAACATATGGGAAACGAGTCAATGTTTTTAGGTCTTTGAGCTTAATTTTAATGTTTTGCCCAAGGAAAACCAAAAGCTATAATATGAATGGATTTTGCTATATTTTTATATGTCATTTCATTTGAATTCATTCCTATTTTTGTGTTTAATTGCTCATTTTATGTTCCTATTAATTTTACATGTAGATTTAATAATGGAATATAAATATAAGATTAAAGCATAAAGTTTTGAAGCCATTTGGAGCTAGGAAGGTTGTCTATAATGCAGCCAACAAAGTGAAAAAAGTAACTTGGAGAAGCATCAAAGAGGCTGTCCAAAATGAAAACCAAATATGTTTAATTGAGAGCCAAAAACTTGTCCAAAATGGCAGCCTTTGGAGCTTTCCTTGCACACAAAACTACATCTTTGGAGGTCCTCCTTGCTTCAAAATGCAGCTTAATTGGCTTTTAAAAATCCAACAATACGAAATCACCATCAGCATTTGAGGAGAGGAGTTTTATGCATGAAATGTAACAGCTGGAGGGCGTTTGGCAAAGAACAAACGTTGTCGTTTGGCTAGCAAAATGCAGACGTAGTGAGAAGCAACAATAAGGGTGTGTAATGTGTGAGGTTTTAAGGGGTGTGAATAGTACTAGTGGACCATAAAACAAATCATAAAATCATAAGAATAGTAGTGTAGAAGAGGGGAGGCAAGGAGTAGTGAAATGACAAAAAGAGAACGACAGAAGCATGTATCAATATGCAATACAGGAAAGCAGAAGAAGGTGAAATGCAGCGCAAGAGTCCACGCTAAGCTGCAATCCACACATGGGAGCAACGCAGCAACTAGAAAGGAGGCTTTAAAATGCAACATTTGATGGAGCCTTCCTCCATGCCAAAATGATGCATCGTAGGTGGACGTCACTAAGGAACAAAATGACAGTAGAAGAAGTGGAAAATGCCAGCTACTAGGATGGATGAAATTGAGACATTTGGCCAAGATGTTTGCAAGGGTTTTTATGTAAATAGTAAGGTGGCCACCAACATTAATTTTCACTTCAAGTGAACAGTGAGAGGGAGTAGCGTGGAAAATAAACAGAGAATAGAGCTTGCAATAGAAAAAGAGAGTGGAGAGGTGACGACTTTAACTTGGAGATGGTTGGCTTGGAGCTTGGAGCCTTCCTTGTTTTCTAGCAGATGCAGCATGTCCATAACTACCTTTTCAAATTTAATTTCAATTATTGCACTATTCATTTACCACCTTTTGCTTGGTGTTTTCTATAGCTTTAGTTTTTTGACCAAATGTTTGTTTTTCCTTTATCATATCTGAATGCTTTATCTTTATTTGTCTTGACCGAATGCTTTAATTTCAAGCTCATTAGTTTAATGGTTAGTTTAATTCTTTCTTTCGTTTAATGTCTTTTTGTTTTTATTATTTGAACTTGGGATTTTGATTAACGAATGGCTTTGGTTTAATTTTCCAGCATTGATTTAATTTAATTAAGTATGGTTTATGTTTGTTTAGTCTTTGTTCTCATTAATTTAATTATGCGTGGCTATTTACTTAAGGGCTTGAAGGTATAGGAAGGATTAAGGATGAAAATTGTGAGAATTTGAATTTGAATTTGCTTAGTTTGGTGTTTCTAGACTTAGGTTGGTTTGGGACATTATGTAAAATGCCATGGATTAGGTGTTATCCTCAGGATTGATCACCTTTTAGGTAATTCCCTAATCCTAAAACTAGGAATGAGCATGTGATACGTAATAGTCCATATCGATTCCCAAAAGTACCAATAGGTTAGTTAGGTTTGTTAGGATGCTTAATCAATTGATCTAGGTCCCATACCTTTAGGTTACACTTTCCGAGCTTGCATGTTAGTGGCCTAAGTTAGTCGTTCCTTATTACTTAAAACTTATCCACTATTAAATCTAGAGAGCTTGTTCTAGGTTATAGATGGAGATAGGGGTATTTTTAGAGCTTGTTAGATTTACCTAAGTTAAAGGAACTAAGGGTTTGAGAAGTTGTTCGCACATATAGGCTAACACCATAGCTAGAATACTGTTTATCTATATTCGAGGATCAATAGTCATTCCTGAATCTTGATGATATCTTTGGCCCATTTCTTTGTTATTGTTAATAGTCTTTTCGTATCTTGCTTTGTGTTTGTTAAATCTTAGTTTCTTCCGCTTTCATCATTCTAAGGTTTTTTTTAATGTTTTCCTTTGCTTTGCAATATTAGAGATAGTAGTTCACCCTAGCTCCTTGAGGATTCGACCCTAACTCACCCTAGCTACGAAGTTAGGTTAGTTAGGTATTTTATTATTTGGTAGCTTATGACGAGCTTCACCAAATTTTTGGCGTCGTTGCTAGGGAGTTGGCGTATGTTAATTGTTATTTCCTGTGTTGTTTCTATTTTTGTTTTTATTGATCTTTTTCATTCTTTCATCGGTGTGCATGTTCCAGAGTTCCTTAAAACACATTCGTTTGTGTAAATTTGTTGAGGAAGACATAGGTTCATTTCTTACTCCACTTAATCCTTTCTCTTTTTCTCCTATTGCAGGTCACACTAGATTTTTTCAAAGAGAGCGAGGAATTCATACACATCTTCCTGAGAGCGGTTGTTCCTTACCCTTCGAAGAAGAAGTCGACGAGAGTTCAAAAGAAACAGAAGAGAATATAGAACACCATCAGTGCACCTTAAAGGAGCTTGCAACTCCTTCTTTCAATCCTAATCTGCTTTGTATCAATTATCTAGATAGTGAGCCGGAGGTTGAAATTAAACCTGGACTGATACGTGCATTGCTTACTTTTATACGCTTTTGTGACACCAACTCATTGGGATTAGGCTATATCACATATCCTAACAAGTTCCTGAAGGAGTTCCTGTAATACACTAATACCATAGAGTATATGCCTGAAGATCCAGAGAACATTTAAGAACATACCTTATGAGAATAGCATGTTAGAGTAAACACATCAGCTTATCATGATGTCATAAAGAACATAAGTATTTTAAGTTTCAACTCATCCCATTTCACTAACAAAACATAATTTATATAGTCATTTCATTACACCCCAACCATATATTTTTTACATTATAAAACTATCTATGAGTTCACAGTTTTATGCAATAAGTTCTACATGATATGAGATACTAAATAAAAGCATTCTATCTAAACTCCTCAGATGTCAGCTGACCAGACCTTTAAGCTATTTCTTATTCCCAAAATGGACAATACTAGACCTCAACTAGATTGTTTTAGAAGCTAAATCTCCTCTTAGTGCCTACAAAACCAACGTTGCAATTTTGATGAGTTTTGCTAACTCAGTGAGTAAACCATCATCGATGTGCTCGCTCAAATAGAACATAAACATCTCATGTATAAAACACAGTTCAACTAGTATAACACCTCATCCAAATTCAAATCTCATATATACCACATTACTCATCATATTCCAACACGCATATTATGAATACAAAGATTTCATATAGTCATTTCAAAATAATCCAATCATTTATCTCAATTCTTCATATCATTAACATGTACACAAGCATTACACATCATTAAATCAACACAATTCAACATTTATTTGCAATCAATCTCATGAACATATATAAAGATATAGATGCAAATGCACATGAGACTCACTTCTATTTTTATTTTGTTGTGACCGAGCACATATTTAACTATCTCGTATTTGATGTGAATTCCAGGCTTATTTCAGATACTGTCCCATACCCATTGTGGATATTGAGCTCATTAATCGTTGAGCCTATGGCTCTTTGTGCACATTGTGAGCTTTAAGCTCTTTTCGCGTTGGTCACTCTAGTTATAACTCCTTTATCTGATCATGCATATTCATGTGATGGAGTACAACATTCCATATAATATGCTATCAATCACTTTCTTTCAATGTATACAATCAATTATCACAATCATCAGATCTAAGTCTGGCATTCAACATTTAGATGAGCACACATTTCCGCATTCACATTCAATCAGTAAGCACTTCCAATACATTCCCAAATATCAAGCTCCTTGGACTAATAATGTATGGAATGTCACAATTATATAAGTAGCAATTCAGTAACTGAAATTTAAACAAAACAATTTAGTTGTAGTGAGGATCATCTAGGTCAACTCACAGTAAGCTCCAGATAGCTATTGCCTCGATGAGCTAGCAATGTTTGGAAGATGTCGGTCAATTTGTGCTTCTATATATGCAATACACATATATGTACACATTACTAACTTGCTTAATCAAATAAGTACTCAATCATATGCATGTATATGTGTTATGTTTAATGCATGCTCAATTGACTATCCCGGGTATGTAACTTTATTCATAAATGTTGCTCATTCATTCATCATAGCTTGTATATAATTTGTTTGCAATTAGGTTATGATATAGGTAAGTTTGATTACCCTAAATTCATCAATCATACATTCATCAATTCTTTCCAAGCATTAAATATTCACACAATTTCCCAATTCTCATTCAATCATACCTAATTCATTTCTTATATCCTTTTAATCACATTTGCATTCACATGAACATCTTTATACCATTAACAACTCATACTTCTCAAATTCTTATACATTGATATCAATCATTCCATTCCTTAATTTATAACCTCAATTAACAAGTTAAACTTATCAAACACTTAATCACTTAATCAAGCAACTTTCTAGGTTCATTTCAAGCCACAATCAAGTCCAATTACACCATTATGAAGTGTCTTAACCTTATATAGTCCAACAATTTCCCAAAACCAACCTTTTATCCTTCAAAAGCACTTCCCATAACCATGGGAAGGAGCCTTATAAATCCCAAGATCATGAGATGATTGAACCAAAGGTTCATTCACCCATAACCTTCATTTTGCTTCCAATTTTTACTCCTCCATACTCTATCCAACACACCTTCACCAAAGTCCATCAATTTCACTTCAATTATACCTTATTCATGC
This sequence comes from Erythroxylum rufum, assembly GCA_027478365.1. NCBI lineage: Eukaryota > Viridiplantae > Streptophyta > Magnoliopsida > Malpighiales > Erythroxylaceae > Erythroxylum > Erythroxylum rufum. Next base: position 6,991,988 of record JANIHZ010000003.1, on the reverse strand, counting down.
TTCAACCCATTATCAAATTCATGTCCAATCCCAATTATAAAATCATTCATTAGAAAACTCACAAATCATTAACTTTCACACATCAAAATTAAAACAAAAACTATCATTCACTATCAATCATGTATCCTAGTTCTGTTTCCATTTCAAGATAACCATATTAGCACCTTTCTTTAACATAAATTCAACTTCATTATACCTAAAATACTAATCTAATTCATCCATAAAACAATCCATAACCTGCTGCTCATACATTAAGAACATAATAGAAAAGTATCCAAGATCATGGAAAAATTTCCAACACAATTCATCATCAATATCATATACAACTCATCCCAATTTCATCATCATAAATTCTCTATTATAACATGCCATAAATATCAATCTTTTACTTATTTCTCTAGCTCAAATTCCAACTCAAAGATCAAGCTAATTCAGCTATCCATGCATGCAAAAATCATCACAAATTCAAGGTGGGAATTGATTGGATTTCAGCTAGGATCAGTGGAAATTGATTGGATTTTAGCTAGGATCAAAGGCTATAACAAGAAAAACTATGTTATGATTCTTTACCTAACTTTGTGAGGGTAAAAACATAGATTTTGGTGTAGAAATTTAGAATACTTAAACAAAAAAATGCAAAGCTAGGAGATGGATGTAGGTTTCGGTGGAGAGAAGTAAGAAATAAGAGGAACACAATAGAAACCTTCCAGCACTTGCTTAATTCAACTAGGTGCAGGGTGCCATTTATTTAGATTAACATGTTTCCTTAAGCATGCTAACCACTAATCATCTTCCTAAGCCACCAAATGTCACCTAGTTATTAGTCCATTTGTTACTCTATGATCAATTCCATTTGTCAATTAATTAGCTATGCCAAATGTCACTTATTAATCTATGCCAAATGTCACTTATTCATATGCTTAATCTTCCTAATTTTCCACGTATCCATTTGTCTTACCACTTGGTATTTTTCCTAGAAAAAATGTCCGTTTAAATTCATCAATTTTCTAATTGAATTAATCCAAATTTACTATTTTTAATCAATCAAACAATTCAAGGCATAAACAATACACAATTCACATTATGATCATTTTAACCTTTTCATACCCCAGAATAAGTTAATTGAGTGCATATACATTCTTTGCAATGTGTCCTAAATCATAATTCATGTGCGTATGCTATTGATATACATGTGAATGAAATACAATTCATGAATTCTCAATGATATGGCTATGTGCAATATTCTAGGGTTCTAACCGTTAGTATAGAAAACGAGCTGTTATAGTTCCATATCGCATGCTCCGACATGAAGCTAGCAGGAATCTCAGTAGAGTAACTCAAAGCTAAAGGAATTTCCCTTTTCCTTAGCAAATGTAGCCAATGAGTGGTTGTATGATTTGCCTGCTGACTTGGTCAATACGTGGGAGCAAATGCAGCAAGCATTTCTAGAGATGTACTTCCCTACCTCAAAGGCCGCGAATATCAGGAAGGAGATCTATAAGAAATAAGGAAGTCTTTGCATGAGTATTTGGAATGTTTCAAGAAGCTCTATAATAGCTATCCAAACTATCAGATAAGTGACTAATTATTAATCCAATATTTTTGTGAAGGTTTGCTTCCTTTGGGCAAGAATATGATAGACACTGCGAGTGGTGGGGACTTAGTAAATAGGACGCTGCAGGATGCTAGGAACATGATAGTAATAATGGCAGCGAACTCCCAATATTGGGGAAATCATAGCAATGCTTCCTCCTCGATAAAGCAGGTGAAGGAGGTCTCTATTTCCAAGCAGTGATAGGAAAGGGGCCTACCAAAGTATGTGGTATTTATGCGTTAGCTAACCATCCTACAGATGCTTGCCCTTCCTTGCAGGATGAACAACACGTCAATGTAGTTAGAGGATTCCAAGGACAACAACAAAGGTATGACCCTTTTGCTTCCACTTACAATCTAGGGTGGAAGGATCATCCCAACTTCAGGTATGGAAACCCACAGCAAGGAAGCAGTTCTAATACATGCCAACCTAATTATCAGCAGCAGTAATAAGGATTCCATGCACCACTAGGTTTCCATCATAATCAACCATAATTTTAGCCAAGGCCACCGCCTCCACAACCACCATAACAACAACAAGTTGGAGGAGGCATGTTCCTAAAGGAAATTGTTAAGAGCTTAGTGTCTAACACTCTTCAATTTCAGCAGGAAGTGAGGAGTGGTCTGAAGAATTTAGAAAATTAGGTTAGTCAGTTAGCTGATGCCGTGGGGAAGCTGCAGGCCCAAAATTCCACAAGGTTACCTTGTCAACCTGAAAGGAACCCAAGAGAAGACGTTTGCGCCATTACCTTGACAAGTGGCAAGGAGGTACAAGGACTAAGGAAGGGGAAGGAGAAAGAAGAAGAGGAAGAAACTGATATAACAAAGAAGAAGGAAGATCACTATCCTCAAGTAAGTACTTCACACCCAGTTGTTAATGATTCACCTCCTGTTTCATTTCCGAGTAGTTTAACAAAGAATAAGCTATAGGAGAAGGAAAAGGAAATATTGGAGGTCTTTCACAAGGTGGAAGTTAATATCCCTCTTTTGGAAGAAATTAAGCAAGTTCCGCGATATGCTAAATTTTTTAAAGAGCTGTGCCCCGAAAAGCAGAAGCTGAAGGGAGATAAGAAGATCAGTGTGGTGGGCAATGTGTCAGTAGTCTTACTGTTGGACCCCGTTACCGAAGCCAAACATCGGGTACTGAAGCCTGAACTTGAGCTTATGCTACTACATGTCATTCTTATAATTAACCACAAACAACAAGTGAGTAAAGCATATCCTACACATTTATCTTCAAATCCAAAAGCAATTG
>JANIHZ010000003.1:6199735-6209877 GCA_027478365.1 Erythroxylum rufum | reverse complement strand
GCCAACGAATCCTAGTTCAGGTTCTGATTAACTTAAAACAAAAAAGTCAAGCATAAATGAGTATGTCAAATTTTTTATTATAATTACTCTGTTCCAACTCTATTATATTAAATCTCATCCATATATTTACGTGACTTTAAATTAACATATAGATAAGATTTAATAGATCGTAATAAAAAACACAAACGTAAGATCTGATATCATAAATAATACGATGTTTGACTTACTTTAATCAATGTTGTCTGCTAGAATTTTGTGCCTCGTGCACGTTACATTGACAAGCTAACGAATTAGGTGACCAATGAGATTTGTCAGCACCATGAAACCTTCTGTTTTCTTTAAATTTTAATTATTTTGACTTGGATAGAATAGAACAGCTGACAAAAGTTTGACAACTCAACTATCTGTTTTTTTCGTTATTTGAAATCCTTTTAAATTTACTAAATAAAAATATCGCGTGTTTCTCACAATGTTGTGAATGTCGTATCGAACTTATACCAAATTGAGTTTTGAAACAAAATTATATCGGTACTGGTCAGTACTGGGTACACAGTACCGTTTCGGATAATTTTTTAAATTTATAAAATAGTCCCTACAATTTTAAAATTTACAAAATAGTCCATTAATATATTGTACAGTTGTACTATATACTTTACTAGTCAAATATCATTAACTAGAATCAAATTATTATTAATTTCTAATTCCATAATTTTATACTTAATTAATTATTTACCAAAATTTAATATCCAAATATTAAAAATAAATTACCATTTAACAAACATTAAGAATGTGTCAATTAATAATTTAAGCTTTTTCAATTTTACTAATTTTGATTATCAATTTTACATTTAATTATTAATTTTACATTTGATTATCAATTTTACATTTAGATTTAAATATTAATTTGATTTTAATTATCAACTTTCAATTTTAAGTTTTAACAGCTAATTAATCAATATCAACAAACACTGCAGAGTAAATCACAAACACTATACAGTTAAATAAAATACGTCAACATCTCATTAATCAATATCACCGTAAATCACAAACACTATAGAGTATACATTCCATTTCCGAATCCAAATTATTTGAAATGTACTCCCCGTGTGCTCTGTGACCAGATTCAGCTTATTGTATGCTTGTCCTCCTGCCTAGAGCATGGCACATTTACTTCTTTAAGCCTCTGGCAGATTTAAGGCCTTAAAGATTGTCTGCTTGTCCTGCCTAGAGCATGGCACATTCACTTCTTTAAGCCTCTGGCAGATTTAAGGCTTAAATAATATCAACTTGATTCAGCCATCCTTCACTCTCATGTCATGGAAACCAGCAGGGGTGACATAAGCCACGTGTCTGCGCGGAATCTTTTTCTAGTGAGGACAAATGATTTCTGAACGAGTATGTGCATAGCTTGAATGACATTTATTGCTTAACAGAACAAGCAAGTCTGATAAGCTCAATCGAAGAGTCTCAAGTAATCAATACCACCCTACCATCCTCCATTAACTGCTTCACTTTTACATTGCACAAACTTGGTCTGAATTGACGTGGATGAATAACACAGATTCTCCTTTTCCATATTCATAAACTAGCTACTAGCAGCCTAGCAGGGTTCCAAAGCTGAAGAAACACATTGTCGGCAACCTTTTTTTTTCTATACTAATTTACTTTACACGAGTAGTCCATTGGTCCCCACGAAAGTCAATGTTTCACTGGAGATTGGAGATACCGCCGACCACATTAGAGGAGTATCTTCTACGCACGTCTGTCTGGCACTTCCGTGTAAATAAGTGAAACTTCAGGGGCACCTTTCCAGAAGGTTCAGGAATAAAGGATGATGACAGCGTAATGATATCTTGTAACATTTCTTTTCTCTCTTATAAGATGTCTCTCAGTTGGTTATAAAGGAAGAGGATCTCAGGGAACAGCTAAAACTCCAAAGAGTTTTTTTTGGAGAGTTTAAGGTAAGCAAGGGCTGAATTCTGCTAGATTAATCTCTTCTGTAATGAACAAGTTTTACTCTGACGTGGGTTTTGCATAAACTATGTGTTTCTGGTTTTTGTTGGTTGGTCTGGGGTATGATTTGTATTATGTTTGATGCTTGTCTGCTAGCATTTTTAGGAATTAATCAGTTTCAGAACATGGGTAAGTGTTAAGTTTTCCTTGAAGTGTCATTTCTTGCCTTGCTTAAGTTGTTAAAGAGGAAAGTCTAAGTCTTTAGCTGTTTTCATTTTGTCCGGTTAATGCTTGCTTATCACATAACTACGGGCTCATGCCTTTTTCTTTTCAAATCTCAATGAAAGTATGGAGTTTTACTTCCTTTTTTCCAAAATCTACATCATGTATTGGCTTATTTATGGTACCTATTGTTCTCGATTACTAATGTTGTCCTTCATTGATGGATATATTTTGTTTGTTTTGGTTAGAACTTAGAAGTTAGATTTGAGACTTATTTCATGAACTCTTGTGGGCTAAGTTTAACGACTAGCCCCTTCGTTTATCTCTCTGCTTTCACCTCTTGCTCTCATTTTTTTTCCTTCTGATTTTGCCTTTCCGTGGCCTGAATGCCTTTTTTCTTGATGAAGAGGTTAATGAGCATAAGGTTTTGGTATTATAAATTTTAGGACTTCTTAGAGTTTCTCTAGGATTAATGGTATAGATTCTGATTCTCAGAAATGGTGTTGGACGGTTGATGAGCATAAGGTTTTGGTATTATAAATTTTAGGACTTCTTAGAGTTTCTCTAGGATTAATGGCATAGATTCTGATTCTCAGAAATGGTGTTTGGACGGTTGATGATAGAGGTTGACTTTCTATCTACTTGTCAGCAACAGAGGATTACTTGCTCTTAGACGCTGGAAGCTGCGTCAGAGTTGGAGATCTAACCCTCTGGCCATATTATCTTTTATCTTAAAGACTTTTCACCTATTTATTTCCAATTTGTGTTCTTCTAAAGTAGAACATGTCAAACTTTGTTTTGTTACGAGTTTTTAAGTCAATTTTTGCTTTCATTATCTTCTCAATTACAATTCCTCTTCACAGTTGTCTCTTTCTGCAGGCAGATATACCTACATCTGGTTCTAGTGTTTTGCAATTTTCAGGGTCTTTTCAATGACAGATTGTCTTAGTTGAATGTCAAAATGAAAATTGTTTTTTCTGAAAAAAAATTTTCTTGGTCTGGCATCAGATTTTCTCTACTGAACTTCCGTGCTTGGTGACACAATACGACTCTAGATTAATTCATTGCCTTGGTTGCCCCACCAACTAGCTAATTAGACGCAAGCCTCTTCTTGGACGGATTTCTCCTTTTGCTCCTCAGCCTATGGTAACCATCACCACTGCTCATCGACTTCTTTTTGAATCTAACCAAAGATGGGATGATTGTATATGCATTACTGGCTCCTGCGTATTTGTTGCTGACAATCAAGTTTCTTCATTAAATAGTATGGGGGCGAGTTTATGCCTTCTCAGATATTTCATTTCCCTGTTTCTTGTGCTTGCCTTTTGATGATGACCAAGTGCCTTAGCTGCAGAAACATATTTACCATTACAGTTTAGCTCGGTCAGTTGCTTATATGTTGATAATATGATTGTGTTTTTGGTGACTGCCTGCTCCTTGTGTGTACCTTTGTTGATGACTAAATGCCTTAGCCACTGAAACATATTTACTGTTATTGTTTAGGTAGCCCAATTTTTTGCGTATGGAATCTTGATCTTTATGGTCTGCTTACTGCTCTCTTTTCTTTTATTCCTGCCTACTCAGATTCCTTCAACTATAGCAGTCTCTTTTCTCAGTAGTGTTTATTTATTTTCAACAGATGTATTGTTTTTGTAAACTCTAATTGCATTTTCTTTCTGGCAGGTACATTGATAAAGGACTGACAGGTCGACTACAAAAATTCATAGCAGTGCAGAGAATTGTGTTTGGAACTCGTCAGTACCTTATTGCCTAATTATAGCTGCGGATTAGCATTCAGTTACCTTTTTGGAAAGTCGCTGAAAAAGATCAGATAGAACTGCTCCATTATTTGCTACATCAATCAGTTGGAATTAGATGCAAACTTCCCAGAAACATCACACTTCATCCAGTATCCAAGGGTTTTACCATCAAACTGGGCAACAAATTGATCCATATGGTTTATCTCATTTCCAACTCGTGAACAGCAATGTGTTCTCAGATTCTGGTAGTCAAGGAACTAGTATCTCTTTTGAGACATTCAAGGAAGAATACTTTACCCTTGAATCATCTACAGCAACCAATGGTTTTGTTGTATATGATTCTCCTGCTGCCAGCATCTCTTCCAAGAGAAGTCCTTTTTCACCTCAAGTTTCACATTCTTGCCCCTCAGATCATCGCCGTTCCCCTGACAATGTATATGGATCCCCAGTAAGTCGTTCATCTTCTGCTGATGACAACAGTGTACTGAAGCAGAAAATGAGGGAATTAGAAGTCTTCTTGATGAAGCCTGAGTCTGATGTGACAAACAGCTATGACTTCTGCTTCCTGAATGGGATCCATCATGCAAATCCAATGGCATGTTCAGATTGGAACAAAATGGTGGAAATGATCCCTAGGTTAAATCTCAAAGATGTGCTTATTGCCTGTGCTCAAGCAGTATCAGACAAAGATATACAGAGAGCTGCAAGTTTAATGCACGTGTTGGATCGAATGGTTTCAGTCGCCGGAGATCCAATACAACGAGTGGGTGCTTACCTGTTGGAAGGGCTTAGAGCTAGGCTAGAATTTTCAGGTAGTGTAATTTACAAAGCTTTGAATTGTGAAGCACCAGCGGGCTCAGATCTGATGACTTACATGGGTATATTATATCAGATCTGCCCTTATTGGAGGTTTGCATACTTGTCAGCTAATGCTGCAATTCTAGAAACTGTGACACATGAACCTGTAATCCACATCATCGACTTCCAGATTGCACAAGGCGGCCAGTGGATTCCACTAATTCAAACACTTGCAAATCGGCAGGGTGGGTCACCAGTGATTCGCGTAACTGGTGTAGACGATTCCCAATCCTTTCATGCTCGTGGTGGAGGATTGCATGTTGTAGGCCAAAGACTTTCGGATGTTGCCCGGCAGTACAATGTGCCATTTGAGTTCCACGATACGGCAATGACATGCTGTGAGGTCCGGCGAGAAGACCTTAGAATCCTGCCTGGTGAAGCTGTGGTAGTGAACTTTCCATATGTATTGCACCACATGCCTGATGAGAGTGTGAACACCACGAATCATAGAGACCAGCTGTTGAGACTAGTCAAGAGCTTGAATCCAAGTATTGTGACACTTACCGAGCAAGAGTCCAACACCAATACCAAGCCATTTTATCCGAGATTCATCGAGACGTTGGATTATTATACGGCTATGTTTGAATCAATTGATGTTGCTCGTGCTAGGGATGACAAGCAGCGGATTAATGCAGAGCAGCACTGTGTGGCCAGGGACATTGTGAACATGATTGCTTGTGAGAGTGATGAGAGAGTTGAACGACATGAACTTCTGGGAAAGTGGAGGGTAAGATTTTCAATGGCTGGTTTTACACAATGTCCATTGAGTTCCTCAGCTAGTGTTGCTATTAGGGACTTGCTGAAGGAATATGACAAGAACTACGGACTTGAAGAGAGGGATGGAGCTCTTTACCTTTGGTGGAAGAACAGGCCCATGGCAACCTCTTCTGCATGGAGATGAAGACCATACTCTTGATATTTTTCCTGACACCTGTAAATTTCGTCTTGCCAGGTTTACTGCTCTACATAGATCAGACATGGTAGTAATGTTTTGTGCTCTTATAAGATTGAGATTCTAGTTTAAGACAACTACTTGACAGTTTCAAAATTCATTGTACACACCCACCACGAAATGAATCAGAAGTCAGGTTTTTTTCGAATGTTTACTTCAGCATATGATGTTTCATGTTAAGATCATCCCTCCCCTCCTTGTATTCAAATATATTTTCCAACTTATAGGTAAGCAATCTCATTCAAGGCATTTCCTCCCCTTGGACCAACTTGCATAAGATCTGATCAGTAGTCAAGGCTCGAATGAACTAGTTGGGGTTGGGATCGAGCTTTAAAAAAAAAATCAAGTTTACTCAAAATTTAAGTTCAAATACCCGACTTAAAATTAAAATTTGAGATAAAATTTAACTAATTTGTATAATAATTATTAAATATTATCAATAAATAACATTAATTAATTCTTTGTGTCTTTGTCAAGTAAATTTTAAAAATATGAATTAGATATTAAATAACTCTTACTAAAAAAACTGATGGCAAAGAAGTAATAAGAATCAAGATTATGGTCTATTTTGCTTAATAATTTCCCTTTTTCTTTTGCTTTCATTATTCTGTGAAATTATTTTTTCCTTTGATTTAATGAATTCACATTATCTTGTACTTGGATTTTAATATTTAATTCTCAAATCTTAAAAGGACATGTCGTTTAGTGACGTCTAGTGCCGAAACGTCATATTCCGCAAGAACTTGAGAGCTCCAAGGCTGAATGTGCAAAAAGCGAGTGATAAGGCCAAATAAATGGCGTCAATTTCCGTGATATCGGCGAATTTTTTTCTACAAAACTTCCAAAGAAGGGCCGTCACCAACTGACCCCTCAGACCCATCACCGAGCTCCGATCAGATCGGATTATAAAGGCCCCTGTTTCACTTTTGTATTGCTCTTTCCTTCTCTTGTTACAGATTACTTCCCTCAACATAAAAGGCGAGTCTTTATCGTCTTTCTCATTCTTAACATGCTTTCTTTGACCAATCCCATTTCCCATTTGATCTTTTAAATTTTGGGTTGTTTTTTGTTTTGTGAGTTCTGATTATGTTTCAATAAGGGTCAGTTGATTTGCTGGGATTTATGGAGTAATGGTAGATTCTTCTATTTACGGGTTCTTTTTGTTTATGCATGCTAATGTGCGTGTCTCTGAAGATACGGTTTGGAGATTGGTCTCAGGAGAACCTTGTGTGTATCCTGTGGTATATATTTTTGCCATTACTATCCTGCATGGTCGTTTATACATACCTACTTTCATGATTTGTGTCGAGCTTGATTTGAAATTTAAGGATCTGTGGTCACTTTTATGTGAATGGTTTTGAAGCTTTAGTCTTTGTGTTTTTATTCCTTCTTAGATGTTTATTTTCATGAGAGTTGGTATTTGCCTGCAGAAGAATTAGTCGAAATACAATCAAGATTGTGAATTTGTTTCGTGACTAGAAGAGGACTGGATAAACATGGAGGAGCAGTCAGAAAAGGCATTGATGAGGAATTTGCATAAGGAGCAAGAAAGGGAAAGACGGCGCCTGCGGGACAGACAAAGAAGACAATCTATGAGTGTTGAAGAGAGGGAGAAACATCTTGCTAGAAGGCGTAGGAATTATCAGCTCCGGAGGCAACAAGCTGAAGTTGCTTATTTGGACCTTCAACCCAATCAAAGTATTGCAAGTAATGATGAAATTCTTATGCCCACAACTGACGAGTGCTGTGAGATGATTTCTAGCCCCAGTGTTACTATTCAATGCAATGGCCTTGCCCAAGTTTCTACAGATCAAAGGCAACAAATGCTAAGTGCAGATCTAAAAAATTCTGTTGGTAAGACTATAGTTGATTTCACTGCATCCAACATGAAAATTATAAACTATATTCTAAATGAAAACAATGACTTACCCATCATCTTTTTTTTTGGGTTTTTTTTTGTAGCCCTAGAAATTCCAGCTCATAAGTTCTCTCAATTGCCTATGAGACCGTTACTAAATCATATAAAACATCTTGCGCGATCACTTCATGACCCAGTGGATGTTGTTACAAATCACACAATTGCTGCAGAATTGATTTTGCAAGGAAATGCAGCTTCCAATTGTAAGTTCAAATAACGTTGCTTTCATGTCGATGATTGTCCTTTATATGGATGGTATGGATTTTAATAGGTGTAGTATATTTCGTTGTAGTTTGTTTTGTTAAAATTTTACTCATCTAAGATGCTGTTCAGGTATTCCACCCAAGAAATTACGGTTGAATCATGTCAAACACATTGCTCGGGCTCTAAATTCTGAGGTAGTAAAGACTGAAGATGCAGGTGATGAAAGTAAAACGGAAGGTACAATTCAATCAAGCATCCAAGGAGTAGATGTCTTTACTTTTGGTTTGTCTTATGTGTGGTTCTTTTAATCCAGTGGTGAAGAATATGCTTGAAGGACCAAAAACATTTTCTGCCAACATTGAGATGTCTTTACTTTTGGTTTGTCTTACGTGTGGTTCTTTTAATCCAGTGGCGAAGAATATGCTTGAAGAACCAAAAACATTTTCTGCCAACATTGAGATGTCTTTACTTTTGGTTTGTCTTATGTGTGGTTCTTTTAATCTAGTGGTGAAGAATATGCTTGAAGAACCAAAAACATTTTCTGCCAACATTGATGTAAGTGAAGATAAATGATTTCACCTTCTTGGTAATGACTGCTAGTATGTATACTCTTTTGATTAATATCCGCAAGGGAGTGCAAGTTGGAGAGTAATTGATTTGCAGTCAATTATTTTAAACAGGCTTCTTTCCATGGTTATTGAAGAAAAGAACGATGCTGGCAAGCCACATACAAGGAATGAAATTCACCTAACTCCTTTTCATTGTTTCTCAATGAAGTATATGTAAGTCATGATCATGCTATTTTTGTGCATCAATGTCACTAACTTGAACAGTAATACAAACTTGCTTTTCATGTGAATAGTAGGCCACTTATGGAAAGGCTGTTAAGAGGGTCGTGCAGTGACAGTTAGTTTCTGCAGTCGCTCAAACGTGAGCAGTTTTGCTCTATGCCTCAATGTATACATGTTAGGTGTACCTTCTGCTGACCGTAATTCATATCAATCAAATTACTTCAATGAAAACGGCCCAAGTCTGTGTTTTGTACCTACTGATGAATCTTTAGATGGAAGTGTATGTGGTGAAGCTCGCTCACCATGAATTTGGTAGTCTATGCGAATGTATGATGAATAATTATGGCCTTAATTTCAACTGAACATGGTTCACGGTCACTTGACCAGCCTAGCACCTGCATCCTTTATGCAAACGGTGTACATGATCAAAAGCTGTCGAAAATGTTTTACCAAGCTGTAGACTAATGATATATTTCTGCTTGTACAAAATCCTTGTCCTGTCTTTGTATATTTAGAAGGTGATGTCTTATAGCTTTCCTATTGTAAAACTGGCAGAGTCCTACTAGGCAGGTAAACTTACATCACAAGCATAAAATTGAGATTGCTCTACAGTTCTCTTGTATTCAAGTCCTTAGCGGTGTTAAAAAGGTTCAGTTGATAAATGCACACATGCACTTCAAATCTTTATTAAAAGCTAATTTTCATCCTATATGTTCCATGGAATTTCATTGCAGAGCAAAGAAAAGGTAAGCAATGCTTCTGCAGAAAGAAGAACATGGATGTTGGATCGGATGAAGTTGGATGAATTTTCTAAAGCATGAGGGTGGAAATGCTACAGAAGCTTAATTTCATCATCAGGAACTGGTGTGTCATTTCTTTTCCCTTTGAGCCGGTGGGTTGTTTGCACAAAGGGTTATTGGCATGAGTTTCTCAAATCCACCAGTTTGAGATGCATGTTGATACTCTGATCTTTTGAGTAGAGATTCAATTTTTGTTATTTGCAAATAATTATAATGTTTATTGAATGTTAATACCTAATAGCTTGTGATTCCTTCAATCTTTTTCTTAGCTAGCTCCTACATATTTGTTAAGAATGCTACTTTTTGTTCAGGTAATTACATGTAAAAACATGAATCCAGTGTGATATTCTTGTAATCACTCCCACAGACTCTAGACACCAATTTGGTATTAGGAAGAAAAGGGTGTGCTCTAAATGAACTATAAGCCACTAATAAAGTCTAAATATGAGTTGAGGAGAAACAAAGTACGAGCTATCAGTGGACCTCCAATATGTTGACCGATCATAAATTCTAAATTTCAGATTTATTCGTGAAAAATTAATTGAAAAGGACACCCTATTGCTCAAGAATCTGCATTGGCCAAAGGTGCAAACTTTTCCTGCATGAAGAAAGTGACTTCTATAATAATTTTGGTTTCCTAATATTTGAATGAAGTCTTCAATTCCGGTTAATTGGTTCAGTAAA
>JANIHZ010000003.1:6090286-6106390 GCA_027478365.1 Erythroxylum rufum | reverse complement strand
CCTTATACCATATCATGTATGGATTAGCATGTTGATTTGGATATATTGCTTCCGCTGCAAAATGATTTCTTAAAAAGATTTGAAATCTACTGTTTCTCCAAATAAGGCATGTTTTCTTTTTCCGATCCAGCAAAACTTATCTAAATAAGGTTGGAATACCTTATTCATTAATGTCATAAATGCTTCTGTAGCATGAGTCAAACCAAACAGCATCAGCAAAAACTCGAAGTGCCCATATCTAGTTCTAAATGCACTCTTGGGAACATCCTCCTCAGCTATCTTCAGCTGGTAATATTCGATCTCAAGTCTAACTTTGTGAACACCTAAGCTCCTTGTAACGGATCAAACAAATCATCAATCCTTGGAAATGGATATTTATTCTTAACTGTTATCGGATTCAACTATCGTTAATCAATGCACAATCTCAGAGTTCCATCCTTCTTCTTTATAAATAGAACCGGAGTTAGGTGATGCACTAGGCCTGTTACACCCCTTATCTAACAATTCCTGTAACTAAGTTTTCAATTCCTTCAGTTCAACAGGTGCCATCCTATATGGAGGAATTGATATAGGAGCAGTACTTGGAACAATGTCAATAGTGAACTCTGTCTCCCTATCTGGGGTTAATCCCGGTAGTTCAGCCGGAAACACATTTGAAAATTCTCTAACAACTGGAATATCCTGAATAGTTTGTTCATTATGAGTATCCACCACGTGGGCCAGATAAGCCTCACATCAACCTCTGATCAATCTCAAAGTACTTAGAAATGAAATTAGTCGGGCTGGCATTACCTGAGTAGCTCGTCGAAACACCACTCTCGACTGATTAGGGGATTCAAGCATTACCTCCTTAGTATAACAATTCATCACTGCCCTATAAGCAATGAGCCAGTCCATGCCTAAGATGAGGTCTATCTCTCTCAGTTTCAATATGATCAAATGAACTTATAATTCTGCCTGTTCAATCCGAATTATACACCTCTTACATACCTCACTGATCACTATTGTGCTACCCACTGGAGTGCTCACTATTAACCCACATTTCAATATCTCTCGCTCACAATGTAATCTAGATGCCAGATGCGGGGTGATGAATGAATGGGTAGATCTTGGATCTACCAGTTTACATGCTTCAAAATTAAAAACATTCTACACACCTGCTACCACATCTGGGGAGTCCTAAGCCTCTTATCTGGTGATGGCATAGACCCTAGCCTGAGATTGCGGCTGATTGCTCCGCACCTCAGTCCTGACACTGGGCCCTACTGACTGAGTCCGACCTTTACCTCTGCCTCTCTGTACAGATCTGCCAGCTCTGCTCTGCTGAACTAAGACCTCAGTCATAGTTCCTCCTTTAGCTCCAGACTGTGATTCCAACAACTCAGGGTAATCCTTGATCTGATGCTCATAAGAGCCATATTGAAAACATGCTCCCAATATCCTCAAACACTCACCACCATGCCTTTTACCATAGTGTTCACATTCAGGCAATTGTTGCGACTGACTGGCAGGAATTTGTCCTCTACCACTCCCTGACTGAACAAATCTACCTTTTGCTCAGGTTCTAGATTGTCTTGATCTAGGCTGGAATCGAGACGATCTGTTCTGGCGCTTTCTGAAGCTTCTACCAGAATCAACCTGAGATTCATCCTGTCTCTTACCTCTAGCTTCTTATCTGTACTTTGCTTGACCATCTTTTAATAGCTGTTTTATTCTGATTGAGGCCACTTGGAGTTTTGTAAAACTGCCTAAGTTAAGGATGGCAAGCCTCGTTTTGATTTCCATATTCAAACCGTCGTCAAGCTGCCTACATGTATCTTGTTCAGTTGGAATCAGTGCGGTCGCATACCCCATTAACTTATTGAACTTTTATCTCATAGTCCGCCACTATGAGCTTGCCTTACTTCAAATCTAAGAATTCTTTCATTTTCTGATCCATGTAAATCTTTGGCATGTAATTCTCTTAGAATGCTATCAAAAAATCCTCCCAAGTTAAGCTACAAGGTCTGGCGGTACTACCCGGCACGATCTTCCACCACTGGTTTGTGGGGCCTTACTGTAGTGAAACTGTATAATCAAATATCTCCTTTGCTTCACAGTCCATCTGATTGAACACTCTTTCAGTTCGCTCAAGCCATCCTTCTGCTTCAGCCGGGTCTATACTTCCGTAGACTTCCACAACCCCTTTCTTTCTCAACTTATCATATCTCCTTTCTCGCCTCGCGGGAATTCTCGGAGGCATTCCAGCAAATTCAGGTACATGAGACTCTATATTGGCTCCTACAGACTCCATGTCAACTAACTCACCAATTGGATCTCTTATAAAAGGTGAACTATAACAAAAAAAAGCTGTGATTATTGTCTGAATCTTTCACTGTGAATCATATTGTTTCCCTAAAGATGCCAAACTATGCTCTGATACCAAAAATACAACATCCCACTACCATGAGGCAAATACCTGGATACTCGAAGGACATTCAAGTACATACCTTATGGTAATGGTATGTTGGAGCAAAATCAAATCCAACTAACACATGGCATCATCTAACATACCCAAAAAGCACTAAATTTTAAAAGCCTTCATTCCATTCATTCATAAAGCTTACAGTATTTCCATCAAACAAATATTTAGAAAACCTTATACAAATTCTAGTAAAACTAAAAAAATAATGCTAGAGCACTTCTGATGTCAGCTAACAGACCTCTGAGCCATTTCTCTCTATCCAAAAGATTCCTTAAGTCCTGACTAAGGAACTAGGTCTCCTGTCTCGTACCTGAAAAGCCACATTGTAAATTTTGATGAGTTTTTCAAACTCAATGAGTGAACCATCATTGATGAATTCACCGGATCATATACACACATCACATATTACACAAATATTCATCCTAACATACATTTATTATTTAAAAACTCACACAATATTGTATAACATTTCATCATTGCGAAGTAGATCATATATAAACAAATACATATGCAAATGAGACTCACATTCGTTCTTATTGTTGTGACTGAATGCCTATCACATACTTATACAGATACTGGCCCATAGGGCTCAGTCAGAACAGAATCACGGAGCAAAGCTCTACATGAAAGCTCTTCATACTGGCAACTCAAATCACAACGTCTTTATCTGAGCATGCATTTTATAAAATGCATCAAAACTCAATATGGCATATATGGCAATCACATATAATGCTCAAACAAAACTCATAATCATCGGACCTAAGTCCGGCATTCAACATTCATTGAGAATTCACATAACGTTCAAAATTCCATAGCAATTAAAGCCGCAATCAAAGCACTTCCAATACATTCCTGAATATTGATCTCCTCGGACAATTAAAGTCTGAAATTTATAAACAAATCGCAAACAGTTTAATAATGTTGGAAGTTTAAAAAAATCAAATCAAATCAATCCTAGGAAATCATCTACGTTGACTCAAAATACGCTCCAATAAGCTATTGTCTGGATGGCCCGGCAATGTCCGACTGGCGTCTGATGTGCTCCTCTAAAATATACAAAACACATTCACAATTATCACATTTTTGCACAAATGTACAAGTGTTCTTTTATGCACATCAATGTGTAGAAAGTATGCACAATGCATGTTCAACGACAATTTTGGGGTACAATATTGCGATCTTTATCAACAAATCATTCAGATATCAAAGCCCTCATTAAGACCATGTATATTTACAATTGGATTGAAACAAAACAATGTCAAACAATTTTATGACTTCATTGACCACTTCATATTTTTCCTCTAATACACATACGGGTCAACTTTCCATACTAAATCAGATAAGATAAATGAAAAAATTAGGAACACTTCCTTCTGTAAAGTTGTTCTCCAATGTCTTAATTTTCTAATGACACTAAAATCATTTAATTTGGTTCAGTATACTAAATGATATACTCATAATAATTTAGAATATGCTTAAGCTTCAACAGAATTCTTACCTCAAATTCCAACCAAAAATTGAAAATTTAGAGACAGAATTAAAACTCAATTCCTTCAGAAAATTTGTATCCTTATATCTCTAGTTTACTTCAAATCAAAAAGCATCCCATTTGGATACCTACAGAGAAAGTTATGGTCAAAATACTAAAATATGTTCAAGCTATACAGAACAAGACTTCGCCACGGCGAACTTTTCATAAACGAAATTTTCTCGGGAATTTTCCAAAGATCGTCGCAGCAAACTCTTGAAAGAGTTGGCCGCGGTGAACCAAAGTTGGCCGCTGTGAACTTTTACAAAAGACTCGTCTTCCCAACTTTCTAGATTTTATTCCCAGATTTCACTTTCTCATTCTACTATCATTTCTCATTTTTCTACATTCTTCACTCTTATTCTCACATCAATCAACTCAAATAATACTCGAAACAATTCTTCTAACTCATTTTTAGCTCATCAACTCCAAAAAATTGAAAAACCAAGATTCACACTTAACTATCAAACTTCACTTCTACAGATAAACAACAGACATAATGTATGCATGTACTATTTCGACTTTCTCAAAACCCAGACAGAGTATATACATCTTCTAAACTAGAGTCCATTCAATACCATTTTTAACAATTCTTAACTCCTAAAATAATCATCTAATCTATTTAACACTGAAACCAAACTTCACAATTCCATGCATGCATGTTATAATTACACCAGAAACTAAACATCATTCACAAGATCCAAAAGCAAACTTAAACTCAACTTACTAGATTCAACTTTTAATTCCAGTAAGGAGAATAGATCAAAAACACTGAGAGTCTCACACTTGCTATTCGGATGGTAAGTGTTTCTTCACAGAGAAGAACACTTACAGTGCATTATTCCTAACTCAACATCATACTCGTGTATACTTGGTATGTCATACATTTGTCATCATTAGCAGTCCATGTGTTACCATACATACTAGACACTTGCCACAATTATAGGTTGCCACGTGTCACGCCATAATTGGCCCATAATTCAATATTTTTCTAAAATTCGCCAAAATTTTCAAAATAATAATATGACTCTCCAAATAAATTTTCAGCTCAAAAATAATTCACCAAAAATTTCAAAATATACAAAAATTGTCAAATCATAATTAATACACTCCAATTTAATCCACAATTTCCACTTATAAATTAAATTTACCCGGAAATGTCAATGAATACATGTACAATTATTATATTTGTCCAGAATGCTTATGCACAAATAAGGAAATATTCAAATATGCAAAGCATAAAATGTACTTAATTTTCTTAATATTCTAACCCCTAATATGGGGTATTACAGTTCTAGGAGTGGACATAAATAGTAAATAATGTCAACACATGCAGTTGCCACATAAATGCAGTAATCATGCCCAAACATACTTCAGGGCAAGAAGACGGGAAATCCATTTGCAATCACCAAACTTTCTCATTCTCAAACACACGGCTAAAATAAGCAATGACATTTGCCCCCCAGTTAATGTAAATGTACATCTCTTCACATAATATGGAAGATGACACTCATAAGCACAGACTTCATACATTGTACATATGTTGGCCCTAGTTTTTTATTCATCATTCAAGGTTTTCATGCACTTCTAAACGTTATAGATATCAAACTTTTAAACGAAGACAGCAACTCAGAGTTTAGACAATCCCCATAACCTACTTGTGATAACTGCTCTTTATTACTATAAAGAGCCTTATTCTGCACAAAAAGATCATACTCTTTTGCCTGAGAAAAAAAAAGATGTTAACTTTAGGATTCTTACGAAAATGTTTACAAAAAAAAGATGTAGTTATTAAAAAATAAGAGACCTTTAACTGACGAAATCGTTCCCCTAAAGGAAAAAGTCCCTCAAGGACGGTCCGAGCAACATATTCATAAGAGTGTGAATGTTTAAAGAAATGATGTTTCATAAATAGACATGGGAGATTTAACGAATGAACATAAGAACATCTAGGCATAGTTCTATTGATAATTCTATGGTGAGCAAGATCGAAAAAAAAAACAATAAAAAGCTTAAACTTGTGAGAGTAGGCTTATAAAAAATACACCTGAAAGCATAATTCCTTAGAAGAAGCTGCAAAACAAATTAAACAAAGATTTTTAGAAATTGTAGAACACTAAAAAAGCGTAATGTACATCTGAACGAAAAGAAAGAAAGGTGTAAAATACAATGAAAAGTGGAAACAAGAAAAGAGAAACAAAAGAGTATGATTTGTCATCTGAGATCCGACTCTCTGAGGATGTTGTCTTAGATCTGGTGTTTACCTATCTTTTGAGGATCCAGTTTCTTATGAACTCCATTATGAGCACCGTTCTGATTCTCATGCAAGCTATACAGATCCGTAAACACATTCGTAAATTGACGACTAGTGATCTGGTGGAGATGTGAGAGCTAAAAGATGTGAGAGATGTAAGGAAAGAACCAAGAAAAGGAAGAAGATTCTAAAGAAAATGAGAAATGAGACGGTCAAGAGTAAAGAGTAAAGTGAGGGCAAAATCGACATTAAACTAAAAAGCTATTAGCTGATTACACTAAACGCTCCTATGGAGAAGCTTCTAAAAAAATCAGTTGGTTGGGTTAAATCAGCCAACCCAACCAATTCATAACTAAACAAGTTTAATAGCTTTTCATAAGGTCAATCAGCTAAAAGACAACTTATAATTTGTTTACCAAACGAGCCCATAGTTAGGTAGGTGTTTATATTATTATCCCTTAAGGTGGCTTTTGTCGCATTTGAAGACTTTTTGGACTGAAAGCCTTCAAGATTGATTTTCAGCATATTACAGGTTAAGGAATTGGTCTCTGTAATAATTTTATTTAAATTTCAACTAATTACATGTCTTTGAATGTCATGTAAACCAGTAGGATTAGATCAAATTAGATTTGAAGAGTTCAATATGAACTATCAAACCGATTCGATAAAAATGTTGTCATCTTAGTTTAGACCGGGCCATAAGTGGCCTTGTTTGAATCCAATTCATTATCACCCTAAGTCATGTTATTTTAGTTGAATTTACAATAATTTTTCTGGTTGAAGTAATATTCAAGTTTGACAATATAATGAATAAGGTTAAAAGCAACCACTCATAACAAAGTTTTAGAGCAACTTCCGATCAACTCAATTCTAACCAATTGAGCTCCAGTTGGGACAAGTTGGACGGAATTTGCCAACATTACTCACATTTATCTTTTTCTGTATATCTGAAAGCGAAGTCCTACAATTTGAGGATGCTGAAAGAACGATGCAGAATGGTTTCAGGGCCTAAACACTTGGCAGATGGAGAAAAGTAAAGAGTCACGGACAAGAATATTTTTGATTAACTATATAATTGCAACATGCTATGCTACATTTAAGAATTAGATGGACAAATACCTAAAAATTGATGAACAATTGAGTTCATTGTTGTTTTTTGTAAAGCAAAGTGATAGAGACGCAGAGGATTAATTACTGCTATTTTAAACCCTAATTAGAAATACGTACAGTTCTTAATGAGATGACTGTATTTAAAGTTGGCTAGTAATAGAATTTTTTGTGCATTACAATACATGGGCTAAGCTTACCTATCATAACAAGTCCAAAAACACAAACTCAATGACACGTTTGAGAGAAGTGTCAAGCCTAATTAGAAAAGTAATCACCGTTTTAAGATAAACACAACAAACGCTCTAATTATTTTGACATATAGTTAATCGGAGTTTGTACAAAATTATATTATGATAAAATTCTATCCAAACCTACAAACATTTCACCTCACGAAACAAAAAAATAGCATCCAAGTCGTTTGCAACATTGAGAGTTTCTTTTTTAGGTTCAGCTATTGAACTTCAAAAGGCTCTGAAAGGTTCTTCAACATCATTACTGCTTGAGGTGTGCTCGTGAACTTCAATTTACAAGTAGCCTGATCCTTCCAGCCTCTCAATCTCCAGGATAGACTATATTCGACCATGGATTTTTTTTTTTTTTCTGAAATGGATTAACGCTTACATGTATCAATAATCCACCAATGATGTCCTTGCCTGATCAGGAGCAGACGGTTAATTACTTTCCATGCTCGTAGCAGCTTCAAAGTAACATCTTCATGTTCTCCCTCGAACCATCTTCACGTCAATCCCTTTCAAGGAAATGCCTGCTTCCAATTCCAAATATTATCTTTGGATCATCTGGGCATGTTGGGCACTGATTGAAGTAGCTTAAACATACCTTCCCAGTGCTGAAATATTATAGTTGTTTAACTATTAACTAGATCATGGCTTTAGAACACTATGTTCTCAAAATTACACCATTGATGAAAACTGGATTAGGTCTAATGTCTTTATTCAGTGGTTGATAATATTCCACTTCAGCCAACAACAAAAAGCTCTGTGTTATACAATGACATCATCTTTTGTAATCTCAAACTTGCTAGTCTTTCTACAATTCAAAACATTGCTTGAGATAGTAATACTCGTCCATGTGTTGGTTTAGTTCAAGATGACGAGTTTTAAGGAGAATTGAGGAATAAGATTGCCATTTAAGTTCGGGTTAGATTCACATTCCAGAAGGTTAAATTGGCCTATTTGGAACTAATTCTATAATTTATACAATAATTTCATCACACATTATACCAGGCCAGCTAATTCTGGTAAGATAGTTCGGAGAATACCAGATCTCGTAATTAGGAAAAGATCATTCTTTAGAGATCAAGCAAAGCAAAGCAAGACTGATGTGTAAATTTCAGGTATGCTGGCTGAGACACACAAGTACTTTTTCTCTTTGGGCACCAAATGCCAAGGCTTACCTCTTAGAAATCTTATACTTCCAATTTTTCCCTTTTTAACGACCTCAAACAAAATCTATGGCCTAAAAATTTTTGATACACAAGATTTTCTTGAAAAGTCAAATGTAGAGCATACTTGTTTTTTTTTAATGATTATGACAATCTTATTCAAGACTTAAGATTTCAAAAACAAGAAACTTAGAAAGGAGTCATAAGATGAAAAATATACCAACTTCGATTTATTCAAACCGTTGTTCTTTCTTAATGGTCTACTCTTCGATAATGCATTATGGTATCTCGGGGCTCTCTTAGTCTTTATGCATGTACTATCACCCTGCTAATGTTATAATAAGTTTTTATTAATGTCAAATAATTAAATTACTTCCGAAAACATATTTATTTATAATATTATCTTATTTACGTCAAATTCTCAATAACAATCCTAAAACAAGACCTTAACCTCATGTTTATAGGTGACATAAGCAACACGTGTTTGGTGTTTCCGTGAAAACAGATTCAGGAAACGAGACATTAGGTCTGTTTTGTGACTGTTATGAGTTTGAGGTCTGGTTCTTACGAGTGGTTCCCATAGAGTGTCTGATTCTTGCTAAGTTCGTGGAATTAGAGTCACAAACTTGCAAATTCCAAGCAAAAAGGGTATGACATTTCACCAGTAAAAGAACAAAAAGTAGCAAACATGGCCACGTTCTTCTGTAACATACTTGGGGAATTTCTTGATGTGTTCATTATCGAAAATAAGGATGTTATTAAGAGTTTGGAACAAATACATTGGACCACCATTAACATAGGTCTTATGTTCTTACATGGATTAGCGTTTGTTATAAGTGCCTGATCTTGGACAATACCACATAGTAGTTGATCTGTCATCTGTTGAATCCACATTGAGAATCAGACAATCGATGATGGTTTACTATAATTGGTAATTAAACAGTGCGTAATTAATGCGAGACAAACAAGGAGATCAGACTGAATGAGAATAGAATCAAAGTTTTCCATTTTTGTTTCTCCATTGTTTCTTTCTTTCAACCGATTTGTTAGTGTCAGTAGATTGAAAAGTTCTCTATATAAAAAGCTGTTCTTTTGTTTTCTTAAGTTGTCTTGTTGAAGGTAGAAATTTTCACCAAGAATCAATCTTCTTAAATTTACACTTACAGGGTGTGCTGCGTGGATTAGTTCTACACAAAGATGGTGGAAGGAGGTGTGGTGAGTTCTGATAAGACGGAATTTACAGATTGTTGGAGAACAGTATGGAGGACTCCTTATATCATGAGGCTTGCACTCTCTGCAGGCATTGGAGGACTTCTTTTTGGTTATGACACAGGTAATTGATCTTCAGCTTCTGTAAGAGTTACTAAAAGCAAGCAACCCCTTGAGTCTGAGACAGTTCTGGTTTGATGATCTTTGAAATACAGGAGTAATTTCTGGTGCCCTCCTTTACATTCGTGAGGACTTTGAAGAGGTGGGCAAGAAAACATGGTTGCAGGTACTGAATCAGAAACGGGTTTTGAATTTAATAATGGTTGAGTTGAAACTGTTACTTGCATTGATTGAGATGTTTTACTTGGAAATATGCAGGAAACCATTGTGAGTATGGCTGTTGCAGGAGCCATTATTGGGGCGGCCATTGGAGGATACATCAATGACAGGTTCGGAAGGAAAATATCAATCTTAGCTGCTGATGTTGTTTTCTTCGTTGGTGCAATAGTTATGGCTGTTTCTCCCGCTCCTTGGATGATTGTGATAGGTAGACTTCTTGTTGGTTTGGGAGTGGGAATGGCGTCCATGACCTCTCCTCTTTATATTTCAGAGTCTTCACCTGCAAGAATTAGGGGTGCTCTTGTTAGCACAAATGGTTTGTTGATAACAGGAGGCCAGTTTCTGTCCTACCTAATCAATCTTGCTTTCACTAAGGTACACATGTTGATGATCATTTCCAGTTCTTGGTTATGTCCCATAGTTGAAAATACTGATATTTTCCAAATTGGTGCTCCAGGCTCCTGGAACATGGCGATGGATGCTTGGAGTTGCTGGAGTGCCACCTTTTGTTCAGTTTCTTTTGATGTTATCTCTCCCTGAATCTCCCAGATGGCTCTACGGGCAGGTTTGTATTAGCAAATTCCCGAAATGCTACGTCTCTTGCTAATGTTAATGGTCTGCTGATAGAAACTCACCTGATCTTGAGCATTTGAAAATTCCTTCCTTACTTTTTTTATCAGGGGAGAACAGAAGAGGCAAGGGCAGTCTTGGAAAGAATCTATCCTCATGAAGAGGTTGAAGTAGAGCTAACGGCCTTAGCTTCTTCAATTGAAGCAGAAAGGGCAGATGAAGCAGCTATTGGAGATGACATAATATCCAAACTGAAGAATGCATTTGCAAATACTGTGGTCAGAAGGGGACTCTATGCAGGAATTACAGTCCAAGTTGCACAGCAGTTTGTGGGGATCAACACTGTCATGTATTATGCCCCAACCATTGTTCAGTTTGCTGGATTCGCTTCAAAATCGGTGGCCTTGGCTCTTTCTCTCATTACTTCTGGCCTGAATGCTCTTGGAACTATCATTAGTATGTGTTTTGTTGACAGATATGGAAGGAGAAGGTTAATGATTATTTCCATGTTCGGTATCATAATTATCCTCATCGGCTTATCTATTGTCTTTATGGAAGCAAGCGTTCATGCTCCTAAGATAAGCACAATCGAGTCTGCCCATTTTGGCAAAAACTTGACATGTCCAGATTACATGACAGCTTCAAACCCAGCAAAGTGGAATTGCATGTCGTGTCTGAAAGCAGACTGTGGATTCTGTGCTGATAAGCAGAATGAAGTAAGATTTGTATAGTTTCCCGATTCCTGTCCAGCTCCTTTTCAAAGTTGTGAACTTGGAATCATTTTTTCTTTTACTGATTTGATTTGTTACATTTGATCAGCTTAATCCTGGAGCTTGCCTGGTTTCAAACAAAGACATCAGAGGCCAATGCCATGCAGATAGTCGCGTGTTCTTTGAGAACGGTTGCCCCAGCAGTTTTGGATTTCTTGCCATTATATTCCTGGCACTCTACATTATTGTATATGCACCTGGAATTGGTACAATACCGTGGATTGTGAACTCAGAGATATACCCTCTGAGATACAGAGGGATTGGTGGAGGGATTGCTGCAGTATGCAACTGGAGTTCGAATCTGATAGTGAGCCAATCCTACTTGAGTCTCACAGAGGCTCTTGGTGCTGGAGGAACGTTTCTCCTATTCGCAGTATTTACTTGCATAGGCCTCTGTTTCATTTATTGGTTCGTACCAGAAACCAAAGGATTGCAGTTCGAGGAGGTAGAGAAAATGCTGGAAGCTGGCTACCAGCCAGACTTATGCGGATTAAGGAAACGTAAACCCAAATCCAAGGATGTTGATGATGCATAGAAGACTTTTAAATAACCGGTTTTCAATGTCCCAAGTGAATAAACTCTTAATGTTTCCTGATATGTTACTATGGGCATTATTATGCAACTTGAGTAATTTCTATCTGCAATGATTTGGAATAATGCATACCAAAAAAGATCAGTTGTTTCAGAAGTTTGGTTAGGAACTCAATCTGGCTTTGTAGTTTTATTGCTTAAGTTCTTAGTCTCTAATCCTTGCGCTTCTTTTTATGGACTTCAAATTTGTTGCTCTGAGTCAAGAACACAAAGACTCAAGTGCAATGACACAGAACATGAAACAGGGGAACGCTCAGTGTAAAGTCTCGTATGCTCCGTACAGAAACTACAGGCAAAAACCCTGTGGGGCTGAAAATTTGAAGTGAAATGGATTGATGGGTCTTGGTTGGGTGAGACCGAGAGAGAGAGAGTGAGAGTAAAACCAAGCAAAGTAAAGAAGACAGGTGGGTATGGTGGGCAGCTAGAACACAGCAATGAAGCGACTTTACACCGAAAACAATCAAATACAAAGGGCCTACCAATTTGGTGTGTTCATCATGTGCATTTGTAGCCATCGAAACAGAACACGTTCGGTTTAAAACTCAATTTAAATTGTCGCTAGTTACACAAAGAAAGTTCTCAACTTTTATCTTCGGATCGAATTGTACAGGATCAACATGGAACCAAATCTGTTAAGAGATTTGCTGCTTATCTTTAGCTAGACAAGGATATGAAGACATGCAGAATAGGAAATATATATGCTTGAAGATATAGTCAAAGACATCAATTTCATGACTATAGTAGTACAAAGTTTCAACCTTTCACTATCAAATCATATTTCCTAAACATGAAATGAGAAGCAGAAACAGGATCACCCAAGAACATACATGCTAGGATCAGAATCAAGTTCATCAATAACTAAAAACCTTCAGAGGGTAAGAAGCAATAGACTTGGGAATCCATAAAAGTGACCCCAAGGTACAAGAAGCTAGGAAAAAATATGCTACAAGCAGTGGCAAATCCTCTGCGTCTGTCACTAGTTTGAAGAACACAAGCAGTAAGAAGAGTTTGGGCCATCCAAACAATACAAATGGAAAAGATACCCAAATTCCATCTCTACCACCCAAAAACCCACAACCGTACGTAAGGCCGAAGCATGTGTTCCTCTTCAGAAAATCATGACAATAACAAACCCCATAAACCTAATTAACACCATACAATCTGATAAGTCAGCCTCTTTTTTTCACGATCTTCCCTAATCTTACTCATTCCTCCACACTGTACAAACCATTAGCACACACTCACCTATATACGAGATCAACCAAATACTTTCACTCACTCTAATTAGTTATTATTACCTTTAAACAAAACAATATATCGAAAAGATCACCATTAATTGCTTAAGGACTAGAAGATGAAGCCTCCTGCCTTGGTTCTCTCAAGTACCCAAGAAGCCTCTCAGCCTGCAACCAACCAAGAATCAAGCAAACACTAGAAACAGTTAATAAACCAAACCAATCCAAGACTCAATCAGTCAACTAAATAGGTTGTTACGAATTCCAAGTTCCGATCTTTAACCCACCTTATGCTTAGCACGAACACTACCAGTCTGCGAAAGAGCAACAAGCGGAGGAATCCCACCTTCCCTCACAAGCAACCCTCGATTCCTCACATTATCAGCACACAATTGCAACAATGTAAGCACAGCAAACTCCTTCCCCTTCACAGAACCATCTTCAATAGCTTCGACGAGAGCAGCTATCCCCCCTTCTTCGACAATTGCCGCTCTTCCTTCCTCGATCGCCGCGAGACTACTCAGCACCACCATTGCCTTCTCTGCCATCCCCATCCTTTGCTCTGCCACCATCCCCACCAGCGGCTTCACAGCTCCTGCACTCACTGCCCTCTCCTTGTTGGGCCTTATAGAGCAAAGCTTGTAAAGGGTCGTCAATGCATCTTTTTGACCTCTGTTCGACCCACTAATCAACAGCGAAACAAGAGGAGGAATTGAGCCACAAGCCCCTATTGATGTCTTGTTATCTTCAACTAAGGCCAAACTAAGCAACGCACATGCCGCGTTTTGCTTCGAAGTCTCTGTCCCTGTCTTCAACACGTACACCAGAGGCTTTACAGCTCCGGCGTTGGTTATTAGCTCTTTGTTCCCTTCATGGAGTGACAAATTCAACATCGCTGTCACCGCGTGCTCTTGCGCCCATGGGTCGCTGCATCGGAGAAGCGGGATTAGTGCCGGAATTGCGCCGGATTCTCCAATCAGTGCGCGGTTATCCGACCGGTTCTTCGCGAGCAACCGGAGCTTCGCGGCGGCTGATCTCTTAATAGCCATCGACGGCGACTGCAGGCCGTCGATACAGATCTTCACCGTCGGCTGAAGATCCTCCGGCGAGATGCTCTCGATAATCTCCGTCGAGAAATTCTCCCGCTGAAGAAACCCCAGGCACGGTTCCACTTCAGATTTTTCGTCCGATTCACCATTATTCGCTTTCTCCGGATACGGCAAACTCGCGAGACGTCGGAGCTCTCCTGAGATATCGCTGCTACACACAGAGAAATCGCTGAACGCTTGCGAAATATCGAGAAACTCTTCCTCAGTAAAAGATGATTTGCCCGACTTGTAGCAGCTACTTGAGTTATTGTCGTTTTTGCCGTTGTTGGTTCGTGAGGCGAGTTCGCCGAGTCGCATGTCGACGACTGAGTCGGTGAGATTCTCCGACACGAAGGTTGTCGAGTTGTCGGGAGCTGAAGTAAACGAGTTGAAGCTAACGTCGTCGTTTTGGTAGAGATTTGAGCGTATGGTCCTCATTGAACGCCCAATGTTGCGCGGCGACCTGGTGACGCCGCTGGGGTTGTATAAGCTACGGTTTCCGGCCAGAGGGAAGCGATTTGAAGTGAAATGTGATTGAGAATCTTCCAAAGACACCATTTTTGAAGAACTAAATCAAAACACTAGTCTTCTTTTTTTCTTCCTCTCTCTTGGTCTGTTTTAGTTAATACAGTCTCATGGTAAGAGGAGAAAGTGAGAAGAGAGTGGCTAAGCGTGGAGGAGAAAATTTATAAAGAAGATTGGGTTTGCTTTGCTGTGTCTAGTGGCTTTGGTATCTTGGGAAAAGATAAAGTTACAAGCGGACGAAGGTTAAAAAGTCACAGTCACAGCGACGGAGCACTCATCAGGTTCTGTGCCGTGGGGGCCCACACTTTAATCTGGAATCCGACGGTGGGGGCAGTCTCTGATGTGACTCTGACATCGTGTGTCGGTAATCGCCCGTGTGCCTCTCACTGCACTCAAATAGTTAACGTATGATTACGAAATTGCCCCTAGGAAGCTCAGGGAAGTGTTGACACTTACGACAAGAGCCCGTTGCTGATGATACAGCTGTATAGTTGCTAAATGAATACGACACGTGGCAAAGGAATCGCCGTATGATAAAGAACAAACGCTGATAATGAAATTAATGGGTTCCGATTGGTGGGGCCTCGTCAAACAGTTAACATATCTCGAGATCCAGTGGCGACTTGTCGTTTTGCGTAGCCGTTTTGAGCGAGGATCAACTTTCTCCTAAATAAAATAATAGAGGGACAAAAACAAAATATAAACTAATTAAAATAAAGCCAAATGTACGTAACTATGTACATAGGTAAGCTTAGCCTTAGCCAGCCACACCAACCGCACGTGATGTGCAGGCAGACATGTCCCGCTCCAGTAGTACAGGCTTTTTTTAATTAAAAAAAATTTCTTTCTCGGTTATATAATTATCGCTTAAATTTAAAAAAGTGGAAATGCATTTTTCAATTTTTTAATTATTGTTTGAAATTTAAAAAGTGATAATAAAATATTTAATTTTTTATTTGTTTGTCAATTCTAACTCGATGTTAGTGTTTTCATTAAATGTGCTCACTTAAATTTAGTGT
>JANIHZ010000003.1:5992266-6004807 GCA_027478365.1 Erythroxylum rufum | reverse complement strand
GAGGTTTAGCTAGCCCTCGAAGCCTAGCTAGTTCTGTGTTGGAGCTGAATCACTGTTAGAGCATTTGGTCTCTAACAGTAACCCTTTGAATTGTGGCTATTTGATGTTTTTGGTTGGAAAGTTGCAAATGCTCTTTGCTAACAGGATGATTATAAGAGACCTCTTCAGCAAATTCTTTCAGTTATCTTGTAGTGGAGACTACGATATCTTGCTCCACATCCCCTTGATCAACAGTTATCACATGTGGTGGGGCTCTAAACTTTCCAATGTTTTCAGGAATCTGAAGTGAGATTGCTCCACTTTAGCAATCTTGAAACTAAATTTTGTAGGTTCATAAATGACACAAGATTAAAATTGATGATTTCCTTGATCAACACAAGTCAACCCATTATTTTGTTTCTGGTGAAAAATTAAACAGAAGAGCTAGTCTTAAAGGTTGTAATTAATAACTGACATATAGCTAAAGTGTGAAATGAAAGAAATTTGTTTCACTTTGTACTAAATGCGGCTATATGTTATAAAAGAGTTTGTATGACTTTATTAATTATTGGGCAAAAGGGAATAGATGAAATTGCTGTAAGTCATTGTTTGAAGAAAATGGAATATTATCAGTCCTGGACATAAGATTTAACTACTATTTTCTTGTCTTTTGGGGAAAAGGGATTGCTGGCATCATGTTGTAGTTATATGTGAAGCTTTTTGATTCTTGTGAGACCCAAAAGTGCCATTTCATATGAACGTAAAATCCCTTGATTTGAACCGCGAACCTTAGGATCTGGGATGGGCAGAACCTACTGCCCCCTCCCCTTCTTGAGTTAGTTGTGATTGATTTAGATGTATTTGTATGTAATAAGACGTAAAGTACATGGAAGCCTTCTAGGATAGGAACTGCATATCTAGTTCTTCAGAGGGTCCTTCTTAAAGTATAGAATCTAGATATTGTAACTTCATTGACTGTAAATTAAAATATCGGCAAGTGCAGAAGGTGATTACTATGGTCACGGTTATCCCATTGATGAGAATTTTGAGTAATCTGTTTATGTTTTTGTTCAGAAACAAGAGTCGATAAATTTTCTTTGTTGTGTAGTCAAAGTGCAATTGGAGGAATTGGGATTTGGGGGATGCTTCATTCTTCTATATGTGGGTTCAGTTTGCTTTTAGGTTTGGAGCAACCCTTGCTTTGGGGTGAGGCCAGCCTGTTACATTCTCTCTGTTCTTTGGCCATGGCAATTATAATCATGTGGAAAGAACAAATGGAATCTTTTGTTTTATTTAGCTCTTAGCCTCCTGGTTCCTCTCAAACTATAACTGATTATGGCTTTCTTAGACAATACATTTTTTACGCTAAATGGGACATTAATGATATGCCTATTTATGACAATCCGAAAGCTTAACATCAACATTATTCTGGATGATGAGGACTCCAAATGATTGGAGTTCTCTTTTCATTTTTCACCTTTTCCTTCCTGTTTTGTCTATTCTCATAAAGGTTGAGGCTTCTCCTGGACATTGAATAACCTTGTTACAGTCTTGAAACCATGGCCAGACTGACACTACTAAGTATTAAGAAGTCGTTGATTCTGCTAATGACTATGCATAAGGAGCCATACAATTGCTAAAAACCAAACTTCAGTATGTGATTGTGTTTTGGCGAAGCCCCCATTGGGCAAAGGATTAAGTTGCCAGATTGATAGTGCTGTTAGTTATGTTCTTAGCGATAACAATCTGAAAGTGTCCTCCATAAATTGTATTCTCTAGAATTTAGACTTGCATTTTCCACTTCTTGTCTTGTTCAGTTTCTTTTCACAATTGAACAATGTTGTAAAGGTCCTGGAGGGGAATCATGAACTGCATTCAATATCAGCTGTAGAAAGCTCTTGTTCAGGTGGATGGTGACCTGGTTGGCAGTTTTTTGTTATGTATTAGTTCGTGTGTGGGAAGAACAAATCGGTAGAAATAGACCTTTTATGCAGTTGATATGGCATATATCTTCCTGCCAGACAGATAATGCAGGCATTGCCTTTTATACTATATAATTTTTTTCTTGACTATTCTGCAGATTGTTGCTGAAATGTCTGCTGAGCAGAGAAAGATTCTACTCTTCTTTTGGACTTCAATAAAATATCTGCCGGTAGAAGGCTTCCGTGGTTTGGGAGGTCGGCTTTCCATTTACAAGACCTCTGAGCCGCATGACCGTCTGCCTTCATCTCATACCTGCTTTTTCCGGCTGTGTTTTCCACCTTATCCTTCAATTGCTGTAATGCGAGATCGTCTAAATTTCATTACCCTGGAGCATATTAGCTGCAGCTTTGGAACCTGGTGAAATTTCAGCCGCGTTCAGTTTTGGGGATAGCTGGGGTTTATAACTGCACATACAAAAGATTTGTACTCAACTTGTACAGATAGGATCCTGTCCTTCTTCTATTTTAAGGAGGTGCCAGATTGTGTCCATCTTTACTTTAAGGAGGCACCATAGATTTTTATGTTTGAGAAGAATGCGATGTTATTGCTCTTTTTGCAAACTGATTATATAGAGGTATAGTGTAAAATAATGGTGGAGGAAGGAAGGGAAGGGAGTATCTCTGCTTCCATGGACATGCTTTACCAGTTACAACAACTGCTCTTCATGACATGTAATTACAGAGATTATGCAATGACATCGATATGTATACAAATACTATGATTATCCTAAATCTTGCTCTCTCAGCTGTCTATAAATCTAAAGTTAAATCAAAATTATGCTTTTCAGTGGATGTTCAGATTACTGTCATACCGTTTGAATGTGCAGCCCATTGGTCAACTTAATATGGCATAATTGTGCATTCATCATGTCTGTAAGCTATCTTCTAGAGAGAATTGTCTGGTTCTGTAAGAATTGGCTGTTGCATACGTCTGTACTGGCTAATCCATATGCACTGTTCTTGTGTCAACTGTCAAGGTTGATTAGACGACTCCAATATTTGGACCCCCAGGAACGCAAGAGGTATGTTCGAACCACCACTGTTGCTGTTCCTTGTGTTCCCAATGTTGTTTTATGCATTTGACACGGCTTGGCCTTTATCAAACTTCTTGTACATCTGTTTTTATATGCTTTTTGCATTTCTGTATGTCATAAACCTTACCAAGTTCTTGAAACATCGATCGACTATGTTGAATTATTGATCAATGTTTCTTATCCTTGAGCATGGTAAGTGTGTGTGTGTGTACATGATCCTCATTGTCTGATTAACATCAACTTCAAATATTCTTAGAGAAAAGAGAAAAGGTGGCAAATTTTGCATAAAGATTGACGCATAGATTGAACCAAAACTCAATAACAGTAAATATTATTCCTTATCAAAGCACACCATCTCAAGCTCGAACCAACATTCTGTAACCCAACACCCCATGTACATAGTATAACAAATCTGTCACCATTTCATAGGGAAATGTGGATTCAGGACAACCCAATTCCTGCTTTAATATCATAAATTTGATATAACCAAATTTTAGAACAAAAGAAGAAACAGAAAATAACTTAGCCAACTTCAGTGCCTAAAAATAGCCATCACAACAGCTACACTTACAGGCCGATCACTTATTCCTCATCAGTTTTCGCTACTGTTGGTTCTGTGGTGGCTTCAGCTGCTGCTTTTGGTGCTTCAATAGCTGGTTTCTCATCGACGGTCTCTTCCACCTTTGCTGCAGGCACTTCCTCAACTGCAGGATCAGCGACAGGCTTCACTTCTGTTGATGGTTCTTCTGCTGCAACTTCCACCTGAACTTCATCGGCTTTTTCCTCTTTTGGTTCAACGACCTCCTCCTTGGTTTCATCTACTACTGGATCTTCAGGTTTTTCGGTCACCGGAGCTTTCTCTTCCACGACCTGGACCTCGGTGGCTGTTTCTTCATTTGTCAAGTCACCCTCTGGCTCAGCAGCTGGTGTGGTTTCGTCGGGAGTGACCTCCTCAGTCTTGGTTATCTCAGGGGTTTCAGTCTTTGTCAACACCGATGTTGCATCCTGAACCTGCATAAACCATGTAATTATTGTTTGAAACAAAAATATTCATAATCCAAATGAAAACAATCCTGATCCAGCAAGAACACTCTCCGATGACCATGGCAATGGATTTTGAAAAAGGTCATAGAGAGGATTGCTGACTGAAAAATTTATAAGCTAGTAATCGCATGTATTGAGCTTTATGGTTTGATCTATCATATAATCCTTAAGCTAAAGCTGGTTGAAACCATAAGTTGCAGTAGACTGAACTGGGAACTTCTATGATTAGTAAGGATCACATACGGGAAATCCAAAGAAGATTTAAGGATTAATAAGAGAAGATCCATCATCACTTGTACTAGATTTGCAAAACCATATAAGAAACCAAAATGATCATAACAAGTTGGAGTGACCAAAATAGAGTGCAACTTAATTATGGTAATTAAGTACCTCAACACTGGCCATCTCACTGAAACTGGAAACTAAGCTAGAGGAGGTTGGATGATAATATTATATGAGTTGGGTTGGAGATTGAATGAAGTGAAGATCAATGTGGGAGCTATTTATAGAGATGGAAGGATTGTCTAATGAAGAAGAGAACCACATACTTTAGTTTGAGAGCACTTTGAAGAATCTTTCCAATTTGACACCTCATGTCTCTCTGACTGCACTAGCTTTGTCTAGTTGTAAATGTGACTTTGATAAGGATTTTTCTAATGTGTAGTGTTATATCAATGGAATTGATTGATAAATTGGACAAAATAAACTAGAAATCTTATATGGTGGAGGCCATTTCACATGCAACATCATATCTTCTCTTTGAGTGGGTTTAACTGTGTTCTTGTCTAGTAGGGCAAGAAAGGTGACTTCCTTATCATGTCTTAATGTTCTAAGAAATATAAATATATTATTTCTTGATATTTTAGATTTATTAAAAAATAACAAAATGAGATTTCTTATATTAGCATTTAAACATATTGTACTATGGTTCTTCATCACTACTTAGATAGTGCAAGACAATAGTATATAAAAAAACCACAGCTTTTATTTCAATAGACTATTAAAATTAAAAAAAAATCATTAATGTCATAGATCCAATTACATGAAATCACTTTAAAGTTTTTTTAGTTGCTTAATTATTTTTTTAATGCTTTTGTATTGAAGTAATAGATTGATTATAATACAATCACATGCTAGGCAATACACCTGAGCTCCAATTAGTACAAATAATACTAGTCATTTGAGAATATCAAAGAGCATTGGATCTATGTAGGTTAACTCAATCCCTTGTATGTGTAGTGCTTTATTTATTTCCACTAGGTACTTGAACAAATGGAAAGTGTATTAACCCATGTTTTAGGTCGAAATTTTTATTAAGTTGTTATAATTTTTTTATAATTTAAAAATAATTTAAATTAATTCTTTTACAAAAACTTTTAGCAAAGGTTTTGCCTGTTGTGGTCGAATCATTCGCCGATTTTAAGGTTATATTTAATTGGACGTAAAGTTTTTAATGAAATAAAATAATTTATAATATAATAAAATATGATATTAAAAAATTGTTGTTTGAGAATGATGGAAGAATTCAAAATGTAATACAATAAAATGATATTTGAGAGAAGGTTTATAATTTAATATAATAAAAAGTTATTTATCATTTTACATTATATCATAAACCTTATAAATTGGAAACTTCTTATTTTTATTATTTAAGATAAAATAAAATTTAATATTAAACTCTCATGATCTATTTTATTTTATTATAGACCTAATAAAATAATATTACCGTATATTTCATTCAACTAATAAACCTCCGAACAAACAAATCCTAAGGTTTTTCTTATCTCACTATGGACACTCATCAGGCGATTAGACACCCAAATGGTAGAAAGGAATGGACAGCACTGAGGAAACAAATCTCTCTAGGCCGGTGGGATAAAAGTGATTACCAACTAAGATCATCACGACCGTAGAAACAACGGATGGCCCACTGACACCTGCTTGTAGTTAATTCACCAACTACGATCAGGACCGTTCAAAGAAGGGAGTGACCCAATGATAATGATTATGATACTGAAACAAGGACGATTGATTGCATTCTCTTTTTTGCTTTTTTCCTTGATTAAGTTTAAGCCCACCGCCCTTTCTCTGGTCTGGTTGGCTCGAGTGAACAGACATGCTTTCCAGGTAGCACGCTCGTGAAGTTGGGGTCCACTCACAGCCGTCTGATTTTGCCACGCCATCAGTCTGGTCTGTTAATGTCCCACATATGGTATGGCCACACCCCACCCATCCCTTTGTTTTCTCACTTTCTTTTTGACGTAATGTACCAAAACCATCACATTTGGTTCTTTAGAGTTTGTTGTCCTTCCTCAACTAATTGTATTTCCAATATAATTTTTATTTTTTACTGATATAAATTATGGGTTTGATTTCTTATGAACCCTACGTACTTATCAAATTTTTATATCAATTAATTGAAATATATATACAATTTAATTTTAAATTATCACTCACCTTAAATATATAATTAATAGATTATTATTAATTTAAAATTCAATATAACTATTAAAGGAGACAAAAGGATTTACAAAACTACCATTAACATTTTGAGTATTACTTTTATCAATCGATATTATATTTATTAGTTAATTATCACTAGTCTTATTCTTGTAAACAATTTTTAAATCACATCCATGTGAGCCTACAATGGATCATCGAGTCCAAAAGATGTTAACATGTGGGAACATGTTCTCTTATCTATCATCATCATCATCAAGGAGTGTGATCTCTCAATTCTATGATCTGCTAATCATCATCAGGATATTAATATCCTAATTGTCTCCATCAAATCAGGTATAGAAATGACCAAAAGCAAGGGGAGGTGCATGTCATCATGAGAGTTTTGCATGAAAGTTGATGTCTTGGCCTAACAACTTTTCACATCAGGGACATATGGCTTGTTGAATAATACCAACATGCATGTTTACTAATGGTAAATTACCTAGTCATCTCCAGCGATGAATTCATTCACTTCATCAATGTCTAAGTATGTAGTTAATAGCAAGCAAACCTACCTTTATTCTTTTTAGGTTTGGCGTCCACATAAACCTTTTCCTTTTCTGTTAACTTCTCCTTTTCCCCAACTTTTCCTTTTGTTTTCCTTTGTCTCCTTACATGGTCCACTACGAAAGCAACATTTAAGGAGAGCAAGTTCTGGGAAAGCCATCAGTCAGTCTCCCTCTCTACCACGCATCAGTTGAGAGTATCAGAAGCTTCCACTGTTACACTTTAAGCTGAGTCTATTTTTTAATGTTATACCCAATAATCATCATCGGTCATGTTCTTTCACCTCATCATGAACATTAACCTTTCGAACCCACTTAGCAAAGTCACCATAGGAGGTGGAATCACCTGAGCAAAGGCAGTAAAATACATAAAGATTTTTTTAAAAGCATCCTTAAACAACAAACTCTTGCCAACAACTTTACTACTGATCCCTTTAATCTATAATTATATGAAACTATCGATTGACTTCCTTGTCCAAAAATCACGATCTCATTGCCAACATTAGGATAGTATTCTAGAAAAGATCAAAGAGTCAACAGACTCAGCCATGAGGCACCTAAATGATAAAGTTTTCCAGTGTTATAAAATGTTTCATATTAACTGGAATGCTACAAGGAAGAATCCGCCAATTCTTGCAAGGTTCCAAGCTGGACCATCAAGAATGCTAGGTAAGAAGAATGTTGAGCCCGACTGGTGGTTAGACTCAAGAAGCAGACTGCAACTAGCAATGATCAACTCACAAACTTTTTAAGCACAGCTTCAGCACGTCTCTCAAACTTGGGAAGGGCCCATTCATGCTGAACTATGTCAAGACCATCCTTCTCAGCACCCAAGCTCTGGCCAAAACATAAGCAGTAGATTAGCATTGACGCTGCAAAAAATAAAATCTAGACAATACGCAAGAAAGGACGGGGATCAAGAAGCTATATGCTTCAAAGTTATTTCATCATAATATATATAATTTTTTTTTTTGTTGGTGGGGAGACAACCACAAATCTGCAGCATTAGGGAGTAGGGGTTAAGGCTCTCGAGGAACAAAACTGCCTTTCAAACTTACAACTTCGTAGTAGACAAAACTTATAGGACAGCAGTGCTAGTTGAGAATTCTCCAAAATATTCACAAGTTTATAAAATCAAAGCAGAAATCAGTTCCAACTGAAAATACGATAAGTTCCTCATCTAAAGATCATAAAGCACCTGCCCACTCTGCCATGGACCAATCTAAATCCAAGTTAAAAACGGGCATCAAGACTAAAAGTACGTGAAAAAAATTGATGTTTAACCATTGGAAAGATTCTTGACACGAGGCACAGATGCTCTATTGATCACCTGATATGGATTTATGTGCATATTGCTACGAAACCACAGAGTGTAAGTCATTCATGTCAGACATTTAAATACCATAATAGGAAAACGCTTGGCATAGTGACACCCAGCTTTATGTTCCTTTCCTTGCTTCTCAGCAAAAAATTAAGCTATATCAAAAGCTTCTGCAACAAAAACTGGAAGCTTTTTTTCTAAAAGTTAAAAAGCAACTGGCCCGGTAGACTCTGAACCTAATTGGGTCACATCGGACCCAAAAAAGTTGTGGAATACCAGCATAGAGCCAACATGATAGCTGGAACAGACCCGCAAAGAGACAGCTTTCTCATCATGGGTATTCTTTTCCACAATATTCAAAACCACCAGGTCATAGACAAAGAATCTGCACCCTAATATCTAACATCAATTCCAGCCTAGGAGTCCAGAAAAAATAGGTACATAGCTTCTAAGTGGGTCCTAGCCACACCACCCCATGAAAAGACCTGATGATACTTGGTCGGTATCCAATGGTTCCAAGCAGCATAAAAAATTAACACTGACATAATAACATTCCATTGATCACTATCATTGAATCTAAAGGAGCCTGACCCTACAATGAATAATTTCAACAAGTACAATTTCTATCCAAAAACCCCACAGATCATCCTACCTACAGGAACAATTTGTAAAATTCACTTGTTATTAACGTTCCACCACGAGACCCTGTTTTTTCAAGAAAAAGTAAAGTGAGTTCTCCAGATAAAGTTATATTTTGCCAAGAAAAATAATTCTCTCAGAAAAAAGTTTAGGCATAACCCCTCCTTCACCCGTACAAAGTGCATCCAAACACCAGAAGTTCCTAAGAGACAAACTTTCATATCTAAACAAGTTAACCATAGTTGTAGTGAAAGAACATAAAATACCACACTTGTGTAGAAAGTAATGATTTTTCTGCCTATGGGATCTACAGTAACAGAGCCCATATCACTAGTAAACCAAATCATCAAAATGGACAAAAAACGAAGATTTGTAGGATATTATTTCCAGTCTACTATCCCTACATGCTGCTATGTGATTAATAATCAAGAATAAACCTATCTGTGATCATGGCTAGTGTGACGGCAAGATCTTAGTTCAAGGATATAATAACTTTCAGCCTGTTTATTTCGAGATGGAAAACAGAAACCAACTATTAACATGCAGATTTACAGCTTCAAGTGTTGGTAAGACTTCAATTTAAGTATAGAGTAATAACTAATAATAAAGATTGCAGAAGATAGGAGATATATCAGATATTTAATCAACGAATCACATTCAATGTGATGCCTAGGTGCTTACCATGGCTCAAGAAAAATAATCGCAAACTAACAGACAATGAAACATACAAAAACAAGCTCCAAATGCTAAAATAGAACCACTTAATTTTGTACCTTTGATGGATCAAAGCCAAATCCACTCATTTGCATCATACGTTGTGTATCATCAGTAGCTGCAGAAAGAACAACAAATCTTGTGATAGTAAATAGATGCATCAAGTTACCCAAATCTAAGCTGAAGTCTTAACTTATAGTATCAACTAGATAGCAAGGAAAGGAAACCAGCAGATCTGAGTCAAAATACATATCACAACTGTCGATTCAACAAATAACTAACCATTTTCTTCACCCAAGATGAGACTAAATAAGCCCCTTAGTCCAAACAAATTGAGGAAATACCTGGAGAAATAAAGCAATTGTAGATCATCAGATAAACAAGTAAGTGCATGTCTAGTAATATACAATTTAGAGTAATGTGCACTTATTAGTTTCCTGCTTAAGAAAAGTAGACAAATACCATGATCGACTACTGACATAGCTGACATCAACAGTGCTCAAGTCAATACCATTCTGCAACATTGATCTGAACCTCTGAGTCAGTGGAAAAGGTATCTTGGCTGCAACCAATAGTAGCAATATCAGTAAGTTCGGCATGCTAATCTAAACTTAAACAAAATATGCACAACAAAATTACAGATCAAATAACTAATGCAAAAGATCAATAATCTGCAAGTTCTAAAACAATGTTAATGAAGTAATGAACAAACCTGCAACAAATCCAGAGAAGAAAAAGTTGACCCATGCAAATGTAAGAGTCTGGCCAGCAAGGACAATACAAATCACCAAGTCAATTATGCTAGTATGAACAAAGATTCTACAGAACAACTGAAATCAACACATCTTCCAATACCTGGGGTATGATCATAGACAAGTTTTTCTTCATCATATCCATGGCCATATTTGGATCAGAAAACATTTGTGCTTGAGCGTTTTGTGCCTGGCCCTTAGGAACAAATAATAGTCCATTTTCCTATAAACAGCCAAAGAAGGCATTATCATAGCAGTAATCCAACAAGTTCAGGGTAAAAAACAAATTAAGACTATGGAACTCATAAAGCTTCCAAGATGTGAAACCACGGAAAAAAAAGCATCTGATTGACAAGTCATAAGGACAAGAAACCCATAAATCTCCTCAAGCCCATGGGAGAACTGACTATAAAGAAACTACGACACTCTTACAATGCCACCCCTCTGCAAACTCTCAAGTATTTGTCAAGGAAAACTACTTAGCCATATTTTTAATAAGGAATAGAGCTGTTTCAAACTTCTTTAGCCTAAATAGAGAAAAGAATAGTAACTTGTTCAACGGTACTCTATCCTCACACAAGAAATTAGCTTCATGTTGAATTACGATCTGAGATCCAGTCCTACTAATAATCACAACTAAGTTAACCAAGTTTGCGATTTCTGAAGTTTGAACCAACTCCCAAGCAAGTTCAACAAATCAAAAGGATCCCATTCTTAATTAGTCCACACTAAAACTTCTAAATGGCATGAATTTTGCAAACTCTGACAATCACCCAAGTTCCAATTCACATATCCCAAACCCAAAATTACCAAAAAGACAAGAGAAAAAAAGATAAAACCCTAAAGCAAACCTCATTGCTAAAATAAAGCCTACGAGCATGAAACACCTTGGGAGGAATGAAATTAGCGCCCATGCGCGAATTCCAAGCCCTATCGATCACTTGCCTGAATCAAACCAATTATGATCTGAGATCCAGTCCTAGCTAATAATCACTACTCAGTTAACCAAGTCTGTTGTTTTTGAAGTTTGAACCAACTCCCGAGCAAGTTCAACAAATCAAAAGGATCCCATTATTAATTAATCCACACTAAAACTTCTAAATGGCATGAATTTTGCGAAATTTGACAATCACCCAAGTTCCAATTCACAAATCCCAGACCCGGAAATTACCAAAAAGACAAAAGAACAAAATAGAAAACCCTAAAGCAAACCTCGTTGCTAAAATAAAGCCTACGAGCACGAAACGCCTTGGGAGGAATGAAATTAGCGCCGGCGCGCAAATTCCGAGCCCTAACTATCACTTGCCTGAATCAAACCAATCAACGATTAATGAAACTTCCGTCGTAAACATTAAAATTAGAAAGATAAAGACGAATTTGTACTTGGAGACACCATACCCTTCTTTGACGATCTTTGGATCGGGCGCCTGGGAAGAGCGCATGAGCTTGGAGACAAAGTGACGGAGGATCCCGATGAGAACCATAACCACAGAGAGAGGTATAAGCACCCAATCTCTAATCGCCGTGTCTAGCACCAGATCTTCTGCCATTGCTTTTGCTTAGCTAAAACCCCCCTCTCTCTCTCAGAGTCTCTGTTTAATTGGATTCTCATCCCTCTACAGAGACCCTTTTATGTTTGAAAACGCTCCGTTTTGACTTAAACAATAGTCATTGCTTTTCATATTATGTTAAAAACAACCTATACTATGCTTTTGCAGTTCCCTAGTTTGCAATACAAAATTTTATGACACGTCTCTTAAATTTGATATGAATGTTCATCTATTAGAATTGTAAAAAATTAATTATGTAATTAAAACTTTTAAATGATTAATCACTCAATTAAAATTTTTTAAAACTTACTATTAAATTAAAAACAAATACATCCAAAACAATCTCGTATAATATTTATTTTAAAATCATAATAAAAATAATATTTAATATTTACTATAAATTGTAACATAATTTCTTAGTATCTTAAAGTTATTTTTTCTATAAGTGAATACATTATTTATTTCTTTATTATTGTCATATTCAGTTTAAAGTCCCGTAATAAAGCAAAATTTGAAAA
>JANIHZ010000003.1:5923762-5935081 GCA_027478365.1 Erythroxylum rufum | reverse complement strand
TCAAAATACATAATTGATAAATTTCACACTTACTTGAAGAATAGCCTTAAACAAAGAAAGATAAAACTACCCACCAAGAGAATAAATATGAACATTGAGAATAAGCAACAAAAAATGTGATATGTGCAAAGACCAACTCCCATAGCGCTCAACAGCATTAACCAAAATTCAAAATTTGCATGAAAGCTCAATGGCACACAAGTTGTGAGGAAACTACTAAAATGGAAAGGAATAAGAAACAACTGAAACAATAGAAGATCATGCATAAAACGAATGCAAGAATTACCTTGATATAGACATTTTCTGCAGCTTTTTCCTCCTCACTGAGAATTTTTCCACTGTCATTGATCTTGTAGTCATGGTGAATATCTGCAACCGGAAATAAGATTTAAGCATATGATTCAAACAACAAACATTGAAACTTCAAACGTGTAGATTATTGACAACAAATTGAAACTAAGCATGTAGAGCTAGTAATTATAACCAACATCATTTAAATTTCTATTTATTCTTCAGAAAAATACCCAAGGATACTCTCAAAACAATAAAAACCTTTAATCTTTTTTAAGCTTACTGATGATAAACCAAAAATTAGAAATTGTCAAAGGAAGAAGTGAATCAATGTCATGATAGGAAAAAAAACAAAATGGAAGTTGGACCTTTGTCGAACAACATCTGTTCCGGATACAATAATGGAGGAAGCAAGTCCATGATAAGCAACAGGAAGTTGGAACCTGAACACAAGTGAGTTTGTATGGTCAAAACTGCTACTCAAATG
This sequence comes from Erythroxylum rufum, assembly GCA_027478365.1. Taxonomy (NCBI): domain Eukaryota; kingdom Viridiplantae; phylum Streptophyta; class Magnoliopsida; order Malpighiales; family Erythroxylaceae; genus Erythroxylum; species Erythroxylum rufum. The sequence goes on along the minus strand of JANIHZ010000003.1, from coordinate 5,934,303 downwards.
TAAGTGGCAAGATATTTATCTGAAGACCCCGCAACTTAAAGAAAATTATAGATACCAATTGTCACGAATTGGAGTCTGAGGTCCACGAAATATAACCCTACAATTCTTTTTATGATAAATGGATGAAAAGAAGTCAGTGTAGTCCCCTATCACAACAGGAAGTACCATCTCGACCTTGCTCCGTGAATTTGCAGAAACAAGCAAAAACAAATTTGATCAAAGAATAACCCAGATAAGATCAACAAGCTCCTGTACTTATCACCAGCGTACCATTGAAACAAGCGATTTCTCTCTCAAATCAGTAGCTGCATCCAAAGACACAAACTTCTTGTTACAATCCCATGACCAATACAACAATAGTGATAGTTTGACTACTATATGTGGAAGAACATACACAACAACAATTTTTGAAGGGTCGGTCGAGCTTCTTTCCACAGAGGTCGTCCCAAAGACAAGAACTTGTTCAAGTTAGGCTGCCAAACCAAGAATGCATTCAAACAAGAATACCACAAAAACTCAAAAAAAGGTACCATATACACAGATAACTATAATATTGAAATGAAAGGTGAAGAAGTGACCGTGTGTGACAAACATAGTCCACACTAGAAAGACGTCGTTAAGCTAGATAAAACCACACTGACCTGAAGGAAGCAATCGGAGCTTTTAAGAGCCGGGCAGTTGAAAACGCCGGGGAGAGCGATCTGGGAGAGGTCAAGGACATAGTCGCCGATAGCGACCCCGGGACGAGGCGGAGAAGTGGGAAGAGGCTTGAAGACGCCGAAGGGTAGGTTCTGGATGGGGAAGTGAGAGTCGGAATGGACTTCGATGAAGGACTTCAAAGCCATGTTGGGGTTTGTTGCTGATGGAAGAGACTGGTGAAGTAGACAAGAAAAGGTCAAGAGAGAGCGAGTGGAGTGACTGACAGACGGAGATTGGAGACCAGACGGTGATTGAAGGTTGGATGGGTAATATCTATGAGTTTCTTTTGGTGCCAAAATATGAATAAAGAACTGGCACGAGATCGTCTTGGTATGGTTCCAACCCAAAAAATTTGGTGGACTCACACACACAAGTGAAGTGAAGCTAAGCTATGGTGGTGGTAGATGGGGCCAAATGATTGCTGCAGGGTTAGGTGACCGAGAGCCACACACATACACACGAGGTCCTGACTCTTCTGCTGCACGTGGCTCTTTCAGACTTTTTGTCGTCGTTCCAACATTGGGCTTGGGCTTGGACTGTTTCTCAAAGAACCGACCTATCCGTCGTCGTGTACACGTTTTTGTATTGTGAAGAATTTTATGGGATTTTTCTGTTCTCATTTCTTTTCCAATTCATACATTCGTTAGCACAAAACTTGGTTAGATTCTGAAACCCTAACGAGGAATTTGGTCTCTTGCGGTTAGTTAGAAGGGAAATGTCGTTTGATTTGCTATTGAAGTCGTCGTGTAGTGGGTGTGGATCGACGACGGACTTGTATGGAAGCAATTGCAAGCACATGACGCTTTGCTTGACCTGTGGCAAAACCATGGCTGAGAATCGTGCCAAATGCTATGATTGTGGTGCGACCGTCTCTCGCTTGATTCGAGTTTGTCTTCTCAATCTCTCTCTAACTTGTTCTTCCTCATTCAATGTGTCTCTTACCTATTCTTAAAAAAAAAAAGTTGAACGAGAATAGAATAGCGAAAGAAACTGATTGCAATCACAGAAGAAGTTAAAATGGACCACAAAAAGTAGTTCTTGTTGATTCTACAGTGTTTTTTGTGTTATAAATTGGTGGAAACTTCGATTCCTGAGGGGTTCTGGTAGTGGGAATTATTTCATTGTGTCAAGAAAATCTGTTTTGGGTCGAAAGATGTTGTACCTTAGTTCCTGGCTTTAGTAATTCACTTCCTTTTTGAATTCCTGGGAAGCTGAATTCTTGGTATGTTTCTGTTGCTTGCATTGTAGGAGTATAATGTTCGGGCTAGTCCTAGCAGTGAGAAGAACTACTTCATTGGTAGATTTATGAATGGACTACCAACTTTTTCGAGGAAGAAAAATGCAGAGAATAAATGGACTCTACATAAAGATGGACTTCAAGGACGCCAACTTACCGATGCTTTGCGGGTATATATTCTTAAATTGTTGCTTTGCTTACAGGCGATGTCTCTTTGTATCGGGCTGCTCTTCTTCTTGGAAGATTAGTTGTTCTTAGACTCTTGACATAATACATAAACCCTTTGAGACCATAAATAGTGATAGTTGGTCATGATTATTTTTTTGAGGTTTTGACATTGTGCTGAGGATTGATTTGATTAGTTCACATGAAATTAAGTTCTATCTTCTTAACTTCATCATACCATCTATGTTAATTATGTGAATGATAGTATATGCATTTCTCTTCTTAATAACTTCTAGTTAGTTCTGAATTTTAACTTTTCAGTTTGGGACCTTTGTAAATGGAAAGTCATGGATAAATCAGAATTTTTATGTGACTTTTCCTATTATTGTCTGAATGAATTGTCACCTTCATTCTGCCTTTGTCAAACTCAATCAAAATTAGAGAAAGAGACGGATAAAATCTGCTACAACATATAAATGTCAGTCAAATTCTGGATCATTGACAGTATAGACTGAACTTGAATGATTAAGAATCATCTGGATATTGGGCAGTTACTGAAATGCTCTTTTGTTCAATATTTTCTGAAACTTCACTCACATAGGAGAAGTACAAGAACAAGCCTTGGATGTTGGAAGATGAAACAGGTCAGTTTCAGTTCCAGGGTCATCTTGAAGGTTCTCAATCAGCGACCTACTACTTATTGATGATGCAAGGGAAAGAGTTCAATGCTATCCCTGCTGGTTCTTGGTATGAGATTTAAACTTTTTGTGCAATTGTGGCCCAAAGCTTTTTTATTAGGATTTGGACCATTCAGGAATATATAGTAGACAACTGTCTAAGTTTCTTCCTTTGTTGAGTTTACTTCCAAGTCTTATTCACGTCCAAAAATACGTGATTTTCTTTAAAAAATGGATTTGGATTCTCATTTAGGAAAGGAAATGGACTTTCAACCAAAAATACGGGAAAAATGAAACCGAAACTTGCTCTTTCTCTTCTTTTACTTCCAAGTCTTGTTCATGTCTATGTTTTTCCCTTGTAATTCATTTTCTTGTGAATGTTTTTTTTTTTTCCTAGGGAACATGAGAGTTTCATTCAAGAAGTCTCTGCTTAAGATTTGCTTGATATTGACGATGTGTCTTAAACACTCTTGTTTCTCCCATGTTTGGCATGTTTAATAGGTACAACTTTAACAAGGTTGCACAATATAAGCAACTTACTTTGGAGGAAGCAGAAGAGAAGATGAAGAACAGGAGAAAGACTGCTGATGGATATCAAAGATGGATGATGAAGGCTGCAAATAATGGAGCTGCAGCATTTGGTGAAGTGGAGAAATTTGATGAGAAGGAGAGTGGTGTTACTAGTGGAAGAGGACGTAAAAAGACTACTGACGAAGAGGAAGAAGGCAATGCCTCTGACAGGGCAGAAGAAGATGAAGAAGAAGAGGCAGCTAGGAAGAATAGACTTGGACTCAATAAACGGAGTGGTGATGATGATGAAGAAGGACGAAGGGGAGGTGATCATGATATGGACGATGATGATATAGAAAAAGGTACATGTTTGTCCTCACACTTCGGTATTCTTAATCTCAATTGCTGATACCAAATTCTTAATTTCTTCCTCTTTCACCATCATTATGTGGAGTATACAGATACTTTTTACTGCATGCTTATGATCGCATTCCCTTCTTTCTATTAATCTGTTGCTTTCCTCTCTTTTGGTCTGAACTTCATTCGTGTTTAAATGTTACAAGGTGTATTCAATACATCAATCAGATAGTCTAAATTCTGTTGCGGATATCTTTCTGTTGTTTCTAGGTGATGATTGGGAGCATGAAGAAATTTTCACTGATGATGATGAAGCTGTTGGTAATGATCCTGAAGAGCGGGAAGATTTGGCTCCTGAGGTTCCAGCTCCCCCAGAAATAAAGCAGGTCTGTGTTTTGCATTCTGTGTTTTATCTTTTCTTTTTTTTTCCCTTTCTCAAAGCTCAGGCTACTATAGCAAGATCTCGATGACAGATGACAATGATTAATTGTTAAACTCATTGTCTTCCCTATACCCATTTTCCATCTTTTCTTTTTTTTTTTTACTTTTTTACTTTTGTTGTCTTACTCCTGTTGTGTATGATTAGTGAAGCACGATAGTTAAATGACTGTTTTAGATGATGGTTATGCCTCAGGAAGTTGGTTAGAGGTACTGCATGGTTATGGAGATAGAAAATGGGGAGATATCTCATTAGAAATTTGTTTATATGTATAGAAAGATGTTGAACATTCTCTAGTTTTAACAATTTTTGCAGTCTTGTTGTAGAGAGACTTTGATTTAAGTTCTAGAATCTAGACTTTGTTGTTGATAGGCTTATGAATTCGTAATGCTGTTATTTTAGCCTAATAGATAATAAAGCTATTACAATTTCAGCTTTAGAATGAAACGTTTCCGTAATGTTTGGATATCTAAATATTTTATAGGATGAAGAAGACGAGAATGAAGAAAATGAGGATGAAGGAGGACTAAGCAAGTCTGGGAAGGAGTTGAAAGAGCTACTGGGCAGAGCTGGTGGACTAAATGATTCCGATGCTGAAGATGACGACGACGACGACGACGACGACGAAGTAAGTGGTTTTTGATATCTAATTAAATTACTAGCCTTTCTTGACAGCTTATGATTTTCTCTGATTGCATTGTGATGGATGTTGGTAATTTACTATAATGATTTTATGTTTCCCTGATGCACTGTGTAAAGCCTTCCTATGATGGATTGGAGCTTCCTTACATTTTCTGAGACCTAAATCTTGTCTGGGCAATTCTTTAAATATTTTGACATGTTTCAACCACTAACTTGTTACTTGGATTGCTTGATATATCATATGATCTGTGGTAGTTTCAAAATCTTTTTTAGATTTATCTGGTTTAATTGATGAGGAACCTTTATATGTGTGTCCAGATAGATGATGACACGAATATATCTCCAGTACTTGCTCCGAAGCAGAAAGATGCACCTAAGGAGGAACCTGTTGACAGTAGTCCATCAAAACCTTCACCTAGTTCTGCTAAGGGTACTCCATCAAATTCCAAGTCATCAAAGGGAAAAAGGAAATTAAATGGTGATGATTTGAAGGCATCGAGAGGCGTTCCACCACCAAAGAAAGTGAAGACAGAAAATGTATTTTTTTTCCTGTTCTTGATGGATTTTATAACCTATTTGTGGGCAGTTAAATGTCCAGAAATCACTGACTGATTTGCATGGCACCAGGAATCAAAACCTGCTGTGAAAGAAGAAAGTACACCAGCTACTAAAAATGGTACAACTCCTAAAGGAACGCCAATTTCATCAAAAACAGGATCAACATCCTCCACTGGACCTGTTACTGAAGAAGAGATTCGGGCTGTTCTGTTGCAAAACGGGCCAGTGACGACACAAGACCTTGTTGCTAGGTTCAAATCCCGGTTAAGGAGTTCTGAGGTATTGCTTTGCTCTTCATTTTTAAAATGTCTGCTTAAAGGCTTGCTTATTTTCCCTACATCATAAACTGAATTGAGGGTTGCACTGTTTGAATTATATTCATCGATTTGACGAGTGCTATAACAATAGTTCCCATAATTTGTGTTAAATGAGTTATGCTTCGGTTTCTGAAAAATATCAGGTCAACAACCTTTGTTTCTCTCATTATTTCAGGACAAGAAGGCTTTTGCAGATATTCTGAGGAGGATTTCCAAGATTCAAAAGACAAGTGGATCTGGTTATGTTGTATTGAGAGACAAATGATAGTTTGCACAACATATATTTAACCAGACAAGCATCAGCCAACGAACACTTTTATCTCTATGGAACCTTGATCTTGCAGGTGCTTTTGATGTTCAAACTAACCCATGCTGATTAATACCCTACAGCACACAAACATTGAATTGTAATTGCATACATGTTAGTAGTTTTGTAAGGAATGGAAAGCCTGAGTCTCTATTACATGCCATTTTCTTGTCTCATCACTACAATCTGTAGGCTTAATTTAACTGCTAAGTGGGTTATGATAAGCACTGAAGCTCGTGAATCAAAGTACAGAAGTCCGAAGACTGGCTTTTGAACCCTAATACTTCCATCTCACAGCAAAAGAAAAAGAAAAAGGAAAAAAAAAAAGATTAAGATGCATATCTAAGGATTAAATGCTCATAATGCAAAGCCCAAGTCCAGCCACCAACAACACAAAGCTTGCAATGAGATGGGTAGAATCAGATGGGGTTGGCCCAGCAGCAGCCAAGGCTGAACCATCCGATGTGTGGACTTCTTGTTTGTCAAGGATGCCTTGAGGCTGCACCTCCACGTGTAGCTTCAACCCGTTTTTGCAACTCTCCGTGTTGCTGCTTGCAAAGTAACGGATCCCTTCCCCGTCCAACGGCACGCTGTTTACCCCGTCCGTGTACATTCTGATCGGGTTGCTCACATCACACGACTCGTATTCTTCTTTCGTCTTGAGCTCCACGATCTTCCCATGAGCTACAGAGTAGCTGAACCCTGCCTCCGAGCAAGTCCGTGCAGCCACGTGAGTGATGTGACCCAAAATAAATGGCAATTAAACAGTCACGTAAACAAGAAAATATTATAATAATAATAATAATATTCCAATTGTAAAAGAAAAAAAATTATCTCCAGACGTTTGGTTGCCGAGAAAAGGTGGGAAAACATGCATGAACATCACAAACTCTTAAGAATCATACCATAAATGACCGAAAGACTCCTGCTTTGAAGTTTTTCTCAGCAAGCAAAAACTAAACATGCAGTAATTACTAATTACTAATTAGTATCATCATTTTATAAGAGCTCAACAAGAGGAAAAGAGAGGCTAAGGCTTACAGATTATGTCTCCAACCCGGAAAACTCTGCTCGCCGACCAAGAGACGAAGTTGTTTAAAGGGTCCCAACCACGATCCCCTCCGACCAGATGTTGCACTTGAGCTCCAACCCGGTCTGCACTGAGAATCGCTGAAACTATGGTCAGAGCCATCAGAACTTTTGCTATGGCCATTGTTAGATAGCAAGAGATTAGCAACCAACAACTTCACTGACAGTCACTTCCTGACCAAGAAAAGGAGAATCTTTAGTCGGTATATAACAGTAAAAGGGAAAAGCGTAGTAGAAAGCAGTGTAGCACAAGATAGGAAGGGGTAGCTTTCTTGAGTGAAGGAGAGGTTTCCTCAGTTTCTAGGCAACTTCCTTCCCTGAACTTATAGGAGGCAAGTCGGATTAGGTCACTTGGAGTCTTTCTGATTTTTGAGTAAAATGGAGATTAAACCAAAATTTGTTCTTATATTATACTAAAAATTTCAGTTCTTGAATTTAAATTTTTGTAATCCCCTAAAACTCTTTCTTAAAATAAGATATGTTTTTTTTAAATTTTAACAATTAAAATTTAGATTATGAATAAGTTCATATTCTTTATAAATTTTCTAATTAATTTAAATAAATCTTTGAGATATATATCATATTATAAAAAATCTATAGACGAATTATGAGCATAGTATATGCATTAGATAAATTCTTGGAATATGTACTAAATTATAGACTCTACCAATAACTTCAGGCATATCCTCTGATTCGGTTAACAAATTTTTAATCAACTTGATAGAACTATGCGTACGATATCAATGACAATATATTAGTTGAGTGCTTGGAGGATCTAGATTAGAAAGTACTCACTCCTATGGCGTAGTGGGTACCAACTACCTAATGGAAGTGGAACTACAATTCACCACAGGCGCAGACAAAAGCGCTTGGACTACATCTACCCAAGTATCTACCACTCCAAGTTCGGTTAACCTGTAGTATTGTCACTTGTGAACTTCCAGTCCAACCTACCATTAATACCAACACTAATACTAACATCACTTCCAGGTTGCAGCTTCCTCATGTTTGTTCGTTTTCCGTTTTTCTTTGTCCTTTCGTTTTCAAGTTACAATCTTTTCGTAGCCTTAACACTGAAGGAAACTGATGGAGAAATTTGATTGCGAGGGTTGGTGCATTCTCTTGAAAGATGCTGAACAGTAGTTGGGAGGTATTACAAGATATTCCAATTCTGTTTGGTTGAAGGAAAGTGAGGAATAAAATAAACACGAAAATAGCAGAAATAATTTGAATAATTACGTATTTGATTGCCATTCTTGTATTTCGTTGCAGTCTTGAGTATGTACAACTACTTATTGTTTTCTCCTTTATAAATTGTTTTTTTTTAATTCTCTTTGTCGAGATACTAAACAGTTGGAAATAGATTATACTTAAATATAGATAAGCTGAAAGGGATTACATTAGATAGCTTTAGATAACTTTCCAGATTTAAATTTCTACTTGTAATGTCCTATATATATGGCTGTATACTCCTATTCAAATAATAAGAATAGAGGAAAATTCTTTCCCACATGGTATCAGAGCCGTAGGGCTTCTTTTTCTTAGATTTGTCCTTTGAGCAGCCTTCATTGCTGCACTACCGAAATCCTATTTTTTTCCTTCTCTTGTATGATTCTCATTAGGGTAGCCTTAATTGCTGTAGTATCTTCCTCTTCACTGCAGTATCTTCTTCTTAATCAAGTCAACCTCTCAAACCTCTGTCTCCACCAGATCTAACCCTTTAGAAGAATTCGGCACTATTTAGAAAATTGGAGATTTACAAAATATTCGAGCTTCCTATAAGCTTAATGGGAAGAACTATCTCAAATGGTTTCAATTTGTCCGTACATATCTCAAGGGCAAAGGGAGACTTAGTCATCTTCTTGGAACAAGACTGACTAAGGATAACCTAATGTTTGAAGTAGGGGACGAGGAGGATTCCATGATAATGTCTTGGCTATGGGATTCTATGGATCCCATGATCAGTGACACATGTCTGCTTTTTGTCACTACAAAGGAGATTTGGGACTACATTTGTCGCACATCTTGAAGGCTCGTGATGCTGCTCGAGTGTACAAAATCAAGATAAAAACTGCAGCTACTAAGCAAGGAGATAAATCTGTCACAGAATATGCAAACTTGTTGCAGAATCTGTGGTTGCAGAATCTGTGGCAAGAACTCGATCATTATTGAGTTTTTGAGATGAAATGCCCAGAGGATGCTGTCATCTTGAAAAACTTCATTGAAAAAGACTGTGTGTATGATTGTTTTGATAGGTTGAATGCTGAATTTGATCAGGTCAGGATCCAGATCCTTAGAAAAGAGGACACTCCGTCTCTAAAAGAGACAATCTCATTGATTCGAGCATAAGAAAGTCGAAGGAGTGTTATGCTTGAACCACAAACCATAGACGAGTCAGCCTTATTAGCAAAAACTGATCATCAGGACAAAGGAAAAAGTAATCTATCTAAGCATTTTGGTAGAGAAAACCAGGGGAAGGAGAATAAGGACAACTTCTGGTGCACCCACTGCAAGAAACCGAGGCACACAAAGGAGACATGTTAGAAAATACATGATAAACCACTAAGTAAAGAATGGGGAAACCATGGGGGACAACAGAGGTCCCAAACACATATGGTAGATCAACCCAAAGTTGAGGAAAATTCAGGAACAGTGGAATTAAACAGTGAAGGAATTGAGAAGCTGAGAAGCTTGTTGGGGACTATTAAAAAACCTTCTAAGACTTGTTCTTTGGCTCTTTCAAATAAACCTTTACTCCTTATTTTCATGAATGCCTCAGAAAATGTTCATGCCAATTCTTGGATATTAGACTCGGGTGCCACAAACCATATGACACCCACATCTCAACGCTTTCGCACTTATATCCCATGCCCAAGTAATAAAAAGATTGTAGGGGCAATGGCTCTCTAGTTACTATTACAGGTTTTGGAGATATACACATCACACCTACCCTTATTCTGAAAAGGGTTCTCCATATTTCAAAACTGTCGGCTAGCCTACTTTCTATTCAAAAGCTTACCCACGATCTTAAATGTTGGAACCCGTTACCGAGACCCAACTTCTTAGCACAAACTTAGCGGAAGCAAAAGTCAAAGAAAGAACGAAAGCATAATGAAGCGGCGGAAACTTACGGAAATGAAAAGCGAAAACACAAGGAACGGAAACGAAAGAACGGATGCAATCAAAAGCGGAGTAAACAAACGCGCGTGCAAACCAATGAACAAAATGAAACGAAGCGAATCAAACGGACACATAGGCGAAATACAAATCGGAAGCAAAACAAAATCGAAAGCGAACGAAAGCGATAGGAAAATCAAATTCCAACATCCGAGGCGGAACATGATCGCGTTGAAAATCCTAGACTAATCCAAACCCGAAAAGCGGTATAATTTTTTTTTCCATCTTTAGTCAAATTGAAACAAATCCATACAATTTCCCTTTGGAAATTCATCCTTACTCAAAGCTTATTCCTTCAAATCAGTTATACTAAAACTCATTCGTAATCGAAACTAAATTCGTCTTAATCATACAATATCTCAATTTT
>JANIHZ010000003.1:5822491-5834047 GCA_027478365.1 Erythroxylum rufum | reverse complement strand
ACAAATTATTATTATTTCATATTAATTGTCATTATTATTTATTATTAAGATTTTTGAAAACATGGTTGATGTGAACAGTAAACTAGTAAAGTGTAAAATACAACTGTATAATATAATAATATGGACTATATTGTAATTTTTAAAAATTTTATGAACTATTTTATAATTTTAAAAAATTCTCTGAAATGGTATTCAGTATCAACCGGTATCGATATAGTTTTGTTCTAAAGCTCAATTTAATACCAAGCCCGATACAATATTCATAACATTTGGCAGACGTGATAACAGAAAGAGACAAAAGAAGAAAACAATAAGACAAAACAGAACAAAAACGGCCATATCAATTAAATCCTCGGACATTTGCAACGGTCACTTTTTGGTGTCTCTGTCTCCGCCGTTTAAAACTCTTTTTCACTTTGAAAGAGGAAAGCAAAGTTCAAATCAAGCAAGCAAGCAACGGTCACAAAAGACTCGCATACGGCCTTTTAACGCTAGTGAACGCCATGAAGATAAAAGATGAGGAAGAGGAAGAGAGGGCGAGCCTGATTCTAAGTAGTTGCAAGGTGGTTGAGTACTTGGAGCCAGTCATGTCCAAAGAGCTTCTCTTCAAGTTCCCTGACAACTCTGCCTTCGATTTCAACTATTCACAGAGCTCAATATGGTCTCCTCTCGTCCCCAGAGTTCACTGTCCCATGGAATTGGAGTTGTCTTCAGTCACACCCAGAAAGCTCGCTTTTGGGGTTGGCTTAGAATTGGGCAGCAATAACAAAGGTAGTAGAAGTGGCTCCAAGAAAAGCAACTCCAAGTTCAAGAAAAAGATTGCTACTTCAATTACCAGCGGGCTGAAGTTTGATCTGGATGTGTTGAAGATGAAGCAGCACAAGAAGAATAAGTTCAGGGTCTCTGAGTTCTCTCCACCTCCTGGTGTCTCGTGTGCTCCATTTGCTGTCAAGGTAAAGCTTCAGTTTTTTAACACATTTGTCATTAAATTGGTGCTTTTCTTTTGTGGATTTTGCTTATGAAATGGATGTTGTGCTCAGGGACGGAACAAGGTGTTGAAAGCTGCTTCGAAGCATTTCAAGAAAAAGAGAAGGAAAGATCCTGCAACGCATGTGAAGCTCTCCAATTATTTGACGGATATGTAAACTGCTGAAGGGTTTTCATTTGCAGGGTGAAATTGTATTGGTAGTTAAAAACATGGAATGGAACTTACTAGTTTCCACTTCTATTAATAGTTTTTCCCAATGACGTAATGATCAATAAAGTACGAAATCAAATAGTTTTATTCAAGATTTTAGATCGTCACCACAATTGATGCAATTGCGATTTTATTATCAATAGTTAAGTCCACATTTATCACAAATTATTACAATAATCCGCAATCGCAATTCATAGGTGTATGATTAGTCATCCTTCATACACACTTGATCTTTTTATTCGGAGATTCCTGCAATGAGTCTGGATTTCCTTCCGAGAAGTTGGAATCTGAGTAGATAGCTTCAGAGAAATATACTGCATGGTTGGACGAGATTGTGGATTGGAACGCAAGCATGAAATGGCAAATTTCACAATAGTGGTTATAATTTCCGCTATTTGATGCTCAGGAGGTATGAGGCGATGGTCCAACAGTTCTGATAGCAGATCATCTTGAATATTAGATGATGACAAAGACGAGATAAGATCGCTTGGATGCTTCCCCATTACTATTTCCAATGCCAGAACTCCGAAGCTATACACATCACATTTCTCGTTCACTTCCAAAGTATAAGCAAGCTCTGCAATTTAAGAAAGATATCAGCTCATAAGCCAAGTTGAATATTGTGTGCAAAATGTAACAATTATTACCTGGAGCTGCATATCCGTACGTGCCCGCAAATGAAGTCCTATTTGAAGAATCAGGGTTCAGAATTCTAGCAGTTCCGAAATCGGATATGTGAGCTTGGAACTCTCGATCAAACAAAATGTTCTTGCTTGATATGTCACGGTGGACTACTGGAGGAGAGCAGTCATGGTGCATATAAGATAAAGCATTTGCTAAATCATTTATGACATTTGTTCTCTTCTCCCAATCGAAAGCACTTGCTTGTTCATCACTCTGAAGCATAGTTTGAAGGCTGCCACCTTCCAGGAACTCATAAATCAGAAAAGAGTGAAGACTATGTGCGCAGAACCCGTGAAGCTTGACAATGTTGCGATGTCTTAGTTCGGTTAAGACGCGGATCTCGCTTGTAAAAGCTTTTGAATTGGCTTCGCCGAGTTCATCTACTGGAGAGTGAAGCTTTTTCACAGCAACAACCTGTCCGGTGGACAATTCAGCTTTGTAGACACTTCCATGACCCCCTTGTCCAATGCAAAACTTGGGATCGAATCGTTCTGTAGCTTCGATAATGCTTCTGTACACTATTTTCCCGTCATAGTCCCACACTTGAAAAAGATTCCCCTTTTCTCTTTCTGGATCTCCTTTTCTTTTCTTCACTTGACAGAAATATATGGAAACAACTCCAACTATAAGCAGAAGAAGCAGTGTGCAGAGAGCTGAGATTATAGGAAAAATAAATAGGTGTCTGATTCTTTTTCGACTTGATCTGTGGATTGTTGTCAGAGGACAAGGTTTCAAACCAGTAGCATTTCCACACAAGCCTTTGTTATTCCTCAAGGCTTCAAATGGCGCGTTGTGGAAGGCACTAAGGTCAGGAATGGCGCCCTCTAGTTGATTATAGGATAAGTTGACCGTTGTCAAACTACGTATGGTGTCAAAATCTGATGGAATTAAACCGGACAAATTGTTGTGTGAAAGATTCAATGTCTCTAAGACTTTCAATCCATCTAGTTGCTGCGGTATTTCTCCTGTCAACTGATTCTGACTAAGATCAAGTGTCTGAAGCGAATTCAGATTACCGATCTCAGGTGGTATATGGTTTGTGAATCTATTCATACTCAAATTCAAATCCAACAGTTTCATGCACTGTCCCAGTTTTCCAGAGATGGAGCCAGTCAAGTTGTTAGCAGCCAAATTAAGATATTGTAGAAGAGACAACGTCCCGATTTCCAGAGGAATGGTTCCCGAAAGCTTGTTGTTATTCAACAAAAGGTTGAACAATAACGTCAAGTTCTGCAATTCCTTTGGAATCTCTCCTAATAGCTGATTGAAGGAGAGGTCAAGGTATTGTAACCTCGTTGCCATTGCAAGTGCTCGAGGTATCTGGCCGGTGATATTGTTGTTGGAGATTTTCAATCTTGTTAAATTGTAGCATTGTCCCCAATTCGGAGAAATCTCGCCATAAAATTTGTTGAAACTCAAATCTATGAAGTTCAACTGAGGATAAATGCCAAAGACTTCAGAAATGTCTCCTGTAAGTTGGTTTCCTTCGAGCCTGACTCTCACCAAACTGCTGCAGTTTTTTAAGGTTTTCGGCACAGAACCTGTGAAGTAGTTGCTATCTACAGTGAGATTTTTCAACGTGCCACTAATGCATATGTCCTGTGGTAAATGGCCAGTGAGTCTGTTTTCAGACAATAGCAAATTTATCAATTGTGTAAGATTATTCATCTGTGGGGGAAGAGAACCTGAAAGTTGATTGGTGAACAATTTTAGATCGGCCAGGAATTTAAGTTCTCCTATTCCTGAAGGGATGGATCCTGAAAGTCTATTCTGAAACACGGCAAGACCTTTCAAGTTTGTTAAGTTTCCAATGGACGTGGGGATTGGTCCTGTCAATCTGTTTGCTGCCAAATCAAGAAGTTCAAGAGATCTTAGAAGTCCAAGTTCTTCAGGGATACTACCCGACAAATTGTTTTTGTAAAGGTAGATTTGGGTCATGCTACTCAAGTTTCCTAAAGAAGCAGGAATTATGCCAGTGAGAATGTTTCTTGAAAAATCAAGGACTTCCAGGGACTTCAGGAATCCAATTTCCTGAGGGATGGATCCTGATATACTGTTTCGATCAAGATGAATGCGCAATAAGTTGGTCAAGTTTCGAATAGAAGGGATGGAACCTGTGAAATAATTGCTGGATAAATCAAAAGCAATAAGAGATGTTAGAAAGCCTAGCTCTTCAGGAATGGAACCAGAAAGCTGATTGACACCAAGCCACATGTATGACATATTTGCCAAATTTCCAATCTCAGGGGGAAGTTTCCCAGAAAGACGATTGTAGGACAAATCGAGCAGGACAAGTTTGGAAAGATTACCAATCTGTGGTGGTACGGATCCGTAGAATGAATTGAGGGAAAGATCAAGACGAATGAGGTTACGGAAAGAAGAGAAGTTGAGATTTTGAAGTGTACCCGTCAAACCGTGAAGTGAAAGGTTGAAATAGGCCACACTTCCAGAGCTATCACAGGCTATTCCTTTCCAGTTGCAATGGCTACTTCCAGTCCAAGAAGATAGCACCAGCTGACTTTGGTTGTCAAGAGTGGATTTCCAATTTAACAGAGCCGTTTGTTCGACCTCCTCCCTGACATGACTATTATTTGCCGGAACATTAGTGGCAGGTGAATGACATAAATTCATATAGAAAAAGAGAGTGAGAATGGTAGGACGGTGCAAGAAGTGGAGTGAAACATGTTTTTTCGACAGCATCATCAGGATCAAAGTCATTCCGAGTTAATTAAGGTTAATCCCCCCAGCAGATTTTATAGGTTCACTGATAAATTCAGGTTGCTTAATGGAAATATTAGCTGATTGAAGTTATACAGAAGAATTAAGTTTGCATGTGCCAAGGAGACCAACGTCTGGATAGTGTCAACTTCTCAATTTACAGTCTTCCCCATCACAGAAGGTTCATCATTCTTCGCAGCGACCTAATAATTCTTCAGTCTAAAAGTTGTATTGGAAAAGATGGACAATTGTGTTTGGATATTATTATGCCAATTGACTAATAAAATGTCTTCAGGTGCAGAAAAATTCACGGAAGTTATTATAATTTGCAACAACCGTTTGATGTTAATCAATAATAAATTGATTGTTAGCAGTGAAGGAGTGTATCATCCCAAGTGGAAGATCGGTTAAGATCTAGTATGGTTGAAAGGTAAAAATTTATGTGAGTATTAATCAATTCTTAATTAATTATTTTTTACTCATAATTTTTAAATTTTTTTGAAAATTGAGTTCAAATCTCATAAAAGTTGTGAACAATGATGATATCTCACAAATTTTCTTTCTATCCATAAACTTCGTCACTAATTTTTACCAAGAACTATTGGCATTTATTTTTACAACGATTTTCATTATTTCGTAAGCAAAGTTTCGTAGATAAATTCCCTCCTTTTTTACCGATAGGTTTTTTTTAATTGCAAAATATCATTTTTTTTGACAAGTTTACTGACAAAAATCAATTTCTGTCGTTAATTTACTACGAAATTTTTTCTGTCAGGAATTTTTCGCCAGTAAGTTGTTCAAATAAATTTTGAATTATATATAAAGTCGTTCAATAATAAGAATTGATTATATTATGTGTTTTTACATGTATTAAATACAATGGCAAATATTTGATTAATAAAATAATTTTCTTTTATATCGATAAAAAAAGAAGAATATAGTTACTTAATTTATTTTTGTTTTTAAAATCGATTAATTTATAAAAATTAACCGATTAATTAATAAATTGATCTGTTATTAACAATAAAGGTTATTAAAAAAAAAATAGAACCGAAAACTTAGTTGATGCAAAATTTTCGCGATTAAAAATTATTTAACTTTTTAATTATTGATTGTAATTTTTATTTCAACCCCCCTTGATTCGGCGATCAAAAGTGAACATCATCAGTTTACGCATGCGGCAAAGGAAAAGATGATTTGCTCTCCAATTACTGGATCATACAATAAGAAGATTTTTTCGATTGGTTGAGACTTAGCGTCCGTCACATGCATACGATTTCATTCGTCAAAAGTTAACCCCCAATTCAACGCAACGAATTATATGCAATGACTTGGAAAAGAAACAAAAGTTGACACCGATTTCGCGCATCAAATCATATACAATGACTTGGGAAAGAAAAAAAGTTGACTGACTTGTTAGGAGTGATAAGAATGTCGTTAGTGGCTTTCAGTAGGTGTGGTTTGATGGTTGGGAGCGAGGTTTGATTTTGGTTAGATCTTAGATTCGATTTTCTGCTAGCCCGTCTCGTAAGTAGGGTGTTCAAACCAAAAAAAAATGTCTTAGTGTGCAGGAAGTCTTTCCATTCGCTTTTCTTTATGCGTCTAAGGCTAACCCAATTCAAATCAAGTAGCTTAATTATGTTTTAATGGACCCTACCTACATCATATCACATAATCTTAATGAAGAAGACGACCTTCGAAATTACACACAAAACAATTGGTGTAACTGACAATCAAGTTAGTTAGATTGATTCAACCACTGTAAATTAAATTTTTTTAGAATGATATATAAATTGCACGTAAAAATGTAATCTTGATACCAATAATAATTTTTTTATATTAATATTAAGTATCTAAATTCTATTAGAAAAATTCAATATAATGGTTGGACCGCTAAAATTTAAGATTTAACTAAAATTTGATTTTTCAAAATTTAAAATTATTTTAGATTCTATAATATGATTGATATATGAACATAATAAAATATAAATGTAAATCATACCTTATTAATGTAGTTTGATTTATTTTCTTGCAGTTTTCTTTGAATTGTTTTTGAAACTGCATTTATCTTAATCCTGCATGTGTTTGACCTCTAATGATATTTACATGAATATGTTCAGAGAACTCTATAGGTAGAGAAAAGAAAAGTAAGCAGGAGCTTTAATTCTTTTAGCCATATTTCTATTTATAATAAGTTTTGAAATTTTTAACAATTTAATTAGAATTATAATTAATTTAAGTTAAAAACTAATTAAACTAAAATAAGATTTGATATCTCATATTTATTTGTTCTTATTTATTAAATATCTCATAATTAAACTTTAAAATTTCTTAAACTTTACAATTAAGTTTTATTTGATTAAATTATAGTTTTCTCTCTGCACCTACTCTTTGTCTGTGAGTTATTAAATTCTTAAATACGATGACAACAGATATAAAGCATAACCTTATTTCATATTTAAGATAAATGAATTATCATAATTTATCTTTAATTTTTAATTAAATAATTTATATTAACAGAACAAGATCCCTATCTACCAATGTATCATGACCAACTAAATATTAGAAATGTTAAAGTAATTTGAATTAATCATTTTATACATGCTTTTTTTTACATAATTCAATCATTTCATCGTATAATATTTCACAAAACATTAAACATAAACAAAACATAGAACATATAATTAATGTCTATTGTTCAATTATATTAGTTCTTCATCATTAATAATTGACTCAATTAATAATATTTGAATATCATTTTAAAATGTCATTCTATCTTAACCAATAATTTTTTTATCAATATTAATGAAAAATAATGGAATATTCTAATTTTTTAAATAGAATTCGTATATCAAATCAGTTTAGGACTTGTTCTCTAACAAGCTGTAACGTGCGCGTGCTTGGGATCAAGTCCAAGGATAATTCTCAAGCAACTTAACTTCACATGTTTCTTTAAATATCTTCATACTTTAGTTTATGAAATTCTTTACTTAATTCATAATAAAGAAATATAATATGCATTAATCTTTTACGCTCTACTAATGTTTAGTCTCACTAGAACAATATTTATTAATAATTTACAGGAAATACATAAATGTAATATCAATTTCATAATTATATCTGAATTTGTTGAAAAGTTGACAGAAATCATTCATTTTCATGTATTCTAGGGCAAATAGTAGCATAGCCAAGGACTGAAATAAAAAGTTTACGACAGATAGGGATTAAAAGAAGTGTTATGGGTCAATTCTATAATATTTACATTGCACCTAATACCCTTAACTTTCAACAGCGCGTGGCCTCAGAACCTTTTTCTCTTCCATGACGCTTTCGTACCTAACACCCCCATCATTTTTCCATGTAGCGAAAGGAATTGCTGTTTCTGCTTCTGAATTGCTAAATTTTTTCTTAAGTCTAGGGTAATATGTATAGAAAACTCCAACCATAACAAATACCGGAAACAGTATGCATAATATAGCAGTCAAAATGGCTAAGTTTCTGCTGCTTTTTTGATCAGTACTGTGGCTTGTTGATGAAGGGCATGCCCTTAAGCCAGTGGCATTTCCACATAAACCTTTGTTATTGCTTAAAGCCACAAATGGAGCCTTGTGAAAGGCTTCAAGGTCAGGGATGGCGCCTTCTAACTGGTTATAGGATAAGTCCACAGTCGTCAAGCTCCTCATTGACTCAAATGTTGATGGAATAGAACCTGACAAATTGTTGCTGGAAAGGTTCATTGTCTCCAGGTTTCTCAAACCACCAAGTTTGTGTGGTATTTGTCCTGTCAACATGTTCTGGCTAAGATCAAGACTTTGGAGGGAGTTCAAATCACCAATCCCAGATGGAATATCTTTTCTAAATTCATTCCTGCTTAAGTTCAAATCAAGCAGCTTCGTGCACTGTCCTAATTGTTCTGGGATTGGACCACTCAGATGATTTCCAGCCAAGTTAAGGTGCTCAAGCCGAGACAGCATCCCAACTTCGTTAGGAATGGAACCCGAAAGCTCGTTATAGCTCAAGGAAAGATTGAACAACAACTTCAAGCCCTCTAATTCCTTTGGAATCTGTCCAACAAGATGATTGAAAGAGAGGTCGACATACTGTAGCTTGCTTGCCGTTCCAAGTGCTCCGGGTATCTCACCAGTGATACCGTTATTGGACATCTTCAACGTTGTTAGATTATTGCACTGCCCCCAATTTGGAGAAAGCTCGCCATAGAATCTGTTATTGCTCAAATCTATGAAGTTCAACAGAGGATATGTCCCGAAGACTTGAGAAATGTCTCCCGTTAGTTGGTTTCCTTCAAGCCTGACTCTGAGCAAGCTGTGGCAATTCTTTAAGCTTCGTGGGACAGAACCTGTAAAGTGGTTGCTGTCTGCGGTGAAATATTCCAATGAACCACCAGTGCATATGTTTTGTGGTAACTGACCGGTGAATCCATTTTCCGACAACAGAAAAGTTCTCATACTTGTGAGACTGTCAATCTTTGGAGGAAGAGAACCAGAGAGTTGATTGGTGAATAATCTAAGATCGACAAGGGATTTAAGTTCACCTAATCCTGCAGGAATGGATCCAGAAAGTTTATTTCGAAACAGGGCAAGACCTGATAGGTTTGTTAAGTTTCCGATAGATTCAGGAATTTTGCCTATCAATCTATTTTCCGACAGATCCACCACTTTGAGGGAAATTAGACCACCGATTTCTGGAGGGATCGAGCCAGATAATTGGTTTCTGTAAAGGAAGAGCCTCCCGATGGCACTGAAATTTCCTATAGAAGCAGGAATTGTGCCAGTGAGATTGTTTGTTGATAAATCAAGAAGTTCAAGAAACTTGAGTAACCCAATTTCTTGAGGAATGGATCCAACAAGTCTATTTTGATCAAGGTGGACGCGCAACAAGTTGGTCAAGTTTCCAATGGGAGGTATTGAACCAGTGAAACTATTGCTTGACAAATCAATAGTTCGAGCAGATCTTAGCGTAACTATCTCTTCAGGAATGGAACCAAAAAGCTTATTGACACCAATCCACAAGTTTAACAAATTTGACAACTTCCCTATCTCGGAGGGCAGATTCCCAGAAAAAATATTATAGGACAAGTCTAGCAGGATGATACTGGAAAGGTTACCAATTTCTTGGGGTATAGAACCATAGAATGAGTTGATGGAAAGATCAAGACTCAAGAGGTTAGGGAACGAAGAAAAGTTAAGATTTTGAAGTGTACCCGTTAAACCATGATATGAGAGGTTGAAATACGCAACACTTCCAGAGCTATCACAAGCTATTCCTTTCCAGTCACAAGGGCTAATTCCAGCCCAAGAAGATAACACCAACTGGCTTTGGTTGTCAAGAGTGGACTTCCAATTTAGCAGAGCTTTAGCTTCTTCCTCTGTTCTGCTCATCATGTTTGCTTCATTTGCATAAACGAAAATAGGAGTTGCGGGAAAGTTAGGGACAAACGTGGAAGAGAGAACCATGAGGAACATAATAGTGAGCGTCGTGGAAGAAAGGAAACTGTAGAGAAAAGCCGGAGTTTCGGACAGCTTTTTCAGTTGCAAAGCCATTTTCACTTGTGTTGGTACATTAGGTTAACTTACATATAAAAGAAGACCTAAATATTCTTGAAGTCGTTGAGCATAGTGGCTGCTTAGGTTTGTTTCCTAGTCTTTTCTTTCCTTTTTACTTTTTTGATTGTCTAACCAGTAGATTTGTAGTCATGTACAAACTAATTCAAAGGTTTCATGTCTTGAGTTGAACCCGATCTAAAATTATCAGTATGAGATAATTTGATTTTGTATTGAGTTTGAATTTTCTTTTAATTTTTGAATTCTGAATTAGGATCAAATTTGGATTTCACAATTCGAACTTGGCCTAAAGTTCAATCTCATTTATATAAGAAAGGATGTTGTTTTGTTTATGTAACAAAATGACATTATTGTAAAATAAAATATGTACATAGTGTGGCTAGTTAATCACTTACACAAAAGCGGTGATGTGACCTTGTATATTTATATCAATTGCTAGTACTACAATGCGGAAAATACTCAAAAGGAAGATACAAGAGATAGTGGCGATATCTATACCTAGTTTATAGAGTCATAGCTAAAGAATAGGTACACGATATATCAGCACAAAATAGTAACAATATTGACTATTTCAACAGTCCCCCTCAATCCAAACTTGTAGATATCAAGTTGAGATTAAGCCGAATAGCTGAGAATTGTCGAATAGGTAATGGTTTTGTGAAAGTGTCTACCACTTGATCTTCAGAAGAGATAAACCTTATTTCCAATGCCTTCTGTGTCACTCTTTCACGCACGAAAGTGAAAATCTACTTCAATGTGCTTCGTCCTTGCATGGAAGACTGGATTTGCCGATAAATATGTAGGTCCCAAGTTGTCACACCACAACCGAGGAGGTTGAGCTTGAAAAATTCCCAATTCTCCCAATAATGACTGTATCCAAATAATTTCAGCAGTGGCATTGGCAAGAGACTTATACTCTGATTCTGTACTTGACCTAGAAATTGTTGCTTGTTTTCTCGAGCTCCACGAAATCAAGTTAGAACCAAAGAAAACAGCAAACCCTCCTGTTGACCTTCGATCATTTGAACATCCAACGCAATTAGCATATGAAAATGCACTAACAAATGAAGTTGTCAACTGTTTGATCACTACAAGAAATCAGTAGTTTATCGACGGAATATACTGTCGATAAACTCTCAGATTCCGTTGGTAAAATAAATTACCGACGAAAATCAAAGACGGACAAAATCGTCGGTAAAAGGTTTTATTCCGTCAGTAATTTACCAACTGTTGGGTTCGTGTTTTGTGTACCGGGACGAACTGGGCCCCGCATACCTCAAGTTTGCACGCGACCACAACCTTAATCGGTATTGTTCTCTTTGGTACTCGAACTCAAGACCTCAAGGTTTTGTTGTTATCTAGCAACAAGCCTCT
>JANIHZ010000003.1:5809646-5822391 GCA_027478365.1 Erythroxylum rufum | reverse complement strand
CCCTTCATTTAATAATCATAACCTACACAATAAATCCTCAATTTATTCCAACCACAAGTAACATTATCAAATTAAACCTCAAAATAATTTAAACATGCTTAATGCGAATCGGGGCCCAACAAACAAGCTTGAATCAGCGGATGCCACTACATAACTATTATGAATTAAAAATTCAACAATCTTACCATATCAAGCATGTGGTGCCTGTTTCAGTCCATACAGCGCCTTTCGAAGCTTATATACATACTCAAGATGATCTTGATTTTGAAAACC
This sequence comes from Erythroxylum rufum, assembly GCA_027478365.1. NCBI lineage: Eukaryota > Viridiplantae > Streptophyta > Magnoliopsida > Malpighiales > Erythroxylaceae > Erythroxylum > Erythroxylum rufum. Next base: position 5,822,118 of record JANIHZ010000003.1, on the reverse strand, counting down.
CGCTGGTTGAGTCATATAAATTTCCTGATCCAACTCTCCATGCAAAAATGCATTCTTCACATCCATTTGTCACAAGTTCCAATTTTTGCTAGCTGCAAGTGCTAATAAGACTCATATGGTTGTAAGGTTTGCTACTGGACTAAACATTTCATCATAGTTCAACCAATATTCTTGAGAAAATCCTCGAGCCACCAGTCGAGCTTTGTATCTATTGATTGATCCATCTGCATGTTGCTTTATTTTATAAACCCATTTGTAAGAAATAGGCTTAAAATCTTTGGGCTGTAGTACAATTTCCCAAGTCTGATTTTGTTCCAATGCAAGAACTTCTTCTTTCATAGCTTTGATCCACTTTGGATTTTGAGATGCCTCCTCAAATGACTCTGGCTCTTTTTCCTCCTCCACTATGGCAGTATTGGCATATTTGAGATTTGGCTTTCTAACCCTCGTGGACCTTCTAAGTGCAGTCAACATTTGAGCATCTCTAGGGCCATCTTCCTCACTTGAACGAATGGCTCTTTTTCTTCCTCCACTATGGCAGCATTGGCATATTTGGGATTTGGCTTTCTAACCCTCATGTACCTTCTAAGTGCAGTTAACATTTGAGCATCTTCCTCACTTGAATGTTGATATATGCCAGTTTGTCAAGGATTTCAGGTGTTATCGTCGAGGTCACCACCATCACCTAAACTCAATTGAACTTGTGAGGGTTGCAACATGTCTTTGAAACCATCTGGATTAGGTAACACTTGCTTTTCAGAGGACCCCCATGAGGAAGTTTCATCAAACACCACATTCTGGGATGCGTAGCACTTTCCTGATATAGGATCACAACACCTCCACCCTTTTCTTTGGTTATCATAACCTACAAAAATGCATCTAACAACCTTTTTGTCCATCTTGCTACGTAAATGATCAAGCACAAATATATAGCAGACACGTCCAAAAACTCGAAAATAACTAACAGTGGGTTTGATGTTCCATAATTTTTCAAAAGGTGAAAGAAAACATAACTGAAAAACCGAAGGGAGTTAATTATTTCGCAAACTTTCCGCAAGCTTCTTTGGCACCAACAAAATAAAAACAAGCAAAATCGAAATAATAAAAACACCAGAAATTTGATAACGCAGTTCAGCACACCTTGCCTACGTTTGCGGGGCCTTCACCCAGCTTAATCACTTTCACCGAAGTACAATAGTTTTATCCAAGGCTTTACTAAGCCGACACCACTCAACCCTTGACACTATCTCTCAACCTCACTTCCCATGAAAGAAATTCACACCCAATAGTATGACCGCCTCGTACTAACCTTAACAGAGGATTTTTCTCAACACTCTTTTCAAACAAGAACAGTAACTAAATCACTCAAGTGATTAAACAAATAACTTAACACTCAAGAAATAAGAATAGCTCAAGTATTTAATCAACTAAGAACTGAATAACAAAATACTTGAGACAAAAGAAAGAAACTTCCCTATGGATTTATCTTCTCGAAATAATCCAGCTGAAACTCTTCACCATAGCTGATTCTTTCTTCACAAACAAATCACAACGTTTCTTTAATTAATAATCAATACTCACTCCATCGAAGATGATTTTCACTGTATGATGAACTCAAAAGATGTGCAATACTAATGATCCATCATCATCTCGCTATGTTGTCGCATATGATCCTTTAACACACGTTATTATTAATCTACCAAAGAACAATCACTACATACTCACAACACCGTAGATCAAACCCCAGATACGTTATACAGCTCGTTTCATCATGTGCGTAGCCAGTAGTTTTTTGTTCAAGGACACACGACTTCCACTTCAGTGCAACACCCACGCACACTTGAAACTACGTCAATCACATACGTGATGTAGTATACTTAAAATCATGATGTGTGCAGCCAGCCCAAAAAAACTTCTTCATAGACATGTGACTCCACAAGGTTTCTTCAAGTTGCGTGTTTTAATAGAGTTATATTATTAATCAAAGATATGGGCAACATCAACTATATAGATTCACGGCAACAGCTCATGGACATATACAACCCCAACTTCCTTAGTAACACGCATACTGCTATCTTCAATTTTCTGCACACACTCCATTGGGTTTTTCAAGTAACCTCTTTTGATAGACTTCAATTAAAACCCAATCTTTTGATGCATGTTTTGGATAGACTTCAATTAAAATACAATCTCCACATATGCTGCATATCCACGTATATGATTTAAACTTCTATTAAAACATAAACTCCACCTCTTATATGTCTAATTTAAAATGCCAAAACAAAATAAGATATATATAAAATATATCCTAACAGTAACCTTTGTTGAGAAAGCTGATTTATTACAAAGGTTGCAGTCCTTATTATTGCTTCTACCCAAAATCTACCCGGCACATTTTTTATCTGAAGCATGCTCCGACAAATTTCTGCAAGATGTCTGTTCTTTCTCTTTGCTACACCATTTTGTTGCGGTGTGTTTGGACAAATGAATTGGTGGTGAATTCGAAAACCTTGTAAATATTGAGTAAACTCATCAGATTTGTATTCTTCCTCATTGTCGGTGAGCAGGCAGCGGATTCTCTTATCGAACTCAGCTTCAATTGTTTCTTTGAACTCCTTGAACTTTGAAAAAGTTTTAGATTTTTCCTTCATTAAATCAACCCACACATACCTAGAGAATTCATCAATGAACGTCACCATATACTTTATCCCATCGACTGACAGCTGCTTGACCGGACCAAACACATCGGAGTGTATTAGCTGTAGTGGTTCTTTTGCTTGGAATTTTGATTCGTTATACGACAGCTAGTGAGCTTTCTGTAAAAAGTATGTAAATAGTGTGGCTGGTTAATCACTCACATCCAAAGCAGTGATGTGACCTTGTATATTTATATCAATTGTCAATATTACAATGCGGAAAATACTCAAAAGAAAGATACAAGAAATAGTTGAGATATTTATGCCTAGTTTACTGAGTCATAGCTAAAGAATAGGTACACAATGTAATAACACAAAATAGTAATGATATTGACTATTTCAACAGTCCCCCTCAATCCAAACTTGTAGAGATCAAGTTGAGATGACGCCGAATAGCTGAGAATTGTCGAATAGGTAATGGTTTTGTGAAAATGTCTGCCAATTGATCTTCGGAAGAGATAAACCTTATTTCCAACACCTTCTGCGTCACTCTTTCACGCACAAAGTGAAAATCTACTTCAATGTGTTTCGTCCTTGCATGGAAGACTGGATTTGCTGATAAGTATGTAGCTCCCAAGTTGTCACACCACAACTGAGGAGGTTGAGCTTGAAAAATTCCCAATTCTCCCAGTAATGACTGTATCCAAATAATTTCGGCAGTGGCATTGGCAAGAGACTTATACTCTGATTCTGTACTTGACCTATAAACTATCCCTTATTTTCTCGAGCTCCACAAAATCAAGTTAGAAACAAAGAAAACAGCAAACCCTCCTGTTGACCTTCGATCATCTGAACATCTAGCCCAATCAGCATCTGAAAATGCACTGACAAATGAAGTTGTCGCCTTTTTGATAGACAGCCCAACTGTGGACGTATACTTCAAGTATCTGAGAATCCTTTTAGCTGCTACCCAATGACTTTGTGTAGGAGTGTGCAAGAATTGACATACCTTATTCACAGAGAATGCTATGTCTGGTTTTGTGAGAGTTAAATATTGGAGAGCACCAACTATACTCCTGTATTTTGATGCTTTTTCACTTGTTAAAATTTCTCCATGTGTTTTTGATAACTTCTCTAAAGTACTCATAGGTGTAGTTACAGTCTTGCAGTCCTCCATATTTGCTCTATAGAGTAATTCATCAATATATTTAACTCCTTTGTGTGAGTACAATTCCTTCTCTGTTCCTTTTAACTTCAACTCCCAGGAAGTAATGTAACTCTCCCAAGTCCTTTATAGAAAAATCTTGTTGTAATAGTTTGAGTAATCTTTCCATAACTTGAGATGAGGAGCCTGTGATAATAATATCATCAACATAGATCAGCATATAAATAATATCCTTGCCACAATTGTACATGAACAACGACGTATTTGCCTTGGAAGGTGCAATTTTCAATTCCTAAAGTTTTGCACTGAGCCTTGAGTACCAGGCTCTGGGAGCCTGTTTTAAACCATACAACGCCTTGTCAAGTTTGCATATGTACTCAGGATGTTGTTCATCAATGTATCCTGGTGGTTGTCGCATAAATACATCTTCCTCGAGTACTCCATGTAGGAAAGCGTTGTGGACATCTAACTGCCTCATATTCCAGCCACGAGAAACTGCTATTGACAAAACAAGTCGCACTGTTTCCGGCTTCACAACAGGACTAAAAGTATCTTCGTAATCAATCCTAAACCTCTGTTTAAACCTTTGGCAACGAGGCGGGATTTGTATTTGTCAATACTCCCTTCTGACTTCTTTTTGAGCTTGTAAACCCACTTGCAGTCGATCACATTGAGTCTTGATTTAGGAGGAACCAAGTGCCATGTTTTGTTCTTCATGAGAGCAACATATTCTTCATGCATTGCTTGCTTCTATTTGGGACGCTGAAGAGCGCCAACATGGCCGGAGGGTTCTCTTATGCTAAGAAGTGCCCTTCTTCGTGTGTTATATTGGATAGTACCATCTGTGAAAATCTTGGGTTTATGGATGTTATGTTGCAATCGTGTTCTTGGTTGACTCCCTCTTTGTTGTTCTTAAGAAGCCTGATGTGACTGAGACAAGGTTCTCCTGTTGAAATGAGGATCTGATCTACATTTGCTTCGACTTCGAGAACTTTGAGACTGTGACTGCACATTGGCTCCTTCTGAAGGAGGTGAAGCTTCTTGTCATGGTGCTGCTTGTAGTGATTCTAGTATATCTGGTACATTTTGCTGTGGTTCTGGTACATTGACATCACCCCTTTACTGAGAAGATTCTGCATTGTCAAGACCAGCATGCAAAGTAGCAGAACAAGTATTATCAGATTGATTACTCCTAATTAAGACTCAGGCAGATGTTGAGAGGATATATAAGGAAGAAGGACAGAAGAATCAAAGGGTGGAGAACTAATGTTAGTAGAGGGTATATTATCTCTTGAAAACGGGAACATATGCTCATCAAAGACTACATCTCGGGACAAATAAATATGATCAGTGGACCTATTCAAACACTTATATCCCTTATGAAGTTTACTATATCCAAGGAATACACACTCAAGTGACCGAAATTGAAGTTTGTGGCAGTTAAAAGGTCTAAGATTCGGCCAACACGCACAGCCAAAAGTGCGAAGAAAAGAGTAATCTGGTTTAGTGTTAAATAACCTTTCTAAAGGAGAAGAGTAATTAATGACTTTACTAGGTAGTCAATTTATGAGAAAAAAATGCTGTTTGAAATGTATCTCCCCAGAACTTGGTAGGCATGGAAGCTTGAGACAACAAGGATAAACCTACCTCTACTATACGACAATGCTTTCTTTCTGTCGATTCGTTTTGTTGATGAGTATAAGGACATGAAACCTGAGAGGCTATACCAATTTGTTTGAAGAAAGCATAAAGTGTTGGTATTCTCTCCCCTAATCAGTTTGCACACAAAGAATTCATTTATTTAGAAGCCTCTCGATATGAGTTTGAAATTGAACAAAGGTTTGAAAAACATCAACTTTATTTCTTAGCAAGTAAATCCAAGTAAACTTGCTAAAATAATCTATAAAACTAACATAATACTTGAAACCTCCAGCAGAAACATGAGTTGGACCCCATACATCTGAGAACACTAATTCGAGAGGAAAAGAAGAAATTTTGTGGGAAGATGTATAGGGTAACTTATGGCTCTTGGCTTGTTGATATGCATTGCATACAAGCTTATTTGCAGATGAAACAAAGGGAAGATTACTGAAGTGGAGAGCTTTCTGAACAATGATTGAAGACGGATATCCAAGCTTGTGGTGCCAGAGTTCTTCTGAAGGTTTTATGCTGAGAAGGGCCCTCTTGAACGTGGCAATGCTCCTTGGTTTGATGGGATACAAACCATCTTCACATCTGCCTTGAAGAAGTGATTTTCTTCGAGATACAATCCTTGATTCAGAAATGAAAAGGATGAAATTCAAAGAATACATTGTTGTCAACAGCTAAACGATGAACAGAAATAAGATCTCTAGAGACCTCAGGAATATGAAGAACATTGTTAAGATTAAGAGTTTGAGCCTGAGCTTGTAAATAAGAGTGACCAATATGAGTAATATCAATACCTGAACCACTAGCAGTTTGAACTTGATCTTTGCCGTGGTACTTCTCTTTAGTCGTCAATTTGTCAAGGTCGCTTGTAATGTGATCTGTGGTAGCAGTGTCAGTGTACCAGGTTGGATCAGCATCATAAGAGTGGGAAGAAATTGCAGCAGCAGCAACTCTCATGTTATCGACTTAATAGGAGTGATCAAAGCGATGGTCACATTTCAGTGCTTCATGACCTGGTTTTCTGCAGACTTGACAAACTGACCTACTTCCTCCTTTATTATTTCCAAATGAGTTCATTTGAGACCTCCCTCGGCCTCCTCCTCCTTTGCCTCTTCTTGGGTATCCCCCTCTGCCTTTGTTGTTTGAAAAACGGGATACATGGTTTACAGATGACCCTGATACCTGAACGACCATGTTATGATGCTCCATGTGCATTTCATAACTCAACATATGTTCATAAAGATCATTTAGGGAGAGCTAGTTTGTTCTTGTTGTAACTGAAGTTACAAGAGCATCAAAAGCAGAACCTAATCCAGCTAGCATATAAGTGATGATTTCATCATCTTCTAAAGGCTTGCCTATGGTAGCCAAGGTGTCAGCTAAAATTTTCACTTTATGAAGATAGTTTGTAACTGACATATCACCTTTTTGGATAGTAGATAGTTGGAGGCATATTTGCATCATCCGTGCCTTGGAACGAGATGAGAACATACGCTCTAGAGCTTTCCATACTTCATAAGATGTAGTAAGAAATAAAACTTAGGCCAAGGCTTCTTCAGTGAGTGAAGATAGAAGAACACTCAACACAAGTTGGTCTTGCTGCAGCCACACTTGATACGTAGGGTTAGTGCTTTGCTTTGCACCTGTCTCCTCGGTTGTGGTGATCGTTTTTGCAGGGCACTGAACTGAGCCATCTATATAGCCAAGGAGCTGCTAACTCCGGAGGTAAGGCAGGAACTGAGCCTTCCAAAGAAGATAGTTGTCCCTTGTCAGTTTGACGTTGATGAGAGCTCCAAAAGATGGAGTTGGTAGTAATCCAGGAGAAGTAGAGATGGAGGAGGAGGAAGAGGACAAAATAGATGAGGAAGATGAATTAATGTTGGAAATTTTCGTGTGGAGAGGAATGGCTCTGATACCATGTAAAATAAAATATGTAAACAGTGTGGCTGGTTAATCACTCACATAAAAGCAGTGATGTGACCTTGTATATATATATAAATTGCCAGTACTACAATACGAAAAATATTCAAAAGAAAGATACAAGAGATAGTGGCGATATCTATGCCTAGTTTACAGAGTCATAGCTAAAGAATAGGTACACGATGTAACAACACAAAACAGTAACAATATTGACTATTTCAACAGTTATTTTATTATTAAGTGAATTGAATCAAAGTTTTCAAGCATCTTTTTGGTCGACTTGCTCGAGTTTGGGCTTCAAACCACTTGGAGTTTGATTTGTTCAGTCCAATTAGGTTTAAGCTTGAGTCGCAAGATCCAAACTCAATCGGGTTCGAGTTCAGATTTGAATTCCTAAAATCCTTGAATTCCTTTCCTTCCAAGTGGAGTATATAGTACAATTGAGACAAAGGCTTAAGCATATATGATATTTGCCCACTCTCTTGTATTGATTATCAGCCCAAACTAGGATTTCATTCCAGTTATTATAGGAACAAGCCAAGTTTAAGTAATGAAGCATTCTATCCTAAATGGAGGAAGAGTAGCCACACTGAAAGAAAAGATGAGAGTTAGTCTCAGGAACCAAATTACAAAGGCAATATACCTCTGGGGGCTAATAATATGGTGAAGGAGGCTTTGGGCATCAATGATCCTTTCTAAATAATGTTATACTAAGGAACATAAGGAAGATATGGTCTAATAGCTTCTAAACATGAGGAAATGGAGAATTCCCTATTACTTATAGAGTTCTAGACAACTTTATCTGTCAAAAAGAAAGTGGTTAGCTAAAATAGGTTGGACGATAAGAAAGCAATTTATCCATACCTCTTTTAATGGCTAACTAAGAACATTGATCAATAATTTTGGAGACTCTAGCATGGGTTAGAATTCTGGCTATAAGGGATTCGATTTCATTTCTTGTAGATAAGGGGCTAAGAGGGGGCCAATTATTAAACCAAAACTAGGTGTCCAAGAGGGGACCAATTATCAAACCAAAACTAGGTGTCTCTCCATTTCTAATAAACATTTTGAAAAGAGAATAAATGGTCTATCTTTTCCTTAGCAATGAGGATAAAAGACCAAGAATGCTCCTTCTTTTCCTTTAAATGCCAAAAGTTGGATTCTTTCATGTAGAATTCATTAGCCCACTTGCTCCAAAATGCTGCCTTGTCATTGAAGAGTCTCTACTTCCTCTTTACCACTAGCATTGTTTGTATCAAGTTAATCGAGAAAAATCATAGGCCACCTTCATTCTTTTTCCAACATAACTCATACCATTTAACTTTGGAGCCATTAGGATTGTCAGATTTACCAGTCCAAAGAAAGTTCTTCATGCATTTCTCCAACTCCTTATTAATCTTCTTTGGAAGGAATAAATGTGAGCTCTAATGAGTATTAACATTTGTTAAAATAGATATAATGAGTTGAACCTTGCCAGCCTGAGAGAATGTTCTATTATGCTAGACATTGATTTCCTTTTGAAATTCTCCAATAAAGGGAGGTAGTCAGTGAACTTAAGCTTCTTTGATGAAATAAGGACTCCAAGATCTTTAAAAGGCAAGTTGCCAACATTCAATCCACATATATTCCTTAAACTTTCAACATGAGTAACATAAAAGGAAACATAAATCTTTCTTTTCAATAAGTTGACAATAGGGACAGATATTTTGCAGAATTCCTGAAGAGATTCTTGAAGAATAGATATAGAAGTGTGATGAGACTCACAAACCTGTAAAACTAAATGATTGAGTTAAAGTCTTTGCATTTGTAGTGAAACCTAAAATAAGGATTATTAGAGATATTATGCGTAATAATTCTATTGAGAATCTCCATGGAAATTGCAAACAAGTAAGGTGACATTGAGTCACCCTGTCTTATCCCATTAGAGCCGTTAAATCGACTTCTTGGGACACAATTGATGAGTACTCTATAAGAGCAAGTAGAGATACAAACTTTAATCCAATGAATGAATTTCATCAGGAAATCAAATAATTCCAAACTGCACAGTAGAGAGTTCCAATTCAAGTTGACAAAAGCCTTAGAGAAGTCCACTTTAATTGCACACCTATTGATATGTTTGGTATCATTGTAGTCCTTTCAAAGCTTTTGAACCAGTAAAATATTGTTAGAGATACTTCTGCAAGAAATGAAAGCACCTTGAGATTTGTGTATAATATGTTGAAGTGGAACCTTTAATATGTTGGCTAGCAGCTTGGATAACACTTTGTAATAATGTTACAGTAAGAAATGGGACGAAAATAATTGAAAATAGCATTAGGACTTTTAGAAATCATACAAATAAAGATAACATTGACTTCTTTTAGAAGCTTCCCAAAATTCAAAAATTCCTGAATCACTTCAATCAGTTGCATATTAGTGATATGCCAAAGTAGTTTGGAAGAAGTAAGCATTAAAACCATTAGGGCTTAGAGACTTACTAAGAATGAGACTAAAGAGGTCATTCCTGATTTCCTAAGAGGAAACAAGCATTTGAATCCACTTTAGAGAGTCCTGAGGCAAAGTAGAACAAATTAGATCAATGAGATCTTGAATATTGCACCTTTTAGTTAGCCTAAAGTTAAACATATTGAAGTAGAAATTAAGAACCAAGTTCTCAATAGAGGAGATATCAGAAATCAATAGACCATTCTTATCTAGTAGGGAATAAATTCTATTGTTGTTTCTTCTTGCCAATATAGAATTATGAAAAAAATTTAGTGATAAAGTCACCATCTCTAAGCCAAGACACTCTGGCCTTTTGCAAAAGAAGAGAATTTTATTCAATAATTGCTCTATTGTAATTCTCCATATTTTTTATTTCTACAACTTTTAAGATAAGGTTATTGGAGTGGAGATAACATGCTTCTTGAACATCAATAAGCCATATCTTAACTGATTGTAACTGAGTTGAAGTATTAGGACCACCAAGCTTCATAAAAGCCTTTAGTTTATTCCTTTAGATTTGGAGCTTTCTTATAAAATGAAATATTTTATAACCATGTATCCAATTGTTTTAGATTCCACTAACCATCTCCAAAAAACCTCTTTGGAGGATAGAAATTTGACAAATATGAAAGGATCTTTGTGAGGAGTTGGAGGGCAAAGATTCTGAATTTCCATATAAGAATGATTAGCACATATTGGGATCGAGCAAAACATAGGAGTTAGGAAACTTACATAACCATTTTGGTTAACAAGAATTCTATCAAGCTTTTTTCCTTATAAAGGATTTGCCCCTTTGTTTATTGCTCCAAGTGAATACGTTATGCAGAAAGTTCAAGTCAATAATTTTTAGCCTAGTAGTAACTTCCTCAAGTTCTATGCCAAGATTAGAGAAGTTCACTCTTTCCCCCTGTGCCTCTGAAGAATGCATTACAAAATTGAAGTCTCCAACAAGAATCCAAGGTCTACTAATTGAATAACTAATGATAATGAGGTCCTCCTGGAGCTTCATTCTTTGGAAACCAAAATTGGAAGCATAAATGATGGTAATATCAAAGGATAAGAGAGGATTTTCTAGCTTATTGATTAGGTGAACAAATTGGTATGAGCTTCTATGGACCACAACCTGTACTTTGTTGTTGTTAAATGCAAAGACTATTCAACCATTGTAGTGGTGATCATGGTTTGAACCAAAGGATCATTCCCTTATTAAGAACTTCATAGCTTCTTGGAACTTATGATCCTTAATTCTTGTCTCAAGTAGTCCCATCAAAATTTCTTTTCAAGAACTAAATCTTAAAAAATATGCTTTTTATGGATTTCATTCAATCCCCTTATATTCCAAAAAAATATAGATAAAGGGTATAAGTTAGGAATCAACCCTTTTGGCTTTTTCTCCTTTTCTTTCCTGATCTTCTATTATCAGTTGGAGACATTTGAAACCCTACCTCTTATTCCTTTAGAAAACCATGGCCTTAATCATCTTCCTCAGTAGTTTCTACTTCTAGATCATACTCTTCTATTGGTTTTTGCCTTTACTAGTAGGTTCTAAATCCACATGTAGAAGTAGTTCTTAGGGGATCAATTATGTAACTTATTCTGCCACAAATTCTGGAGGTGCATTTTGTGCTTTTTCTTCGTCGTTTTGATTAAATTCTACCTCAATTCGACTAGTTAGGACCTCATCAATTCCCATAAGTTCATAATAGTTCCCTGAAATGAACTTTCTCCCAGTAGGCTTCCATGTTTTGTTTCCCATTTGAGGTTACCAGCTGTAGCTGAGCTGCACTTCCATTTTAACCAATTCACTAACAACATTCAACTTTATAACTAAAATTGCATCAGGCATCTTCATTTTGGAGCTAACCTCCACAAACATCCTAACGTAGCAAATTTTTTCAAATTGAACTGTGGCTAAATAAAATGCAAGAGGTTTTCCCATTGAGCTAGCTAAGAAACTCAATCCATCTAGGGTCCAATACTCTAATGGAATATTATGAACATTGATCCATAAAGGAATATATTCAATCCTAGACTTGTAAAATTCCAAACCTAGAAACCATTTTTGAACAAACATAGGATGTCCTCCAATGTGCCAAGGGCTAGATTCCATAACCTTATTCATGCTATCCACCTTAGTGAACTTGAACAAGAAGGTATCCTCATCCATTAGCAAGACCTTGTCCAGACTTTGCCTCCCCATTGCCAAGTGCCCAACTTTGCATGAGGGGAAAAGCAGGCCTTTTGTTGAGGAAAAAAACCCACTAAAATGCAGCCTCAATATTTAAAAAACTCCACTTTGGAGAAGTTTAAGAAGAGGGTGACAATACGATTGATAGTAGTAGGAAGGAAATGTTTAGGAGTCCCTTTTGGAAAGTCAGTAGCCACCATATTTCTCTATGATTTTTAGCTTCAACAGGAGTATCTACGTTCTATTTTTTTAATGCCTTTTGTCGGAAGAGATCCCTAGCTTTACTGACGGAGTTATTTGGGGCCCAGTAGATTTAAAAAATAAATAAATAATTTTTATTTTTAATATATATATATATATCAAAACCCTATCAAAAAACCTTATCTTTGATAGGGTTGCTCTTCTGGAAGATCTTAATGGAAGTGGTTG
>JANIHZ010000003.1:5500754-5513073 GCA_027478365.1 Erythroxylum rufum | reverse complement strand
TTATTATTATTATTATTATTATTTTCATTATCTATTTTTTTTCAATATTGTCTTGTCACATTTGCATGTTGGTCCACTTGAAAACAACCTCTCTATTAAGTAGGGGTAAGGCTGCGTACTATCGGACCCCCCAAACCCTGCTTCAGTGCGAGAATTCGGGATATGATGATGATGATGATCATGATGTTTTCTTGATTCAATTTAGATTCCAATAAACCAACAAAACATGTTTTATATTATTAACAAAACCTCTAAAAGATGGTAGTTTATTGGGGCAGTTGATACCCTTGGTAATCCATACTATGACAAACGTTATTTTAAGGGAGAATTATTAGTGTCTTTACCCTTGTTTATTTTGCCTGATTTCCTCTTTTTATTAGTTTCAAATTCTCTATGTCCTACTCAATTGTTATAGTTATTACATTCCCTTTTATAGGTGTCTCTTTAACTAATTCTTTCTATGTTTTCTCAATATTTGTGGTTATGGGATGTTATTGAGAATTGTTGGATCCCCTAATGCATTGTTTTGTTTCTCTTGTATAGGTTCTATTATGTTACCATTTTTACCAACAACAAGTTTTTACATATTTTCATTATTTAGATTGGGTTGTCTCCTTTCAATATTCATTAGTTCTTCATAGTCTACTCTTTTAAAGATCATATTTTGTTGTTGCAGGAATTGATAGGGGAGTATAATTCTAGAAGAAAGGTCGATAGTTGTGCTCTGAAGATAGATTTGTTCAAGGCTTATGACACGATCGGTTGGAGTTATTTGACGGATTGTATGATAGGGATTGGTCTCCCGATTTTATTTTGTAGATGGGTTGGGCAGTGTGTTCACATGCCTTCCCTCAGTGTTTTGATCAATGGTATTCCGATAAAGCCTTTTAGGAGTCTTAGAGGGATCCGGCAAGGGGATCCTCTTTCCCCTTATTTGTTCACTCTAGCAATGGAAGGATTGTCTAGGCTCTTGTGTGAATTGACTCAATGCAATGGGCTATTTCACTACCATCATCGATGTCGGGAATTACAGTTGTCTCATTTATTGTATGCGAATGATGTGATATTGCTTTGTAGGCTGATTCTCAGGTGAATAGTCAGATGCTAAATTTGATGGATACTTTTTCTCGGTGGCCGGGTATGCGCATGAATATCCAAAAGAGTGGCATATATGTTTCCACTGATGTTGTTAATCGTGAACTACTCAGTAGGGTGGCGGGGTTGCCTCTTCAAACCCATCCATTCAGGTATTTAGGCGTGCCGATTACCTCGGGTAAACCTAAACATTCGGATTTTGTTCTTTTGTTAGATAAATTGAGACTTCGCATCAACGCCTGGCAACATCGATTTCTTTCTTTTGCTGCGAGGGTTACCTTAATTGTTGCAGTGTTGAACAGTATGCATATTCACTGGGCGGCTCATGTTAGTATCCAGAAAATAGTTGTTAAAGAAATGGATCGCATTTTGAAAGCCTTCCTCTGGACTGGTAAAGTTAGTAACTGTAAAGGGGCGAAAGTCAGGTGGAGTGATGTTATGGTACCTAAAAAGCAAGGGGGTTTGGGTATTATTTCTATTACGTAGATGCAGCGAGTGTTGATGCTAAAACGTATTTGGAGGCTATTAGCGGATCGGGAGGCCATGTGGGTGAAATGGGTTCAGATGTATCACCTCCGCGGACAGAGCTTTTGGCAAATTCCGCCGAGGAATGATCATTCTTGGATCTTTAAGAGTCTATTACAATTTCGAGAGTTGATCTACCCTTTCATTACTTGGCATATTGGGAATGGTGAAGGGGTAAGCTTCTGGTATGATAACTGGCATGGGCTTAGTCCTTTGTGGCTATGAACTGATTTGTCTGGATTATGACTCAGTTTTCGAAAGAGGCATCGGTAGCATGGGTGGTTCGGTGGAGGGCTCAAATGCCACATTGTCAATTTGGACATATTCTTGATCAATACTTGGCTGGTGTTGTGCTCAGATCTGTTCAGGATAAACAGCTGTGGACTCTTAATAATAGGGGGTTTTCACAACTAAAACAACACATGAAATCGACAGAGGGAGTCTAGAGGAGGTCAGTTGGGCTGATGTGGTTTGACATCAAGTTGTCTGTCCCAGAGCAGCGTTTATAGTGTGGTTGGCGATCAAAAATAGGTTGAATACGAAAGATAGGTGGTTTGGTAGGTTTGACCTGATTTGTGTGCTTTGCAATCAAGTTGGGGAATGTCGGGACCATTTGTTTTTTGAATGTGTCTATTCTAAAGCAGTTTGGAGTCGTATTGTACATTTGACAGGTATGTTTCTGACCTCTTATGAATGGAGTGAGGTTTTGGCTCTCATAACCAGGGAAATTCGAGCTGGAAGGACAAACGGTCTCATCATCCGGACGTCATTTCAGTTGGTGATATACCATTTATGGAGGGAGAGGAATCGTCGGATCTATAAGCAGCAGGTGAGGCCAAAATATGAACTGGAGGATTCCATTGTTAATGTGATTAGAGAGGTCCTTATTGCTTCTAGGAAAAACGAAGGCTTGAGCTTAGATATGCGTAGCCGTTGGCATTTGTAATGGGTGGGGTTACTTTTGGTCTGTTCATTGGTTGAGGGCATACGAATATGCCTCTCTTTTGTGATTGATTTTCGTTTCTTCTCCTTTCTTAGGATTGTACAGTGTAGCTGATTTAAATTTTGAGTAATATATTCCCTTTAAAATTTCAAAAAAAACTAATTCTGTAATTGTATATATGATTGATGACATGTGTGTATTATATGAATAAAAATAGACTGACTTTTCGTTTTCAATAACTATATTTTAATTAAAATGATAAAAATTTCAAAATTATGGTTAAATTTTTATTATAAATATTTATCTAAAAGAAATGGTATTAAAATTAAATATGATAATAAATGTATATTAAAATTTTTTATATGAAAAGATACTCCAATTATTATTTTATTTTTGCCTATGTCTCTAATGGTTAGAAAAAAAGGAAATTTTCTTTCAGAAAAGACCAATGGTACTTAGTTTAGAGGGACAGAGACAACCTGACAAACCTTTACCACCTAAACTTTGTCCACATTGAACTTTGGGATTTCCATATGTTGGGATGCTACTGCTTTAGTGCTGTCTTTACACACAAAAACTGATCAAGATTGTTATTTTACAGATATTATGGAATGCAAAAAGTAAAGAACACCAATAATTTTTACTTAGTTCTATAGTCTCAATGCTATCTACATCTAAGGTTTCCACTTTCAGTGCTTTCAACTAGTATGGAAGAAGGTGAAACAAAGTTTACAAAGTTTGAGTGATTGTTCAGAATCACTTGCAAGAATCTCCAACTCTCCTAGTACTCACTGGTAAGTACTCTAGCACACTCTCAAACTTTATTCACTCTTAATTTTACACTCTCAGATATTGAAGACCTTGAAAAAATGAAAATACAATGTCTGTGTATCTCTTATGTCTGATGCTTGAATTGTTTCTTTTATAGACAGTGAATGGAGTTGCTCTCCGGATGAGTTTGTATGGACCAGATGAATGCGATCAGACGCATGTCATGTGCCCCCCCCCTCCCGTGAATTATTAATAAGTCATCCTCTGCTGTGTTTTAAAGTGTGTTTCACGTGGGTTCGTCTAAGCTAACTTATTATGTCTCCGTCTGATAGAACCATCGAGAACTTCTCTTTCTTCATCTCCTTCAAACACCTTACAACATTCACCTTCTGTCTTCAATTTTCACCTGTTTTTGTTGATTCTGAGTGTAGTTTGGTGGAGTATAAGTGATTTCCATCACATTACTCCCTCCTATCCATCAATCTTCACTTTGATCAAAAATCCAAAAGTGATTTGAGAATCTGAAACCTTACTTTTTCACCACATCAGTGAGATCGTATAGATCTGCCTTTGGAATCAAGGGTCTTCTCTAATATGTATGTAGTCCCTGCTAAAATAAATTTCTTTTGAGTTAGTATTTTTGTCCCGAAGTCCGAAGGATTTTTCTCACCTTTTATTTTCTCCAGGTTAAAGAAGCCTTGTGATATTTTATCCGTCACAAAGTAGAGTCGAACATCAACATGCTTGGACCTCTCATACAAGACCAGGTCTTTACTCAGGTACAGTGCACTTTGACTATCATTGTATATTATTGTTGTAGCTAGGTTAGCTTGCATTTCTCTTAGGATGCCTGATAGCCATATTAATTCTTTTACTCCTTCTGTAATTGCATAAAACTCTGCTTTTATAGTTAAGAGTGATACAATTGACTGTTGTTGTACTTTCCAACTAATTGTGTTTCCTACTAGTGTAAAGTAATATGCAGACATTGATTTTCTTGTGTCTTTATCTGCTGCATAGTCTGCATCTACATATCCATGTAGACTTAGATTGTTGATTTTAGCTAGCTTTGCCTTAGTGAAACACAATCCATAGCTTAGGGTTCCTGCAAGGTATCTGAAGACATTCTTCAGTACTTACCAGTGCTCAAAGCCAGGGTTGGACATGAACTTGCTTAGAATGGTAATAATGTGAGCAAGATTAGGTCTGGTACAGAGCATCATATACATGATGCTACCCTCTCCATCATCGTGGGGGTATTTTAACATAGCCTTCTTTTCTTCTTCAGTTTAGGGGCTCTTATAAGCAACCATCTAAAGATGTGAACTTATAGGAATAAAAGTAGGTTTTGCCAATTCCATGTTGAACTGAATTAGTACCTTTTGGATATAGCTTTGTTGAGTCAACCATAGTTTTCTTTCCCTCCTATTCCTTGTAATTTGCATCCTTAGTAACTTCTAAGTTTCTTCCAAGTCTTTCATTTCAAAGTGTTTGCTCAGAGTATTCTTTACTTTAGTTATTCTGCCTAGCTCTTTTCCAGCAATAATCATGTCATCTATATAGACCAATATGAAGATGGCTTCTGTCTCTCCTAAGTTCTTGTAGTATAAGCAATAATCATAGGCACTTCTTACAAAGTTCATCTCACTAGCTATTTCATGGAACTTCTTGTTCCACTATCTAGGAGCTTGCTTCAGCCCATATAGGGACTTCTAAAGCAGGCAGACATAATCAGACTTGTCTTTGTCTACAAAACCAACTGGTTGTTTCATGTAGATATTCTCCTCTAGCTTTCCATATAGGAAGGCTGTCTTGACATCCATTTGATGGATTTCCTAGTCATAAACAGTAGCTAACATTAGAATGAGTCTAATTGTCTTAAATTTGACTACTGATGAGAATATTTCTTTGTAGTCAACTCCTTCTTTCTGCCTATACTACTTAGCTACAAGTCTTGCCGCGTAAATTCTTGGTTCAGCTTCTGTTATTCCTTCTTTTAGCTCGAATAACCATTTATTCTCCATCAATTTGACTTTAGAAGGTCTAGGCACTAAAGTCCAAGTCATATTCTTCATTAGTGAAGAATGCTCTTTTTCACAAGCCTCCTTCCACTGTTTAGCATCACTTCTAGTCATAGCTTCTTCAAAAGTTTCAGGAGCCTTCCATTCAATACTTTCAGCCACAAGACAAGCATATTCAACCAAGTTTGAGTCAATGTACCTCCTATTAGGGATTCTCTGTCTTGGCTACCTATCCCTTGCAAGTTGATAGTCTTGTATGCTTCTTTGTTCATCAGCTGAAGTTGTTTGTAGTTTTCCTCTTCACCTACACCTTTAATCTCTTCTCTCCTTTGATCATAATATGTTAAGCCTTGCATAGGCTCCACATCAATAGGTTGTGGAGTGCCACCTTCTTTAGTTTCTGGTGGCACATAAAAATGGACTGATTGGTTCAATGACCCTAAGTTCTCCTGAATTTCGCTTTGATAGTCTGAATTTGAGGGATTCTTGTTCAACAGCGGGAATTCATCTTCCTTGAAGATGACATCCCTACTTATGATAGTTTTATAGCCTCCCTTTTGGAGTAGTAGGATCTTGTATCCCTTAACCCCTCTGGTGTCCTAGGAAAACTCACTTGATTGCTCTAGGTTCCAATTTTTCCTCTTTTTGATGTGCATAAGCTGCACATTTGAAAGTCCTAAGGTGGGTAAGGTTAGGTTTCATACTATTCCAAAAGTCTTGTGGAGTCTTATAGTCATTAGCAGATGTGGGGAGCCTATTAACTAAGTAGGCTACTGTTCTAATTGCTTCTCCCTATAAAGAGTGTCAGCAACCTGAAGAGAGTAACATGCACCTTATCTTTTCTAGGAGAGTTCTATTAAGTCTCTCAGCAACTCCATTCTGCTGAGGTATAGCTCTTACTGTTTTGTGCCTTAGCATTCCTTTATTGCTGCAATACTCCTCAAACTCTTTATTGCAGTATTATAATCCATTGTCAGTCCTTAGACACTTTAACTTCTTCCCAGTATGATTTTCCATAAATGTATGCCATCTTATGAATTTTTCCATTGCTTTATCCTTTCTCTTCATCAGATATACCCAACACTTCTTAGATTTGTCATCAATAATAGACATGAAGTATAAGTTTCATCCTACTGTAGGTACTTGAGCTGGCCCCTAGAGATCACTATGAGCATACTCCATGATCTCTGTGGCCCTCTAAGCTCCCTTTTGGAAACTGGATTTGTGATGCTTTCCAAGCATACATGATTCATATAATTCCAACTTATGTAGGTTTTGATCAGGGATTAATTCTTGTTTAGAGAGGTGGAACAAACTTTTGTTCCTTGCATTACCTAACCTTGCATGCCATTGCTTGGTTGGTTCATCATTACCCTTCTCAATAACTTGATTAATTTCAGTTGAGCCTATAACATAGTACAACCCACCCCTCTCAATTCCTCTAATAATGACTCTACTATCCTTTAGGATTTCTCTGAGTCCATCTTTTGATCTGATCTGAAACCCTTGCTTATCAAACAAGCTTTTAGAAATCAGGTTTCTCCTTATTCCAAGCACAAATCTAACATTACTAAGGATCCTTCTCTTTTCATCAAACATGGTGATGGAAACACTTCCAATCTCTTCTATCCTTTGCTGCCCAGAATCTTCCTTTTTTGACCTTGGCAGTGACTGGTTCAAATGTAGTGAACCAGTCTCTATGTGGTGTCACATGCATTGTGCACTCTGAGTTAAAAATCCATTCCTTACTCAGGTCTCCACTGTGTTCAGTGACAGCTAGAATCTCACCACCACTTAAGTCTTCTAGTTTCTCCATATTCCTTGTATCTCCACTTTCTGCAGCCTTATCCCTCTTCTTCTTTCTGCAATCCCTTACAAAATGTCCCTCCTTATCACAGTAAAAGCATTTCTTTCCTTTTTCCCTTTTTCTTCTTTTCTTCACCTTCCTTGGTGTGTTTTTCCTTTCCAATTCCCTTCTGCTACTTTCCTTTCTTGTTAGTCTTCTTATGAGATTTCTTCTCATGATTGTTCTCTACAAACATTACTTCAATAACCTCTTTCTTAAATGGATTAACATCCACTATTTCTTCCATTAGTGAGTCCAATACCCTCTTAACCATGAGGGATTCTTCACTAGCATGCTTAATTACCTTCTTGAATGCATTAAATTCAGAAGGTAAAGCCTTTAGAATTACTATAGCCTGATGCTCCTAAAATTTTTTCTCATCTGTAGCTTTTAAATCTTAAACTAGCTTAAAGAAATAGTCTAAGTTGTCAACTAAGGAGATAGAGGTATTCATCTTATAGTTAGCAAGATTGTGAAGAAGTGTCATCTTGTTAGGAAGACACTTCTTTGCATAAAGTTCATCAAGTTTCATCCATAGCTTCTGTGTAGTATTACAATTCTGCATTTTTCTTATCATTGTTGGTGATAAGTGAAGCATTAACTTGCAATGTGCAAGTCTTTGCATTTAAGCTTCTTTACTGGATCAATCTCAAGAACATACTGATCTTCTATAGCTCCATAACAATCATATGATTCAAGAAGAGCTTACATATGGAGTTTCCAGATGATAAAGTCTTCTTTTCTAGTAAATACATTCATTTCTTTTCCTACCATTATGACTGTAGTTTAAAGAAACAAAAGAATTTTACTTACTGACTGTTCTTGATGAATCTTTGATGCTTTGAGTGGTTAAAAAATGCCCTAAGAGGTTTCCAAAAGCTCCGATACCACTTCTGTTGGGATATTACCGCTTTACTGCTATTCTTTTGAAACAAGACTAATAAAGAATGTTAATTTTACAGATAAACTAAAGTGCAGAAAGGTAAAGATCACACAAGATTTTTACTTGGTTCGATAGCTTTTAATGCTACCTACATCCAAGGTTCCCACTGATGCAGTTTCCACTAATATGAAGAAGAAGAAGAGAAACAGTACAGAGATTGAGTGTTTTACAACACTTCCAAAGAGCCCTCAAAACTCTCCTAATACCCACAGGTGTGTACTCTAGCACTCTCCGATTCTTACTCTCTCAAAATCACTGAATACAATGTAAATTGAATGAAGAAGCTTCTGTGTTCTCTCTTTTTTGTCTGATGCTTGAGTTGCTTCTTTTATAGTGTTGTATGCTGAAGCTTTCGGTTGAGACTTACATGCATAAGACATGTGGCATGTGCATCTCACGTGGTTGACTAATCCTTCAGCTGTTAGTCTATGTTTCGTCTGAGTTGCCTCTTTTTATAGTTGAAGACTGCAGAGCCTTTCGGATGAAGTTGCATGAACAAGACAATGACCATGGGCCTCCCACGTGACTCATTAATGAGTCATCGTCTGACTTGCATAGACCAGACGAATGCCAACAGAAGAATACCATATGCCTCCCACATGACTCATTAATGAACCACCTTTTGCTGTGCGTATTTATATATCGTCTGATATTAGTAATACGACTGTGCTTTAAGTTGTAAAGCTTCTTACTTGAGTTTGTCATGTATTAGTCAGGTTGGTGTGGCTTAAAATTAGTCATTTTTGTCTTTGCCTGATAGAACCATCTTCTGAAGCTGACTCATTCGTCTCCTTCAAACATCTTACACATACACCTTTTGTTCTTCAATCTTTCATTTATATTTGTTGATTTTTTAGCTTCTGGTATTAGATTTCCTGTATACTCCATTACATAAGTGGACATACATTTCCATCAATGTCGCCTTTATTGATCCCCAATCAAATGAAATTATAGTAACCTGGCTTAGGAGGATTCTTTGACAAAATGTGACAATTGATCATATTTAAATGTGATTCATTTTTGTAGTTTAACCCTAAACGAATGCAATTATTTTCCGGTTGGCTAGTTAAAGGTTTATCAGAAGTATGGTACTCGTTGCTGGAACGATTCCACGTTTTGTTTGCTTATCTCGTTTTTAAATAATAGTTTGCTGGGTTCTGTAACTATGCTAGGTTTTTACAAACTAAAGGGTTTTAAAAAAAAAAAAGAATGTACCGAAAGTGTGAACTGATGATGAAACGATATTCGTATGGATCATCTTCAAAAGGTAGCATGACTCGAGAGACCAAGAACCATAATGCTTTCTTTGAATATCTTGCTCAAAATGTTTTACTTAGACTGACTACTTTTTCTTTTAAGGGATTTCTCATGCGGTTTGAACTGAATTGAGCTCTTGCTCAAATCTTTATAAACTATCTTATTTTAATATAATAAATAAAATAATATAAAGTGAGCCTATTCAAATAGTTGTTAATTACTATATTATCCTCGTGTAATTTATATTAAAATGATAAAATTTTAGTAACGTAATTTAAATTATTTTTAATTAGTCGAATCAAATAAGGTATCTCTTACCATTGAGTTTGATTTGAAATTCAATTAACATAAACTTAACACATTAATTTTTGTCCAAATTTACAGACTTTGCAAATCTTTGCTTAGAAAATTTTCAATAAAAAGAGCAAATGTTCGAAATGAATATTCTACGCCTAGTAGATCTTCACGCGTTTTCTAACCAAAAGTTCTCGTTCTGTTTTGACGAGTAGTGTGAATTTGAAACCTTAATGACAGGCAGAAAATTCCTATTTATACATATGAACGTCAATTTCTTTACTTTTTTAATTGAAGTTAATGTAAATTTGACCTCCTTATAACCAAAAAAAAAACATTATAAGAAACACAACAAAAATTTCTTTGCAGGCCATGATAAAACATTGACTAAATCAAAACTTGGGAATTATAATAAAAAATTTACCCTAAACAATTCAATCTTTCCTCTACACTTCACAAAACTATAAAGTGGAGGCTCTAGTTGAAACTTCAGATCACATTCTGCGTACCTACCAATTATCCTAGAAGCAATTCAGGTTTTGAAAGTCCAAGCTTTTTATGCTTTCTTTTAGACTCCATAATCGATCCCATCAAAGCACACGTGTTGAATCTCGTAGATCTATCCGAAAATACATCTTGAACTAGTGTTAGGAGATAGTTTTATATGCGATTTCAGTTGCTTCTTCTTCTTTTTCTTGCACAAGATGTGATGATAATTTCTTCTTCTACTTCCATCAGGTACTCTTCAGGGTACACCAACTTTCAGTTAGTAAGAGAATTGGCTGTGATCGATTTTTTCAGACCCGAAACGTGAGATAGCGTCAGATCCATATGGGAAGCAGAACTACGAAGGGATATCTGGTTTTGTTAATGATCATCTTCCTGATACTTGGCTCTATGTCAGAGGACGTACCAAGTGGAAGAAGGAAGAAGCTTGACAGCCGCTATCTTTTAGGAGAACTAGGCTACGCTAAGTCCAAATTGGCCTATTTTCGGCGACTTCAAGGCACTTACCAGGTCGACAGAATGGCACCCTCGGCACCAAATACGGATCGAAGGCTTCCACCCTAGTAATCATTCTTAGGTTACTATTACCTTTGTATCCTCCTAGAACAACGTTTTAATAAATATATTGTAGTGGATTAATGGTGTGTTGTTCTTGTAATTTTTATTTTAATAGTAATAATAAAATGGAGGTTTTCATATTTATTCACTTCCCTTTTTCTCTTTTAGCTCTTTAACCTTCTAAAACAGAAAATTCAACAGCTCCTCTCTTTTATATAATAAGTAAGAAAATTAAAGAAACATGCATGGCTGATACTAAGGTGAATGCTTTTATTTCTAATTGCTATTGGCAAGGCATTATGGCAACCAACCCATCTTTCTAAAAAAATGACAACCTAGTCTCAACTTGGAATTCATAAAAATCCAGATTGTCCCCTTTTGGATCAATTTCCACAATATGCCTCTAGAATATTGGACTACATAGGACGAAGTTCACTTGCTAGTTTCATTGAGAAATCTATGTGCTTTGATGAAAACACTGCCATGACAAAGAGAATTGGTTATGCAAGGGTCCGCGTAAATGTGGAACTGTCGAAAGATCTCCCGAGTGAGATACCCTTCTGCTGCGTTTGGTTGCTGTCCTCGGTAACTGGAGACGGAACGGAACATAAATTTGGAGGCGGAATGGAACAGAAACTGGGGACAGTGAGGTGTTTGGTTATGGTGGACAGAACAGAGAAAACTGTCTCCGTCTCGAGGACAGAATATGTTTAGTTGTAGGGGACAGAACGAAAAAATAGGCAAATGACGAATATGCCCCTGGTCCTTAATGTGATTAGTAATATGTAATTCATTGGTACTTTTGTTATGAATGATTTGTATTAGTTTAAAAATTAACAAATAATAATAATAACAATTTCAAATTAATCATGAATAACAATAATAATAATTGTTATTATTATTTTAATAACAAGAAAAATAATAACCAAACATAAATAAGTGCAAAAATGTATAATAATAATAAATTTGATTAATAATAAATACAAAATTATGTAATAATAATAATAATGATAATAATTTTTATTTGCGCAACCAGAGTGTCGGTCAAGTAACGAAGACTGACATATTTCCACCATAGAATCAAATACTTACCCGACTCTGGAGAGATGAACGTCTTATGGAAGAAGAGATTTGAACAGATCCGAGAGCGAAGGCTGGAGGAACAGCAGTCGGGGACAGAGGAACAACAGTGGTGCGCGATTTTTCGGACAGAAGAACAGCAGTCGGGACGAGGAGACTAAAAGTAGCGGGGGCTAGTTGTGTAAAATGAGTGCTTGGTTTGTTGCGGGGACGGGGACAACGTGTCCCTGTCCTCCCTTTTTGGGAGGGACAGAAATTCGTGTCCCTGTCCTCCGGAGACAGGGGACACAGAAGCAAGGACATGAACCAAACAGTTTCGGAGACGGGATTTTATTGTCTTGTCTACTGTCCCCACTTATGGAGACAGTAACCAAACACAAGGTTAGAGTCTGGCAAGGTAATAATATCTCCCCTTATATGATTGTTACTTTTGCTGACAATTTTATTCAAGACTGGCAAGAGTCTAGGAGGAGTTTTGG
>JANIHZ010000003.1:5395641-5418249 GCA_027478365.1 Erythroxylum rufum | reverse complement strand
AAAATCATTAAACCAGTGATCGAACCGGTCGAACTGATTCGATTCTTACTTGTTCAATTAATGACCAATTTTTAGAAGTGAATTGGACCAAATAATTAACCGGTCACCAATCAAACTAATCGGTCTGATCCGATTTTAAAAACAATGCTCGGAAGTATCCACCGTCACATTGTGAGGCTAGTTTGGTGTTTTTGCCCCGTCAATCTTTGGGATATTATTTTTTCAAATAAATTGCTTTTTTATAATATTATTCGCAGTTGTCAGGCTGTCGCTGGACTTCATCTCTATGCAAGCAATGACGTCGAGAAAACATAGGTAAAGAATCAAGTCATAATGGAATGGGGAATATAAAACCTGTACGCCCTCCTCACGGTTGTGCTGTAAGAAGGTGGTATTCACCTGACAAAACACATGTAGCCTGATATAGAAAATGAAAATCTTGATTCTAGATAACTACACGTAGTCATCCCTAAAATATTACAGCTTAGTTGTTGTGATAATCAAAACTCGCAACATATTCATCGTATTAGGAGTTGAAAGTGATATTGATCATTAATATGCTCCTCTTGCTGTCCTTAACTTAAAGATTATCCCATGTTATGTACTTGTGGTTCTGTCTGATTTTGATGGGATTGGGCACTGTTGCTTAGATCCATAAATTCGTTTGACTTCAACCAAAGAATACTTGCAAAACAGTAAAGGCACACCGGAGATTGACTACCGGTAAGCCCCTCCGACGTTCAAATCAGTCTTTTTGTAAAAGTTTTGGTGGCTAGGAATAAAAAATACGAGGGTTCTGAAGTCGTACCTTTTTTCATGATGAGGTAATAAATTTATATAGTTAATACCTACAGGAATTAGGTCAACACCGCATGATGGGCCAATCGGCCCATGCACCGTTCTGAGTTTGGGTTGGGCCTAGCACGACTGACCCAGCTATAAGTCCCCTACTCCTCGAGTCCTACTGAAGGGAAGGACCGATGGAGTAGTGTAGCTCGTATGTATGATTGCTCGTGATAGGCCTGATCGATCGGACGTTGATATCCAGTCAGATCGATGGGTTTAATCATTAATTGCGGCACGTGTTCTCTGACGCGTTTTTAAAATTTGAAATGAAGGGTCGAGTCCTTTCAACTGTCGCGCCGCTCGGGTATCTGATAACCCTAAATCGCACGGCTCAGGTTTTGCCACGTATCCGACTTCGATTGGTACATCTGTTCAGTTGATCTTGGTAATAATTACTCGGGGTCGACGGATTTCCTTCACTCTCACTTCCTATTTTGTGTATTCGGTTCTCCAACATTTTCTCTATTCTTTATCTTTCTACTTGCAGTCACCGGAATTTACTTTTCATCACCGTCTCCATTCTTGACTTCAATCTCTAAACTAGGTACATCCTTTTTCCTTTCCTCGCCTTGTAAGTTTCATTTTTAGTAACCATGTCGTCGACTAGCCCTAAAGATGAACTTAGACTTAGGAACGAAGCTAGCTCTCCCTCTCCTGTTTCATCGCCTCCTCGCCAGCCTTCACCACGAGCATCCCCGGATCTTAGCAAAGAAGTAAGTACAATTCTGAAGGAGCTCCATCGGGAACTGTTCGCCGAGAGGGCTTTACAGGTTGTTGGGTCGTTGGAGATAGCGGCGGAAATAATGGTGATGCCGGAGGCCTGCGGGAACGAAGCGCTGGAGGCAGGGGGAAATGAGGAAATCGGGGTGAGTGCCCGGAAGGATGGGCAAGTTGTTGAAAAGCCACCGAGCGATCCTTCGACGATGACCGAAAGGGAACTGACCCACTCGATCATCAAGAACAACATTCCTTCGTCGTGGGGACCCAGACTGGCTTCCGAGAACGAACAGATTTATAGCACTATGAGAGGCTATTTTGCTGTTACAGACAACTTTTTCTCGGTCGGTGGTATGAAGCTTCCATATGCCCCAATCATTGATGAGGTGTGCCGCTCCTACCAATTAAGGTCGAGCCAGATTCTCCCGAATGGTTGGAGGTTCATCAATGGTCTGGCTTTGCTGTGCCATCATTTTGGATGTCCACCATCGGTCGGCGTCCTGCGTCATTTTTTAAGGATGAACCAGAGCTCAATTGTCGGGGTCGGGATCCCCCATCTGCAGTATAGGGATGCAAGGTATTGCCCGGCTAGGACAGCTTCGACAATCAAGGCCTGGAAGACAAAGTATTTCTTTGTGAGGCCTCTAGGATCTACCCACGAGTCCAGGACATGAAGATATCCCTTGTCCGAGCGATGGAACGACACCTCCAACCTCCCCCTCACTGAGAAGGAATGGGAAGTGATTGGCCAAATTAAGGCGCTCGGTCGATATTCTTTCGACCGCCTTATTTTGGGGTATCGTGGCGAGGCGTCGATCGATGCCTTTTTAATTGATCCCCTGCCTCGAATTAACGGGCTAGAGGAGGAGGAGGCTGCCCCTTCTGATTGATTCTTTATGATTAAATTGCCTACTGCCTTCATAAATATTAGTTTCGATTTCTGACTCGCTTCTATATTTTTACAGCCATGGTGAAACTCAGGAACACCGCCCCATCCTCAAATGCCCCTAAACCCAGAGGCCAGCGCAAAGTCGCTAAGCCTTCTTTAAAGAATAAGGAGCGAGGCAGAGAGATGGAGGTCAGCGCGGACATCACTCAACCGATTGTGCCTGAGCCGACTACCACGCTTACCCAGCCGACTGTTCCTAATCAGTCTACCACACTCGATTAGCCGACTGTGCTTGATCAACCTTTACCACTGCTGATCCGATCAGCAGATGAGGACCGAGCAATTTCGGAAGAGGAGGAGGTGGAACGACCACTTAAGAGAAAGAAGATCGCTCGGAGTCTGGCACGATCGCCTGGTAGGCCGAACAAGGGCAAGGGAAAGGAGCGAGTGCCTAGCTCCGACAAGTGGGTGTCCACAATTAGTCTGAGTAAGACTGCATCGCTCAGGAACATCGATGTGGCTCTTCATGTCGCTCAGAAGGTCGTTCCTCCTGAAGATGAAAAGTTTTTAGATACGCTGAATGATCAGGAGCTGATGGCTAGTCTCGTACGTGGCTATGCCAGGGATTTGGCGTTTGCCTCTGCAATGCATCAACATATCGATCAACGCACTGAAGTCACCCACACGATGGAGCGGGAGATTCACGATCTTCTTGAGCAAGTTAACACTTTAAGAGCTGAACTTTCAGAGGTGAAGGGGGAGAAGGACGTTTTACGAGCTCAGCTCTCTTCGCTGGAGGAGGAGAAAAGTATTTTGGAGGAAGAAAAAAGCATTTTGAGGGCTCAACTTATTTCAGCGAAGGAAGAGAAGAGCCGAGTGGTCGTGTCCAGGGATGAGCTAGAGGAAGAAAGCCGAGCGTTATGGCTTAGTAACGACGTTTGAGGGCTCAACTTGTTTCGGCGGAGGAAGAGAAGAGCCGAGTGGTCGTGTCCAGGGATGAGATGGACGAAGAATGCCGAGCATTGCGGCTTAGTAACGAGAGTATGAAGGAGGAAGTTCTCGAAGCCAACGGTAAGGCACGGATGGAGCAAGAGCTTCGTTTTAAAGTTCACCGTGACTGTCACGAAGCGACGATGCAGAGTGCGAGGGCTAACAGGAAACTGTTTGAGCTTCAAGGCTCTATCAAAGAGCAAAGAATCGAGGTGATCAAGCTATGGAAAGAGAGATACTTGAATGACGAATGTAGAGAGTTCGCTTGCGATTTGGCTCTTACCATCCTGAAGAACTGCCATAGCGTTTTCGTCTCAGGTGGGTCAGATGATCCTTCGTTCGAGGATTTTGCCGAGCCCATGCTTCCCTCTGAGCTCGGCCTCTCGCTCGAGGAGATGAGGGAGATAGCGAAGAAAGAAGAGATTGTTCCGGATGAGCTACTGGACCCTAGTTCAGACGAGGAAGAGGAGCAAGCTCATAGGAATGTCTCTTCGGCTATTCCTTCGGACCCCAACCCTGTCTCCGCTGCCTTGCCGACCTCAGAAGCCACTTCTCCCGCTAGTTCAGTTGTTGACGATTGTAATAGATCTCTTTGATCCCATCTGGTCGGGCTTGTGACCAGAGAATACTTAAAGAAATACAACTTCCCTTATGTTTGTCCTTGCTACTTTCGTAATGTAATTTATTTAAATTGATTCATGTCTCTCGGTGTTGGAGTTAGGGAGAATCGTGGCTAAACGATCCTGAGACGATATTGAGGTCGAGCGATCCAAGATTGTTTTCTTGGAATCACCTGGTTTTAAGGTCCAGTCTTGGCGACCTGGCTGAGCGATGTTGAGGCCGAGCGACCCAATATTATTTTCTTGGTATCGCCTGGTTCCAAGATCCAGTCTTGGAAACCTGGCCGAGCTATGTTGAGGTCGAGCGATCCAAGATTGTTTTCTTGGAATCGCCTGGTTCCAAGATCCGGTCTTGGCAACCTGGCCGAGCGATGTCGATGGTAATCAGTTGGTAGAATTTTCACCTCTTGCCCAATTTAACGAGATTTTTCTTGCCGAGAAATTTGAAACCCCTTTATTGATGATGATGAGAGCGTAGGCCATTAAAAAACCTAACTGGCAGGGCCAAGAAAAAGGTACCCACAAGTTGCGTGTACAAGAGCATAAGCAATAAGTACAAAATAAAGAAATAAGTGAACTAAAATAAAGCTTATCTATTAGTAGAACGTCTTATTGTTTTGCAGGTATTTCTGAGCCAAAGTTAACCAATCTCATGGATCCAAGCAGCAGTGCCCAGTCCCACCAAAATCAGACAGAACCACTAACGTTTATAGTTTTATTTCTTCTCCTTTGAAGTAGAGTTATATTGTAGATCTCCTGGTATCTGACTATGTTTATATTGACTAAATATTGACCTCTTTTACTTAAAGAGTATATTGCTTTTCTTCGGCCAAATTCATATGAGAATTATCATTAGTTAAACTCAATATTTTAGAACTTTTCCTATTGTGAATCTTTTGCCTTTAAGTTTCCGAACACTTTCTTGTTTTTTGTTTTTGCTAAATAGAAGGATTCCATTAATTATAGGAAAACATGATTTCTATCTACACTAATCCTGCATCCTTATATAGCCTTTTTTAATTTTAGAGCTTCATGTAATTCTTTAGTTATCTAAACTTTCAAGAAAATTCTATTATAACCTGCTCTTCTTAAGCTAGTTGTATGATTATCCAAGAAATTTAGTTAACCAAAAGAGCTAACAAGATAGCTCAATCTAATATTTACTAGTATTCAAGTAGAACATATGAAAGTTAACCTAAAGAATATACTTTTCATGCTTGTCAAGTGGCATCCTAAGCTTCCATCTTTGTATCAAAAGATGTTTTCTATATACATGTGAAGGAACCATTTCAATGATTTTTTTGATACATGATTCACTCCAAAATTTGAATATAAAAATTCCTTAATATTTAATGCCCTAATTTGCTCTAGTTAGCTTTTTTCCATGCTTGGACTTAGGAGAATGAGAGCCTTTTGTGAACGAGATAGCCAATTAAAAAGGTGTTCCATTTCATCAAGGACGGATGCACATTGGAGGCAAGTGGGGGCACTTGCCCCACTACCTCCAAAAAAATTCATATAAAAATATTATTACTTTAAGTTTTGATCCCATAAAATAAAATAAAATTTTGCCCCCATTAATTTAATTAGTGACAAAAAAATTAATAATAAATATTTTAGATATATTAAGATATCAAATAAAAAATAAAATATGAGCCCATCTATTTTTATTAAGATTATTATTACTTGGGCCCATGACTTTTTTAAATGAAAGCTTACAAGTAGAGAGATAAAAACCACATGTTTAATTGACTTTTTTTATTGGGACTTTGTTTAACCCTTTTGGCCCATCAAAGTAACAAGTAATTGCCAACATTTGCCATAAATTCTGCATTTAAATAGTAAGTTAATTGATTCCCTTATATTCTTTTCAATATTTAGTTGATTGCTTTTCAATATTTTGTTTGCGTATTTCATATTTTGCATCTATGTAAAGTGTTATTCAAATAGTTTTAATTAGTTAATTTTTTGTGAATAGATAATTTTATTGTTTATTTTGTATTCAATTTATCCCCATATGATACTTTTATAATATCTTTTTATGTGGATATGTGGAACTCATTAAGTCATTGTAACATTTGTAGATTTTCTTTTACTAATTAGTAAATTAATCAAAAGAAAGAAAAGAAGAAAATTAGTAATTCAAAACACATAGGGAGAAATTCAATGATTCTCTCCAATTTAGAGACAAAAGGGAAAGAGAGCAAATAACAATTTTTTTGAACTGATGAATGGGTAATGAGACAATGAGTGCTTAAGGAAAATAAATAAAATGGGGGCTGTAGAAATATCAAATATGAAATTTATTATTAATTGAAAATAATGATGGATTAGAAAATGAAGTTTTTTTTTATAATAATGTAGATGTTGGTTCTTAAACAATCTTTTTTTTTCTTACAACATTATTCTTTCTTCATGTTCTTATGTACATATTTTATTTGTATATCATGATATCTTCTCTAATTACTTAACTTTTATTTTATTTATGGACAATTTTCTCAAAAGGCCTCTTACAAATAAGGATTATAGCCCCAACTGTAACATCCCAGATCACCCGCTTACAAATATTGTCCGCTTTGGGCCTTGGCCCAACCAAGCCCTCACGATTTTGCTTTTCCACAAAAGTGTGAGATCCCACATCAGTTGGAGAAGAGAACAAAGTACGCCTTATAAGGGTACGGATATCTCTCCCTTACAGACGCATTTTCTATGGCCTAATGGACCGGATCCCATCGGAACTCCAAGGTTAAATGTGCTTAGGTGAGAGTAGTTCTAGGATGGGTGACCTCCTGAGAAGGCCTCGGGAAAAGCAAAACCGTGAGGCCTTGGCTGAACCAAGGCCTAAAGCGGACAATATCTGTAAGTGGGTGATCCGGGATGTTACACTAACCCTTTAAAGCATCCTCATTTAGAAGTCAATTTAGATGATCTTCAGTCTGATCCAGGATTGCGGAAAAAAAATTTCAAATTATCATCCTAATGATCGTGATATAATACAAAGAGCTTATTTGCAAAAGGGTCTATGCCAACCTTTTGAGCATGATTTTTCACAAAGAAAACTTAGAAATATTTATCATAGATTTGTTCCATCTTGGTTTAAAGAATACGCCAATTAGTTAGAGTATAGCGTTACAAAAGATACAGCTTTTTGCTTATGTTGCTATCTTTTTAGGCCAAATATTGGAAGTCAAGCAAGTGGTGATACTTTTGTTACTAATGGATTTAAGAATTGGAAGAAAAAAGATAGATTTCATATTCATGTAGGAGGTCCTAATAGCTCTCACAATATAGCTTGGAAGAAATGTCAAGATTTGATGAATTAGAAACTACATATTCAAGTTGCTTATGCTATTCAATCCAACCATGCTCAAAAGGACTATCATACCCAATTCACTGCATCAGTGGATTGTGTTCGATTCCTTTTACGTTAAGGATTGGCTTTTCGTGGTCATGATGAATCGGAGACTTCTAGTAATAATGGCAATTTTCTTCAACTTTTACAATTCTTGGCTAACCATAATGAAGCTATCAACAATGTTGTTTTAAACAATGCTCGCGGAAATCTCAAAGTCATTGCTCCTGACATACAAAAGGATATTATCAAAACCACTGCAATTGAAACCTTCAATGGTATTATTAATGATATTCAAGGTGGGTTATTTTCTATTGTTATTGATGAGTCTCTTGGTAACATCCCATCACTTGTGAGAGTGATGAGGAGCAAACGAATTATCGAACTGCTACAAGTGAAGACGCCTAGGGTCTCTTGGAATAGTATCGTTTGACATAGAAACCTCCTTGCCATGGTATCCTTCCTCCTCTAGCTGTGCATGAAAAATAACCCTAGCATTATAGATCAGTTACCCTACATTGATCTTAATAGATCTTGCCCGCTCTATTTAACACATGATGAAATAAGGGACCACCTCTTCTTCTTATGTTCGACTGCTACCTTGGTTTTGGAATAGGTTAAATCCTTTTATGGTTGGAATAATTCTGAAAACTCATTACTACCATCCATGGGCTGGCGACACAATCGTCTATCCGAAAAGCTGACAGAGGGACATTTATCGTAGCCATGGGTCTGACAGTCTAGTCAATATGGAAAGAAAGAAATACGAGAAGATTTATGGCCACAAGCAAAGCGGTGGGAACAATTGTTGGGAAATTACTAGGGGTATCAGGGAACTCTTATTCCTGCAGAACCATGCAGCATCTGGCATTTAAGTCTTATTACTCAGAACGACCAACATAATTATCAGTTCTTTTATCTCTTTTTTGATAATCATACTCTGTTGTGTTGAATTCTAAAGGGTATACCCTTGGACATCTGATATTTTGTAACTACATTTTTTACTAATTCAAATGTCTCTTTTCAAACAAAGAAAAAGGCAGATGTATCATTTTCAACCTGACATTTTAAAGACGATCGAATTATAAATAAGCGCTTTACCAATAATTTCTTCACGACCCTAGAGTCACTTGATGTGAAGTCTTCTAGTTCGTTCACCATTTATTAAAAGTAAAGTTTTTACTTTAACTCGCAATTAAAGATATATTATATGGACTAAGGACCATGTTTTTTTTATTTATTTTTAAATATAAGTTTTTTTTCTACACGCAACTAATTTTTTGACTTTTTTTCTTAAAATCTATATGGCAACATTCTTATGAAGATCAATTCCGAAAGCATAGCCAATAATTTTTTAACTGTGAAAACAAAGCGTAGCCAAAAGTGTTAGTGACAATTTCTCAAAACGTTGCTAATAGTTTTTAGCTATGAAAATAAAGTGCAGGCAAACATTATTAACAAAGATTAGCGAAAAACGTCATCAATGATTTTCAGTTACGGGAATTTGGAGATATTGTTTGCGAAGAATATAAATCGTCGGTGATGACTCTTAGCGACAATTTTGAGACTTTTAACGACAATTTTTTTCGTAGCTAAATTTTGTTTATGATGTAGTGACTAGGCTATGCCAATGTAAGAAGAAAGGATTGTTAAAATCTTTAACAAAAGGATTAAAAATATACAAAAAATTACCACTTAACTGAATAATAGAAAATTTTTGAAAAATAGTATAATTGAGATATTTAAATTTCCTTCTGCCTCTTAATGAAGGAAAAATACCTTTCTATTTTCTTTCTTTCCTACTAGTTGTACATGTTTCCTTCTCTTTCCGGACTAATTTTCTGCTTTAGGTTCAACCCCTATATAAGATCCTATTTTATTTTAATATATTTTACTTTCAGAAAGAAAACTCTCTATCCACATAAATGAGAGGCACCTTGGGGAATGATCTCATGCCAGGACATAGTAAAATCTCACAAAAGTATTTAAAATAAGATCAAAGCATAAGATATAAAAATTATTAGGATATGTTTATTCCCAGTGAATAAAGAAAAATACTTCGTCAACTGTCTTAGGGCTAAACAAGCAACTATAGCTTCCTAAACATTCTATCGGAAAAATATAATTAAAAAAAGTTATAGTCCTTAATAATTAGATAAAATAATTTGAATTTTAATTCAATACTTTTTATATATGATAATATAATTTTCTCAAAAACTCATACATATATAACATGTCATTACCGGCCTGTCAATGAAAATATTTTTTTTTTAAGGCAACCATTATTCAATTAGATTTCATACAACCCATAGGAAAATAGTAGACTGAAGTATGGTAAACCCAAATTATAAAAACCAAGAATGCCCTACATATAAATTTGCATGTCGAAAATGTAATTACAGGTTCGCATCATAGAAACAGTTATATACAATTAATGTACCTCTCTTGATCCTCGTAAAATGGGGAGGTTCAAATTTTTAACAAAAAGAATGTTACTTAAGGTAATAAATTTGGTTCTCTGCATCTTTTCTACTCCATTATAGAAGTGGACGCGTATTTTCATCACTGCACGATCTCCATACGTCGTGGAACATCTTGACTCGATCGCTAGTTTAATCCTGAATGAATTCAATCATTGTCTTCGCAATGCCTCCGCTAATGCTATTCGTGTAGGTTATTTGGAAGATGATGGGAAGTTTCTTTAATTTAGTATTTTAATGGAAGAGTTGAGGATGCACCTAACTTTGAAGGTTGAACGATAAAAAAGTATTAACCCAGAAACTCAGACCACCAACCCACTTTTGTACCAGATTCCACAGAAAATAAGATAGATATATAATACTATGGGGACATTTTATAAACCACCTTGTTTACCAACTAGTTTCTCTATCTCTAAAATAAACAAAATATTACTAAGTTTTTATTAATTATTTTAATAAAAATGACTATTAAAATTAGATTGAAACAGTCAATAAGCTCTTATTACATGTACAATATTTAGACATTAAACTATTTTGAGATGTTTAATGACTTTCCACGCACAGCTCTGAAACAATCTTTCTATGAGTTCTGAGTGGAATTTTAATTTCTCCAAATAAATCATTAAGGAGTGTCTGCTTGACCTAAGTAGTTTAATTTCATACCAATAATCTTTTGAAGACTCGTCTTATGGGCAAGTGAATTTTCCACAAGAGCGTCTTTTCTTCTTCTTCCGGGTAGCTCTTCAAGCGTTTTTAAGGTAACATGACGAGTAATGACGTTTGAAACCACACTGAGTTTCTTGTGCTGGTAAATGCAGAATTAGGAATCAAGACGAGGGGAAGAAATGAAAAAAAAGAATCTTGTTCTGATAATGGTCACCTAGCATGAAGAAGAAGCTTAATAGCCGCTTGCGTTTAGAAGAACTTGGCCATTCCAATTCAAAACTAGCTTCGTAATCGTCATTAATTCTTGCAATTTGGGTGAAATAATCTCTTGAAATGTGCAAAAACACTTCGTTGGTGAACAGTAGAACCAGTTTAAATTATTATTTCTCACTAATTAATAAACTCATAATTTTTTAAGCCCCCATCACCATCACCATCAGTTTACATTACATTTGTCATCTTCCATGGCATAAGCACATTATAAATAGATGATCTCTCGAAGACTGAAGAGCACAAATAATCCGCCAAAGGGTACGATGAATTTGTTTCTCTAATTTCTTTAACTATTTCAATTATGTACAAGGCAATCCCTTGATAATTACTTCTGGTTGCTCATGCAGGCACATTGAACATCT
This sequence comes from Erythroxylum rufum, assembly GCA_027478365.1. Classification (NCBI taxonomy): domain Eukaryota; kingdom Viridiplantae; phylum Streptophyta; class Magnoliopsida; order Malpighiales; family Erythroxylaceae; genus Erythroxylum; species Erythroxylum rufum. The sequence goes on along the minus strand of JANIHZ010000003.1, from coordinate 5,407,054 downwards.
CAATATTTTCAAACAGATAAGCAACAGATGGCGATTCCAATTGTGACTCGATATTTGGCGATGTTCATCATCATCATCATCACGGTACTGGGTACGATCAGGTCAGGGGAAGGATTCAGTGGGAGGAAGAAGGTTGAAAGTCGTCTTCTCTTAAGAGATCTATTGGTGCACTCGAGTTCAAAACAACCTACATCTGTACGGAGTAAAGAATTTATGTATCGCCGAAGAGCACCTTCACGACCCAATAGGGTTACTATGGTTAGACATGGTAAGTAATGCTGACTGGCTTCACATGTATCCTCCTACTGTAATGTTCTGAGAAATAAAAGTGAACTTATTACAGTTATAAATATAAGAAGTTAAGAACGGCTGTTATACAATTTGTGCTTCAGTCATTTTTTTTCTTCAGGATGGGGCAATATGTCGAGAAATTGTTCTCCCTGCTGAAGTTTTATGTCAAGACTAGTTATCTTCAGATACAAATCAAGTTAATTACAATTTATCGTAATTTTGAGTATTTGATTATAGATAAATATTCCAGAAGTCAATAAATTACACTTAAATTAATCAAATTTTTAGTCCAATCAAACTTGAATTTGAAGGTTAATTTAATATGGCTTTAACAAATTCGAAAAAATATTATTATTTTAATACAATTAATAAAAATAACATCGTTTTTATTAGTTATACTAAAATAAAATTGTTTTTTACTCCATATTATGTGGGGTAGCTGTTTTGTAATTTTCTAAAACTCTATCAATTTATGAAATTATTTATATTTCAAAAAAATAAAATTATTCAAGTCTTAAAAAAGAATTAACTGTTTAGTTTATTATCATCCCAAACTATAGGGAATATGGGCGCTACAGCAAATTGTTGTCTATATATATATTATATATATACTAATGAAATCATTTATTTAGTCTAGCAAAAGTGGGTTTGGGGCATCCCCACTAAAGTTTAATTTGGTTGAGCAGCAGTAACCTAATCTTATTGGTAACAAAACTTCCAAGCCACTTGGCCTAAGTTTCGTGCAAAACTTAATAAGACTCTTAATCCAATTTCCGCAAGTAAAACTTTAGGATTTTATACAATAATATCTTCATTGCTAAGTTCAAATACCAACAGGAGAGGGTATGGAGTGGGTTAAGAGAAAAAGGATTTACCCCACTGTGCGGCCGAAATGATCCATTTATATTCTCGTAGACCATACAAGCAAACGGATAATTGTAAATATTGTATTTATGAGGTTTAGTTGCTGTTAGAAGTTTATGTTAATTCGAACTTTTAGTTTTATATCTGTTAGTGTCAAATAACGTGGAGATTTAGTAGCTGTTATATCTCCTGGTTTGCAGCCAAGTAAGTTAGGTGGTTGAGAGTTTTTAGCAAATTTACCATTGTACATTAATAAATTTAAGCACATTTGACAAGTAGAATCAACTTCTCTTCTTGTTTTCTGATTCTAAAAGTTCCAACAAGTTTGGTATTAGAGCATGTTCCTTCAAAACTGGGTTGTTTTTGTCTTTGAGCTTCAGAAATGGCCGCTAATGCAGGAGCTGCCAACCTTTCGCAACTTTTAAGCTTGAAATTGTTTCCTTGATATTAAGAGACTTGTGTTGTCTACTTCCTCAAAGCATCTATAACTTGAATCTATGGAATGATCAGTATTATAAAACTTCTTTTACAAATTTTCCTTCATTAAATGCATTGAGGCACTTCAGATTCTTCCAATTATGATCACAGATTTTAGGATCGTCATCATACTGATAATCACATGTGCCGTTTATTTTAACACGTTCGTCAATTTTCTTTTCTACTGAGCCCCAAGACAATGATCGAAGACTCTGTGGACATTAATTTTAACATAATTGGCCTAGTAGCATGGTAATAGTGAGACTTCCATGGTCCCTTATCTGCCTCCAGTGCGTATCACTTGTGTTCTGCCCGAAATAGTTTCTCATTTTAGTCTAATTATTTACGATTAATATAAGATGACACCTATTTTAGTTCTTATTTTACGAGTTGCTCTTCCAGGTTCATTTTAGTAAATCTTGGGAGACAAGTAATTGTCAATAACATTAGAGCTAACCACCCATAGGAGAGGGATTTGGTTGATGCCAACTTAGAAATGAAATACAATTTATTAGTTGTATATTATCAGATAATAATTTTGTTTTTCATGTCAGGAATTCTTTCAAACCTAGGAGTTATGAAAACAAATTGTCAACTTATAATTACAAACAAATTAATTTTTATATATGCAAACTCAAAAAGTGATCATTACTCTTTAAAAATCATTTATTAAATTAATAATTGATAATATACTTATATTAACTTAAATTTTGATAGCTATTTTTTGTTATTTTTAATAAATTGTGGCTTTTTTATATGTAATGATAGTTGGCAATATCACCAAGTATGTAATGGGCTCAGGTTAGTAGCTTCTGATTGTTTCTTGTGTTGGACTTGGGGAAGTTGGGTGTTTGAAGATTACGCTTTTAGGGCCCAAAAATTGAGGTAGGACCTTCGTTTTTAATAAGAAACAAAGCAACCTAAGTGAAACTTCACAAAGCTCTTCACCCGATATGTTCCATAATATTCTTCAATGAGCCTTTGAAAACTTAATTATTATATAAGCCAAACTACCAGACTTGCCATTTTCAATTCAATCAAGTCACCACATTCTTCAAGCAGCAGAGGAAGCTTTACCTGAAACATGCCCTTCATTTTCATCAACCTCAACCAGGAGAAAGAAACAAGAAAAAAGAAAGGGTATTCAATTGATGGGGATAGCAAATGCAAAGCAGAATCTCCGAGGAGCACTTTCTTCCAGAATTCAGGTGTCTTCCTGGCTACATCAAACGTCCCAAAAGGATTCGACCATCCCATGGATGGTCTTACCTTACCTTGCAACGAAGAGTTCTTTGTCAGCTAAACTTGTGCTTTGATTTGCTCATAATCAAACCTGAAAAAAGCTCCAATGTTAACAGAGCCTTGACATAATCTGTCTGTCACAATTTTTTCATTAACATTTACTGTGTAGAGATCTTGTAGTGCCAAAACTTGATCACAACCCTCTTCTTCCAATAACCCCGAGAAGGAAATGGCGTCCACAATTTAATACAAGAAGCCTGTCTCATCAAGTTCTGCTGTGTTATATATGCCTTCTGTGATCAATTCAAGTTCCAATATATTCTGTAAATCTGTTGGTAGATAAATACTACTGCAGTGTTATTCTTTACCGCTTAAATTTACACATTCCCTGGCATAATTTTCTTTTTGGTTAGTACTTGCACTTTGACCTTTACTCTCAATATGACTGTTCGTTTGTTGGCTTCCTTAAATTTTTTGTAGTTGTCTTTTTCTCTGAACTCTTTTTCATTCTTACTGCAACACTGGGCAACAGCTCAATGATAAGGATTATTTTAATAAAGGAGTTACATAATATTTTAAAAGAAAAACTAAATATGAGATAGATCCTCAAGATCAAAGAAAGATCACAACTAGAGGTTGGCTTCAAGGATTAGGAAGCAGTAATGCCTCCTCATGATTTTCTCTAAGGCTTGACTTCCAGCATTAGCTTAATCAGGTGATCTACTGCAACAGAAGAAGATCCACCATCAAGAACTGCTTGCCTGCTCTTTTCACTCATGACTTTAACCCTGTTTCTAAATTCACCATCTTCCATCACACACTTCACCGATCTTACTATGTCATCAGCCATTACTAGACCGCCTTCATTCATGTTGTAATCTAATGTCAGCTCCACTGCTGACCCCAATTCCTTGACTATCTCAAATGCATTAAGCTGTTGTTCACCGTACATTGGCCATGTCACGATGGGCACACTATGCCACAAGCTCTCCAAAATGGAGTTCCACCCACAGTGTTACACAAAGCCTCCAATGGCTTTGTGGGATAGGATTTGAACTTGCGGTGCCCACCCGCAGAACATGCCCTTGTTTCTCGTTCTTTGCATGAACCCATCTGGGAAAATCTCATCGTAATTGGTGTACTCCCCAGGTAATGAAAACTCACCTTTTGGTGCTGACTTACGAATAGACCACAAGAACCTATGTCCACTTCGCTCAAGTGCACGTGCAATCTCTCTCAACTGTGTTTCTTGAAAACTTCCTGCGCTCCCAAAACACAGAAATACCACTGATTCTTTAGGTTGGTCATCAAGCCATTTCATGATTTTATCATGTTCGGTTCTCTTGGACTCCGATGGCTTTTGACCCTCGAGATTAAGTACTGGTCCAACTGTATACACTGGTGGTGCATTACAGTCCTTGAAGGAGCTAACTGCATAAGGTTCTAGCTCTGAGATTGAGTTCACGATGATACAATTTGCCTGTTTCATGTTTCTTGCATGGTTTTCGAACGACGTGTACCCTCCATACTTGTTCATTATTCCAGAAGGCAAGACCCTTGAAGGTACTGGATTGGCAAAGCTCGAAATGGTCGAATCAGGATCAGTTTTTTTGTACTCTTCACCAATTTGGTCGTGCCGAGTGGGAAGAGAAAGCATGAAACCGAGATATGCTACACCAGAAGTGAAGAAGACATAAGAAGGGACACCAAGTTCCTTAGCGACTTCAATCATGCAACAGCTGAAGACATCAACGACCAAACCAACGAGCAGACTTGATTTCTCGGACATCACATGGTTAACAATCACTTGTTTGACACAGATTTATGAACTTCAATCGAGATGGAGAGGAAGTTTTCAACGGACTTAAAAGGGTCAACTGAAGAAGGTGGCTCCACTTGAGGGACGACAAGAAATCGAAGCCGAGAATTGCTGGAATCAACTAATTGTTTGCTTTATGTATCTACATCAGCGCCATATGAGGGATTAAAAACGAGAATTGTTGCTGACAAGCTCTCTTCTCGATCAAGTAAGAGCTTAGCGAACCGAGTGAACGAGATAAGGTGACCAGCTCCTGACGATGGAATGAACACTAGTTGTGCTTGCTTCATTGTTGCTAGTACGGAAGTCGTATTGGTTGCTACAGATGGTATTGCAGATGTACTTAGATGCATCTATATATAGTCAAAAGCTTTTTTTTAATTGCAGAAAATGACAGAAACTTAATGACATGAAGACGGCAATCATTAATCCTAAAAAACGTAAAAGTAGACGGCAAATACTTGTATGAAAACTGCATTTATAATTGTCCAAATTGCCAAAGCTTAAAACTGCTGAAATCGTCATTAGGGTACCAAGCAATTACCGTTTTTTCCTGAGGAGAGTCGGAGTTCACTAAAAGTTGCCGAATTTGGATTCTTGAGACATGTTTTAGAAGAAACTGTGTGAAGTCACACCTGACATAAGCGTGAAGAAGAGCAGATATCAGAGCGTCATCAATTGGTGCATGGCCAATCTATGCGGAGCAGCACTTAAACGCACAACAAATGGTGGTGGAGCTTGGCTTAGCTATAGAAATTACAATGGACTATAGAGTAAAATATGTACTTACGAGTGAAATCAGTGCCAGTGCTGAGGAAAAAAGGATTGGAATAAGATGTCGAATGGACAAAGATAGCGAGCAAAGAAAGAAAGTGAAAGAGATAAGTGAAAATTAAGTTCAAAGGGGTCTTCATGGATGGTGGACCTTCAGATTCTCGCTTGGTCGTTTGGTTAATGCAGTCACAAGCAATTCACATACAGTATGCTTGGAACCTGTAAGATCCAGATAGACATCAAAATACGTTACAAGTACCCCACCAACAACCACATTGGGTAGATGTTTAACTTTCATTTTCTTTTTCACTCTTTAACTCATTTGTTAGATCTTCATCCATGACTATTCCCTTCTTCCCCTGGGATAGTCTCTCACATGGTTACTTCTTTCACTCTTTAACTCATTTGTTAGATCTTCATCCATGACTATTCCCTTCTTCTCCTGGGATAGTCTCTCACATGGTTACTTCTTTGGTACAAGAAGCGAAAAAATCTTCCATCTTTTGCATTTATGACACAGTTTGCAGTTGTCAAGGCACAACAACTCCAATCTACTAGAAACAGCATCAGGATCCAATTTCGTAAATATGCCCTTTACTGATTTAGGTAAGTGTAATGCATGTTTTGAACCCCATCATCCCAAAAAAAATGGAGCAATAGCTCGTATTATGAAAGGAACAAGTATTTCTGAGACTGATGAATGAAAATTACATCTGGTTTAAGGAAATTTCCACATTACATAAAGGCATAAGCTGTTACTCTTTTAGAAAAACAGAAAAATTTCAGGACAATTAGATCACATTCCTTGCTTCATTGCTTCAGGACTAAAGCATTCCTGATTGTCATATCAAATTTTTCCTTCCATACTTTCCAAGCACTCCTAACTTCATCAAGTTGTTCATCTGGAATGCCTGTGTTCTGATCCAATGTCTCTACCCATTCCTTCCAAGGCGACCCATGAGGGTCCAGAAATTTAGAAACTTCAGGTAACATTCTGTCAAAGTAAAATTCATCGACTTCTTTGAGAATCTCCTCTGATTCAACAATTCTCTGCATTTCAGGCCGCATTTCTTTTCCAGGCTTCTTTCTAATTGAGAAACTATTTCCCCTTAAGATCAAAACTTCAGAGGGAGCAAGGGGCAAGACAAATCTCGAGAACTTTGCTAGTGATAGTGTCAAAACATCTCTTGGCAGTAGCTTCCGCTTTACTGCCACAGCACTCCCAATCATTTTGCGAATCTGGTGAACCACATAATATTTAGTGTCAAAACCAAAGAAATGAATTCATGAAATATGGATCACTTTCATGCTCGTTCACCTAAGAGCATTTTGAGAAGATTAGAGCCATATTGCATTTGAAGCATGAAGTAGAACACCTAACTTTTATACAGTATGTTAGAGCCAAGGTGCTCAAATTAGGTAGAAGGATATTCAAGTGAGTTTGGTTGATCATAGTAGGCATATAGATGAAAATGTAAAATGAGCAACAAACACAACCATCATAGATTATCGCATTCCAAGAGCTATTTACAATTTGTATTACTAAAGGAGCAAACGAGGGCAGCGATGTCATTTTATAAAGCGTGAGCATATGGATGAAACAGGATCCGATAATGTGAAGTTAAACAAGAAAGATCCATAAGCAATGTAATATATTGAGTTCCATTTATCAGCAACCACAACAGAAAGCAGGCACTTGATGCACAAACAATGAAAATTTTCAGTAAATTCTCAAGAGTGAATATAATATGTGTCGTTGGTACCTGAACAGCATAGATCAACACTAAATACTAGGTTATCAAGAATCCCTTTTCTCCCCATCCTAGAATGACTACTTGTGTATGTTGGACAGAAAGTTTTTAACCACATCAAGGATTTGATTGTGAATCTTCTATATGAGTTTAACAATGATCTTTGAGAATCACACTGACATAACGTATCTTTCCAAAGACAAAACAGCCAATAGTAAACTTTGAGGGATATCCTCAGCGTGTTGCATCACTAAAGAGGATGAAGCATCTAAATTCTGACAACAAATCCGTGTGTGTTGATTATTGTGAAGTTATCAGATGGCAGGTAAACTGTAAATACAAGTCATGAATACCAATCTAGAAATTCCTAACAGAGGTTACACCAGAAAAAAAATTAAAGAAAAGGGCCTACCTGATGTAGCATGAAAGACTCTCCCCATATTGAAATTTCAACAAAAACAAAATCGAGTGACCTCTCTAATTTGCCACAAGAACAGCATATAATCTTTCTGAAGTGGGAAGCAGTTATTCTGTCTGCCTCATCAGGTTCATACAACCATCTTGCACGTATAACCCTATTGGGATTTTGATCCATGATGGTATTTTGATGCTTATCATAAGAGCTGGAATTGGTACAGTTTTGATGTGATCCCTCGCCATCTATTGCACCAAATTCATTGGTCTCACTGATATCTTCTCCATCACCTTCCTGAAGCTCACGGGATGATGTCTCGCAGGAAAATCTTGCTCTTTTTGACCAACAGCCACCTTTAGGGGATTGTTTAGCAGACAATGGTTTCCTGTACTTGGACCGTATTGTATAATTGTGAAAGGCATGTTCCCCCTGGAAAGAGAATTTACAACAATAAATAACAATGACCAATTTATCTCATGACCACTCACCTATATGACCAGGTCTTTAGCCACTTCAAAATCATTTAAGACCACAAGGTAAGCTCAACAAACTTTTGGCATGGCTAACTGAACTAGGTTATAACTCTCCTAAACAACCACAATCACTCCATCCTCAAAGGTCCATAAGTTCCATAAAACATCAGAAGAGAGAATGATAATAGATAATAACCTAAAGCCACTCCCTGTTCAATAACAAATAACACAAGAACTGGAACCAACTCAGGAGGCATATAAGTGTTGTATAAACTGGAATTCATGCAAGTGTCTTAAAAGGAAAGCTTATGCCACTATTAGTCAACTTTGCAGTATAGATTTTAAAGTACAAATGAAGGACCAAAAGAACAAAGTATGCACAATGAGTAACATATACTATTTTTTATTGGTAAAAAGTACCATATACATTACCTCAAAGGAAGTTAAAATGTCATTGAAGTCTGATATGTGATAATCAATTTCAGTTGCGCTGAAATCACTTTTTATCCCAATAATTTCAGCAGGAAGCAGGTAGGAATACCTCCGTAGATCACACTCCCTTCTAGGGTCGAAACTCCTACTAGTTGTCAATAAATAGTTAATATATAGATTTTGGTGAGTGTGATCAAAAGCATATTGTTGAGTGTGATCAAAAGCATAGACTTGTGCAACGAATAATTTTCATCAAAATCAACTATTCTTCACCAGATACTAGAATTGTTCAGGAGAGTAAACTAGCTCAATTTTTACCTCTTGATACTCAAGTAATAAGAGTATAAACTTATTTATCAACATTTATATAGAATAAGTCAAGTTTTTCAACCCAAAACCTATCAGATCACAGTATCTACAAAACATAATTAAAAACACAAGCGGTTGCCACTAAATTTCGTCTGTCAATATGTCATATAAACTAGAAAGAAACTCGAGCTATGCCACTTCTGGTTCACCAGAATTATACAAGTTACTCGTAATTTTCCTCATGTTATTTAAGGATGACATAAAACAACCAACAATCTAGTCCAATGAAAAAGCAGAAACTTTAGGGCTTAAGGTAACCATAACATTTCCTGTCTGGTAAGATTGGATTATGATTTCTTTCTGTCCCGGTGCACCCCCATTTGGGCAAAGCTTAAATAACAAGAGTGATTAGACCCTCTTAGTTTTCAAGAGAGTGCATGGGAAGAAAAGCACAATAAAAAACAGAGGTTTCAAAAATAAAATCCCTCCTACACAGTTGCAAGATTTCACCACAAGATATTGAAAGAAAATCATAGAGAATAGGAAAGATCAAGCTGCAGCAAGATTCATTCACCAGTCAAAAATCAAGCAGTAATTGAGGTACTGAAGAAAATAGATCCTGGTCTCACCCCTGAGCAGGTAAAATGCTGAAAACTCTAATGCTATCTGGAAGATATTGATTAACATGTTTTGCAAGGGCTATGCCGAAAGGGTCGTCCCTCCATGCATTTTCAGGTATCTCCATTTTCATTGATATCATTGTAGCCAACGAATGAACCTGATTACATTTCATCCACAAATCAAAATATTAAAAAAAAAACTAACACATAATACCTGCAACGGTCAGTTTAAAAGAATTATATAACAAAATGCTACAATGCCAATAAAATAAAACTCACTCCTTTGTCAGTACGGCTACTCCTGGCCCACCCAGTTTTGTGAAGATTCCCATAATTGCTCTCTTGGATACCTCCAGCCTTGAAGATGGCCTGTTCCAATTCTCCTTCAATGGCTACATTTCAAATTTGCAATGCTTTTTAGCAACACCCTGTTCCTGATAGTTTAGCTGATTAAACAAAATGACATAGTTAAGTCCCTTCTTTTAGAAGTTCAGCTTCGCTGAAATTTAATTCACTAATAAGTCATCAATGCATCTTGAAAAACCGGTTCCCTCACAATTAAGAGTTCAAGCCTACTGTTAATAAGTCATCAATGCATCTTGAAAAACCGGTTCCCTCACAATTAAGAGTTCAAGCCTACTGTTATTACAAATTCCAACCTCATAGGAATTTAATAGATGGGAAATAAACTACCCAAATCCTCTGTGCAGACCTCAGTAACACTCACGGAGAACCAAATAACTGAACCAAAAAGTTTTTAACTTTCTGCAAAAACACAAATGAACTAGAGGATCAAAACTCAAATGCAAGAGCTTACTTGACAAAGAATGTTGATCTAGTTGTTTTTGGAGACCTGATTAAAAATGAGAACAAAAAGTGCAAAACATGAGCATAATATGATTAGAAAAAAGACAGAACTAGAAGAAAAAAAATGCATAACAAAGAAACAGGTACCGAAAATGGACCTCCATAGTCAGTACCCACACACCCAACTCTCAAGACGACCTTTTTCTTTCGAAAGGGAACCCATTTCTCGTCCAAGTTATGGAGGGATTGATAAGGACTCAACAGGTTTAAGCTAAGAGAGGTAGACAGGGAAGACAGAGAAGAGCAACAGTAAAATGGAAGCCTTGTCGGAGCTAAAACGGGAAGCAAAAATTTGAAAGAGGGTTTAGGGTTTTTCATCAGAGACATGGCGTGAGTGGGAAGCGCATGGAAGAGATTGCCATCCTCTGCTTGCCAGAATGTAGAGATTGAGAAACGCACAGATGGTAGTACTGATAGTAAAGCCATTTACCTTGTAAACGACATCGCTTCTAAGCTCTTCAACCTTATGTTTCTTTACGAGGTTTTCGGATGTCAATCGGCCAGACCCACAGGCCAGGAGTTGGGTGGTTCGCTGACCGGATGAGCTATGGGGTTAGGCCGGCATGGCCAATTCTTACTTTTTTTTTTAAATAGTCTATAAAAACGTTATTTTTATTGTTCTAAACTTCTAATCGAGCCAGAGCAACCCGTGACCTGATCGGCCAGAATTACTTTGACCTGTGCTCTGCCAATATTCTGGTCAATTGGGATCAAAACTAGGTTAGAACTGATTAAAACCGGGTTAAAATTAACATCTTTATTTTCGTGAAGATACAAATAGAAAAAAATTTAGGTTGTGAAATTTTTCAAAAAAAATATTTACAAATTATTTTAAGTAAAACTTAAATAAAAATCTTTTAAAAATTAATTTAGAATAAATCTAATATTAAAAATAATATAAATTATTTTAAATTTTGATTATATTTTTCTTTATAGTTAATTTAAATAATATTACTTAATGACCTTCGGTAAAGATTTGTGGTGGTGACAGCGGTGGTGGAGAGCCCTTTGGTGGACTTCTGAATAGTGGTGGAAGTCAATTATATGGCGGTGGAGCTGTTTATGGTATTAGAAGGGAG
>JANIHZ010000003.1:5287525-5300188 GCA_027478365.1 Erythroxylum rufum | reverse complement strand
TTTATAAGCAAGACAACACTTCTTCTTCCAATTATGCCCTTAATGATTGAGAATTGTCCCATTTGCCCTTCCATTTAAGCCTTATGTCCTTTATACTTAAGTGTCTTGCCAATGGTACCCTTAAACATTCTAACATAACACTTTCTTCCAGAAAATGTCCCCTATTTTCTTAAGTTTCTAATGCCACCGAAAACATTCAATTTGGTTCAGCGATTCAAAAGATATGCTTCAAACATTTTTGGACTGCTCTTGTCCATAATAGTATACTATGCACAACATCCATCTGAAATTTAAACATCTTAGAGACTAAATTAGATTCCAATCTCTTCATACCATTTGTAGCTCCATGTCTCTAGTTTACCATAAATCAAAAATCATCTCATTTGGAGCTCTACCGATCCTGAAATCATCAAAATACTGAAGTATGTTCAGTGGAATAACACCAATTCATATTATTTAAGAGTACACACACTGTACCTGTCCCACCTTTTTTCTCTCAATCTTTCTCACTTCATTTTGGATGGCTATGATTTTTTGTGGAGATGTATAGCAATGTATTACGAGTCCAATGGTTTAATAATCAAGTCAATTGGGTGTCTAGAGAAGCAGTTATGGCTAAAAGAATCAAATATGTTTTTGTCCTTAATCATACTAAACCTGTTTTGGGTAAACAACCATAATTTTCTCTAGAAATTTCTGATTAAGGTGTTCTTTGGATGGTTCTAAAGAGGACTTCAAGAGATATAAGTTTCATGAAGAGCTTGAAAACAAATTCTATCTTCTGAAGGATTAAAAATCGAATACTATATACCGTTAGAAAGTTAAAAGAAGGATCTACAACTCTCAAAAAGGAAACTTTGCCGAAATATATCTAGATTAATCTAGATTTGCTCCCGAAGTCAGAATATGAATCTTACACTCAGCTCCCAATGTACTACACCTAGTTCTCAACTTTATGAAATTTTGAGACTCTTAGAGACAGAATTGAAATTCGATATCTTCATAAGAAATGTAGCCTTATGTTTCTAGTTTAATCTAATTCAAGAATCATCTCGTTTGGATAACTAGAGAAAATGTTAAGGCTAACCAATCGAAGCACACTCAGTGAACATTTTCCAAATCACTACCACGACTCATACCAAGATCACTCTTTTAACACTCTCTACTTCTCATTTTCAATAAAATCACATTTAAAAACAATCATACCTGGAAGTTGTCAATGAATGCATGTACCACTTTTTTATATGCAAACATTCAATATTTATGTGCATATATGCTAACATTATGCATAAGCAAGAAAATGCATTTCCTTAATCTCTCTTTGAGTTCACAGGTACTGAAATTTCGGGTCCTAATCCTTAATATGGGAACGGGATATTACAGAACTTAATCACATCACCATCAAACTCTATAATTAAATACCCATTATAGATATCAATTTTTGTTCCAGAAGCTTTCAAAAATGGTCTTCCCAATAAAATTGGGACTGAAGTAGATGAATCTTCATTACCCATCTGTAAGACATAAAAATCAGCAAGAAAAATCATATTATCAACTTGAACTAGGACATCCTCAAGAACACCCTTAGGCATTAGATCGATCAACAAGTTGGATTATGACACCAGTTTCTTTTAGAGGCCCCATATTCAAAGATTCATAAATAGATTGAGGCATAACATTAATCGACACACCTAAATCCAACAATGCTTTCTCAATTTTCAGATTACCTATTTTACAAGGGATTGTGAAGATACCTGGATCTGGACTCTTAAGAGGTAACTTCTTTTAAAGCACAGTAGAAACATTCTCACCCAATTACACCTTTTCATTGCCACTTAACTTTCTCTTTGAGGTTCAAAGTTCCTTAAGAAATTTAGCATAATAAGGAATTTGTTTAATAGCATCAAGCAAAGGAATATTGACATTACCTTGCGAAAAATTTCCAGAATTTCTTTCTCTTGTTTCTCCTTCTTCTTCTTGGCAAAACGACTAGGAAAAGGAGGTTGTACACTAAATTTAGGCATGACAATGCAAGAATCACCCTCCTTTTGCTCTTGTGACTGCTTTGGAACTTCTTTCTCTACTTCTTCTTCAACCTCTCGCTTAGAAACCTTTGGGTTAGGTTCCTTTAATTCTTTACCACTTCGAAGTGTGATAGCACAAGAACTCTTCTTTGGATTCACCTCAGGTTGAGAAGGAAGCTTTCCTGAATTTTGTGCCTCCAACCTATTGATGGCAATCGCTATTTGGCTCATTTGAGTCTCAAGATTATGTATGCTAGCTTGCGTATCTTGCTGAAATTTTATGGTATTTTGTTGAAAGTTTACAGTATTCGTGGCCAAGGTCTTGACTATGTCCTCCAAGGAATTATTTTTACCAAAAATTTATCCCATTTGTTGTTGTTGTTTAGGCACATAAAGTTGTTTATATGGCTGAAAATTAGAACTTACTTGTTGTCCCTGATTGTTGCCATGAAGAAGGTTTAGATGATCTCACCAACTTGGATTATATGTGTTTGAAAATGGGTCAAACTTCCTTTGAGGTTGTCCTAAACTACCACACATTGCCTTGGCTTCTTCAACTTGGTTTTCTTGTAGAGTGGGACACATATCTGTATAATGGCCAACCATAAAACAAATACCACAAGTCTTAACTTCCTCTTTCCTAGATACTGCAAGTTGACACACCAAAAAAGTCAAATAATCTAATCTTCTTTCCAACGACGAAACTCCCATCTCATTAACATGTCTTAAACCATGATCATTCCAAGCTCCAAATTGTTGAGAGTTAGAAGCCATAGTTGAGATCAAATCCTATGTAGCTGCTGGTGTTTTATCAACTAGTGCTCCTCCACTTGCAGCATCTATCATATTCCTCAGTCGGTAAAAGACCTTCATAAAAATATTGAATCAACAGTTGCTTACTGATTTGATGGTGGGGGAAACTTGCACACAGCTTCTTAAATCTCTCCCAATATTCATATAATAACTCCCTGGTATTTTATTGAATGCCACGGATTTCTTTTCTAATATTGGCAGCCCTAACAGTTGGGAAAAGCTTCTTTAAAAATAACTTCTTCTTCTCTGCACATCTTCTAATACTTCTAGCAAGTAAATAATATAACCAATCTTGGGCATCGTCCTTCAAAGAAAAGGGAAAAGCCCTCAGCTTTATCTGCTCTTCAGTGACATTAGTAAGTTTCATCCCCATATAAACAACATCAAACTTCTTCAAGTGCTTATAAGGATCTTCTCCTAATGTGCCTCGGAAAGTGGGTAACAAGTGAATCAGTCCCGACTTCAACTCAAAAGTGTTATTATCACCCAAATTTGAAAAATTAATACAGTGAGGCTGTCGGTCCTCAGCTGGAGCAGCCAGTTAACATAAAGTGCGATTTGCATCTATATTCCTTTCCCTCTGTTGTTCTTCTCTAAATACTCGTCATCTTTCTTTCATCTGCTTTTTTAATGCCTTTGCTGTTTTCTCAATTTTAGGATTGTACTGCAAATTTTCAGATTGATTTGAACGCGTAATGTACATAAACAGTCAAAAATTTTCCGACAACGGTGCCAAAATTTGGTGACAGCTGTCGCTTGCAACCAAATATAAAGAGAACCCAACTTCCTGCAACACAAATTAATGTAGTAGTGAAAAGTAAGGATCGTTCCCACGAGGAATTCAAATGTTAGTAGTTACGCAATAAAAGTGGGGTTTTAAGTTGTGAATTTAGCATAATTTAATTAGAATACGAAAATGAAAAATAACTAATAATAAAACAATGAGAATCTAACAATCAATAGGAACAAATATTGGTTTCCTGTCTCCTTCATTATTGAACTTACATTGATCATTGACGCTAAAAATAATCAATTTATTAGTTAAGCATTCGTTGTGGTAAATTTCTTTACCTATTTTCTCTTATGTTTAGTTAACCAAAACATATATTTGAATTAACCCTTATTAATCAATAACCTGGATACGATCTCAGATTTAATTAATTAATAGCTTTACGAATCAAGAAAATTGACGAACTAGACAACATACATACAATGTATATTTAGCCTAGATAACTATTTTTCCTATAATCATGTCCCTCACGTAGTAGATAAAAATCCTAGTCGCTACTTTTGATTAAAAGAATTGAAAGTCAACCTGTTTAATCTAGCAATTGATTAAATAAAATCACAAACTAATTGTACATCTAGTTGTAAAATCAAACAATCAAATAATAACCCAGAAAAATAATTAATACTTGACTAATAAATCAATTCAAATAAAGAACGAAAGTCTCACAACATTTAAAGTTCAATAACTAGGATTCCGTAAACCAAGAAATAAGAGTTTAGTTACCCAACATCATAATTTTTCCTAACTATCTGGGACTATCACAGGCGTTATTTTTTAGTCGCCGTCATAATTGGTTCTATCGTAAGCTCTCTTTTTTTTCTGCCACCAGCCTTTTTCTCTTCACCTTTCACTACTGTAGTTGATGGGATGAATAACGATTGTTAGACCACCTCACTGTTCACTTCTTTAAAACCTACGCATAACCCACCCTCCAACTGCAACGTTTCTGCTTCTTGCCAAACATCCTCCTGCATTTTGCTTTCCAACATCTGTGTTTTATTCCTTTTAGTTGTTGTGTTTTGATCTCCCCTGTACTACGTCATTTTGTGTTTCCATGGCAGATGTTCCTAGCGTGCACTGCATTTTGGTCTAGATTGCTCACCACTTAATTCACTACATGAGGCCATGTCTATTTAGGTTCAAGGCCTGGTTCAGCTCTTTTGCCCCAAACTGTTTGTAGTTTTTTCTATTTGGTTCCAAAATACACCTTAACATAAAACAAGATTAATTTACATTAAGTACAACTTCAAACCTAAAAAACAAATAAAACTAACACACAAAAAGATAAAAAATAAAGTTATTAACAAACTCCCCCACACTTAACATTTTGCTCTCCCTCGAGAAAATTAAATACGACCATTAAATTCTATCAATTAGTTTTCAAATAAACCAAGCGCATGCAATCATTCAAACTTTGGCTAATCGAATGTCAAGCTACTACACACATCATGATTAGTTTTCATCAGTGCACATAAACAAACTCAACTTACAAAACTATCATTCAAATATAAGCATAAACTCACAATGGATTTTTCTCACAGAATTCACTCATTTCACTTAAGTGTTTATAGGTTAGTGTTTCGCTCAAAACTCCCTATAGGAAATCACACTACCATAGGCTTGCAAATACACCAATTCTCTTCTACAGTGATTACATGCTAAAATAGATCAAAAGGACTTTATTTAAGGTTGTAATGGGGCTAAGGTTAAGGTGAGTCAAAAGGATTTTTGAGGGATTCTTCACAAGCAGTCATAAAGCACTAAATATACAAAGGGACAACAAAATGTATTTCTGAGAATTGCATGTAAATAACTAACTACTCAAAATTTATTTTTGCCACTATACTTGATCCTCTCTTTTTTTCTTTTTCCTTTTTTCCTTTTTTTTCTTTTTTTCATTTTTTTTGGTTTTTTTACTAAGGGAACAATAATCACAACAGAAACTAAATACAATGTGCTCTATGAGTAGAAGTATCAGTAACCTCGTCTCAGAAAATAAAATATAGCCAAAAGTCCCAAAACTAGCTAACTTAGTACTTTATTAAACTTGTGAATAGGTAAGGCTAACGGGGTTTGATGTTTCAGAATGAGTTTTTTTTTAAGAAACAAAATGAGTAAAGGCTCAAAGGGGTTTTCAAGGGTGAATAAGATAGGTGGGTCATTTAAGTCAAGGGTTAAAAGAAATAGGGCCTTAATCATTTCTATCTAGCATGCATCTAATAGATTCAAACCGGTTCAGAGCAAGTTCTGAAAGTAATCACCTAAGGGAGTATCACATGCACAAAGAAATGAAATGACTTTTGAACGGAGTCATATAGGCTCAAATCTTCACATAGACTCAATTGAAAATCCATTATGCTTTAATACATTACCTAATCACTCAAACATCAATTTCTGAGTAAACTTATGTAACCAACTACTTTAATCAGTCTGCATACATTACTTAATTTTTATGCAGTATATTAGAGCCGAGGTGCTCAAATTAGGTAAAAGGATATTCAAGTGAGTTTAGTTGATGATAGTAGGCATATAGATGAAATTGTAAAATGAGCAAAAAAAACACAACCATCATATATTATCACATTCCAAGAGCTATTTACAATTTGTATTACTACAAGAGCAAACGAGGGGAGGGAGGGACGTCATTTTATAAAGCTTGAGCATATGGATGAAACAGGATCCGATAATGTGAAGTTAAACAAGAAAGATCCATAAGCAATGCAATATATTGAGTTCCATTTATCAACAACCACAACAGAAAGCAGGCACTTGATGCACAAACGATGAAAATTTTCAGTAAATTCTCAAGAGTGAATATAATACTTGTCGTAGGTATCTGAAGGGCATATAGCAACACTAAATACTAGGTTATTGAGAATCCCTTTTCTCTCCATCCTAGAATGACTACTTGAGTATGTTGCACAGAAAGTTTTTAACCACATCAAGGATTTGATTGTAAATCTTCTATATGAGTTTAACAATGATCTTTGAGAATCACGCTGACATCATGGTTCTTTCCAAAGACAAAAAAGCCGATGGTAAACTTTGAGGGATATCCTAAGCAAGTGGCATCACTAAGAGGATGAAGCATCTAAATTCTGACAACAAATCTGTGTGTGTTGATTATTGTGAAGTTATCAGAGGGCAGGTAAACTTTAAATACAAGTCATGAATACCAATTTAGAAATTCCTAACAGAGGTTACACCAGAAAAAAAAATTAAAGAAAAGGGCCTACCTGATGTAGCATGAAAGACTCTCCCCATATTGAAATTTCAACAAAATCAAAACCAAGTGACCTCTCTAATTTGCCACAAGAACAGCATATAATCTTTCTGAAGTGGGAAGCAGCTATTCTGTCTGCCTCATCAGGTTCATGCAACCATCTTGCACGTATAACCCTATTGGGATTTTGATCCATGATGGTATTTTGATGCTTATCATAAGAGTTGGAATTGGTACAGTTTTGATGTGATCCCACGCCATCTATTGCACCAACTTCATTGGTCTCACTGATATCTTCTCCATCACTTTCCTGAAGCTCAAGGGATGATGTCTTGCAGGAAAATCTTGCTCTTTTTGACCAACAACCACCTTTAGGGGATTGTTTAGCAGACAATGGTTTCCTGTACTTAGACCGTATTGTATAATTGTGAAAAGGATGTTCCCCCTGGAAAGAGAATTTACAACAATAAATAACAATGACCAATTTATCTCATGACCACTCACCTATATGACCAGGTCTTTAGCCACTTCAAAATCATTTAAGACCACAAGGTAAGCTCAACAAACTTTTGGCATGGCTAACTAAACTAGGTTATAACTCTCCTAAACAACCACAATCACTCCATCCTCAAAGGTCCATAAGTTCAATAAAACATTAGAAGAGAAATTACTAGATATTAACCTAAAGCCACTCCCTGTACTTACAATAACAAATAACACAAGAACTGGAACCAACTCAGAAGGCATATAAGTGTTGTATAAACTGAAATTCATGCAAGAAGTGTCTTAAAAGGAAAGCTTATGCCACTAGTTGTCAACTTTGAAGTATAGATTTAAAAGAAAAATGAAGGACCAAAAGAACTAGGTATGCACAATGAGTAACATATACAATTTTTTATTGGTAAAAAGTACCATATACATTATCTCAAAGGAAGTTAAAATGTCATTGAAGTCCGATATGTGATAATCAATTTCAGTTGTGCTGAAATTACTTTTTATCCCAATAATTTCAACAGGAAGCAGGTAGGAATACCTCCGTAGATCACACTCCCTTCTAGGGTTGAAACTCCTAAAAGCTGTCACTAGCTAGTTAATATATAGAGTTTGGTGAGTGTGAACAAAAGCATAGAATTGTGCAACAAATAATTTTCATCAAAATCAACTATTCTTCACCAGATACTAGAATTGTTTGGGAGAGGAAACTTGTTAGCTCAATTTTAACCTCTTGATTCTCAAGTAATAAGGGTATAAACTTATTTATCAACATTTATACAAAATGAGTCAAGTTTTTCAACCCAAAACCTATTAGATCACAGTATCTACAAAACATAATTTAAAAACACAAGTGGTTGCCACTAAATTCTCAGCTGTCAATATGTGATATAAACTGGAAAGAAACTCCAGCTATGCGGCTTCTGGTTCACCAGAATTATACAAGTTACTCGTAATTTTCCTCATGTTATTTAAGGATGACATAAAACTACCAACAATCTAGTCCAATAAAAAAGCAGCAACTTTAGGGCTTAAGGTAACCATAACATTTCCGGTCTGGCAAGATTGGATTATGATTTCTTTCTGTTCCGATGCACACCCATTTGAACAAAGCTTAAATAACAAGAATGATTAAACCCTCTTAGTTTTCAAGAGAGTGCGTGGGGAAGAAAAGCAGAATAAAAAACAGAGGTTTCAAAAATAAAATCCCTCCTACACAGTTGCACAATTTCACCACAAGATGTTGAAAGAAAATCATAGAGAATAGGAAAGGTCGAGCTGCAGCAAGATTCCTTCACCAGTCAAAAATCAAGCAGTAATTGAGGTACTGAAGAAAATAGATCATGGTCCCACCCCTGAGCAGGTGAAATGCTGAAAACTCTAATGCTATCTGGACGATATTGATTAACATGTTTTGCAAGGGCTATGCCTCAAGGGTCGTCCCTCCAAGCATTTTAAGGTATCTCCATTTTCATTGACATCATTGTAGCCAACGAATGAACCTGATTACATTTCATCCACAAATCAAAATATATACAAAACTAACACGTAATACCTGCAACATTCAATTTAAAAAAATTATATAATAAAATGCTACAATGCCAATCATATAAAACTCACTCCTTTGTCAGTAAGGCTACTCCTGGCCCACCCAGTTTTGTGAAGATTCCCATAATTGCTCTCTTGGATACCTCCAGCCTTGAAGACGGCCTACTCCAATTCTCCTTCAATGGCTACATTTCAAAATTGCAATGCTTTTTAGCAACACCCTGTTCCTGATAGTTTAGTTGATTAAACAAAATGACAATAGTAAAGTCCCTTCATTTAGAAGTTCAACTTCGCTGAAATTTAATTCACTAATAAGTCATCAATGCATCTTGAAAACCGGTTTAAGCTAACAGAAGTAGACAGGGAAAATAGAGAAGAGCAACAGTAAAACGGAAGCCTTGTCGGAGCTAAAACGGGAAGCAAAAATTTGAAAGAGGATTTAGGGTTTTGTATCAGACAAGGCGGGAGTGGGAAGTGCATGGAAGAGATTGTCATCCTCTGCTTGCCAGAGTGTTGAGATTGAGAAACGCACATATGGTAGTTATTACAAAGGTCACCTTGGAGACTCGAACTTTCACCCGAAAACGATCACCAACACCCATTGCACGGCAATCTCACTTAGGCCCATTAAAGTAAGACTCAGCTTTTCCCAACCCTCAAAATGTTTACCTCGCACACACTCGAAGAAACAATGCGGAAGCAACAAAGAATACAGGCAACAAGAAAAACACACAGAGATACGGTCGAAAGACCAACTTTATATTACTTTCCCTTAAAAGAATACAAAGAATGCTCTCTCTAAAAACTCACTCCCTCCGAATGAATTCCAATCCCTCAATGAATTGTCAAGAGCAAAGCTCGAATGAGCTATATATAGGCATCCAACCTAGAGTCACAGATTCCTACTAAATCTGAACTACTTAAGATCACGTCTATCTCTATCAGATAAGATCTCACGAACCAATTGGATGACACCCCCATCCAAATAGGACTCTAACTGATAAGATAGAATCTAACAAGATAACATAAAGATAGAGTTTACATTGATCTAGAACACTATCTAGAATACTAACATCCTTATCCGCGAAGATCTCCCACTATCTTCAGATGTTGAGTTTCACTGCAACTCTAACTCCCAGTCATCGCCACATCATCCAAGATCTCCTCGCAATCTCTATCCGCTGATGATGCAGTGTGATCTCGTCGAAGCCCACTAGCACACTGGTCTGATCCAATGCTTCCCACAACAAGTCAGTTTGTCGTGGTCTATCCATCCAAGCATGGCTAAGTCCTTTGTCCACCAAGTCCTAGCCTGGGTCCAGTCAATCCCCACAAGGTCCGAGACTCTACCAAAATTCGCACCAAGTCTGATCCCACTCGCTCATCAATGGCTTAGTGTTTTCGCATGCCTTCCTCATGCGTGCAATCTCATCGCTATAAGTCATAAACCGAGTTAGCATAAAACCTTGCAGGATCACATACCTATGCGCCTTCTCGCGCACTCTCGGGTCTCGTACGACTTAGTTTGCCAACTCCGCGTGACCTCGCATTCGAATCTCATGTCTCGTCGAAGATTTCCGCCAATGCACGCCTACGCGTATCGAATCTCGCCTACTCTCGAGACTTTGCCCTGTTTCCTTGTCAACACGCCTTCCTCGTGCCAACGTACGTGCCAAGCATTGGTCAAGGCTCGCCAACACTCGCACAGTCCCGCATTCTGAACTTAGGGGTCTAACAAACCACCCCTACTAGAAGAATTCGATGCCCTCGTCGAAGTAATCTGTGGGCATTCCTCCACGAGCGGTTCCCTCAAAGATTCCTTAGTCAGTTTTTGAAGACGGTAGTATGTCTTCTTGCCCATTGGTACTTCACCCACATACCAGTTTTTCAAACCATCGGAGTTGCCTTTGGTTCTACTCGGACTTACCTCCTCAAGGCTCACCGCGCCCGCCAAAGACATGTTGAGAAGAGCTCCATCCGCCGAGCTTTCCCTATCACCTTGATCACTCGCGATCTTGGCAATGATATGCTCCTTGCCCGCCTTCTGTTTCGGACTTCCTCGAGCATAATTCGGCTCCTTTTCAAGGATCATAGCCGACACTTGTGCTACCGATGTCGTAGTCTCTTTCGTCCCACCAACGAATCTACAACATTTAACAAAGAAAGATTTTTCTTCAAGCATAACCATCATACCTCCCAAACTTGGATACAGCACCGTCTTTGCTGCCTTAAGGAAATCGATCCCCAATATCATCTCAAAATCCTCAAGTGGTACGATCATGCAATTCATCTTTGCATGCCAACTCCCTATGCTCACTGGGACGTTGTAAGCAGCTCCCATCACCGCTTGTGCCTTACCCGCCAAGGCTTTTATCTTCGTCGAGGTCTTGGACACTCTAAGCCCCAACTTGTGCACCATCCTTTCCGCAACCAAGGTA
This sequence comes from Erythroxylum rufum, assembly GCA_027478365.1. Lineage (NCBI taxonomy): Eukaryota > Viridiplantae > Streptophyta > Magnoliopsida > Malpighiales > Erythroxylaceae > Erythroxylum > Erythroxylum rufum. The sequence continues at coordinate 5,288,860 of JANIHZ010000003.1, read as the reverse complement.
TGTGATGCACCCGTATCCACCATCACGGTCACCTCTATCTCATTAACCTGTATTTTCAAAAACATCAGTTCATCATAAGGATTAGGTTCTTTACCAACCGCGTTCAACAAGATAATTGGATTCAGCGCCTCATCCTCCGAAGATTCTCCCTCTTCTTCAGCTATCAGGGCATTTAGCTTCTCCTTCCTTGGACATTCTCTTGCATAATGTGGTCCACCGCACAGATAACAAGCAATCTTGCCCTTCCTGGAGGATGTCTCCCCACTCTCGAAACCACCATCTTGCTTGCTTTTCCCGTTGAAGTCTCCCTTTTTGGAATTCTTCTTCTTTTTCCCCTCGGTATTCTCCTGGTGAGCATGACCTTTGCCCTTCGTAGAATTAGAGGAGTTTACCTTAGTTTCTTTCATCGCTCGAAAGTCCACCAAGGCATTAGCGGCAGCGATTGCACCAACCACGTCTTTCACATTTTGCCTCCGCAACTCCATTTGCGCCCACGGTTGTAACCCGAACAAAAAGTTGAAGAGCTTGTTTTCGTCTGACATGTTTTCAATATCAAGTAAGAGAAAACTAAAAGATTTCACATAATCCCATACCGATCCGTCCTGCTTCAGATTCTTCAAAGCCTCCCTCGCTAGCCATGAAGTATTCATGGGGAAAAATTGATCCTTCAACTCCTTTTTCATGAGCTCCCACGTATTTACAGGAGTTCTACCTGCGCTGATCTCCGCAGAGGTCCTTGTTCTCCACCAGAGCTTGGCATCCCCATCCAAGTACTTGGCCGTTGCATTGACCTTTTCAGCGTCAGATACCCTAGCAGTCGCAAAGTACTGCTCCATATCCCACAAAAAGTTCTCCAACACCTTAGTGTCCCGCACGCCTTCGAACACCCTTGGTTCACGTACCTTCACAGAAGAAAGTCTTGGTGTTGAGCCTTCTCCTCGCTCGACATCTATCGTTGCAACGACACGCCTTAGCACAGTAATCTCAAACTGGGCCTCCTCCTGTGCCTTCAACAAGTCCACTATCTGTTGTTGCAACTGTTGGATCCGTGCCTCTAACACCTCGGAATGAGTATTGTCAGATGTGACTTCTTCCTCCCCCTGAGGAATAGGTCCCATGAGTGTGTCCAGCCTAGACACCCGTTCTGTCAAGTTGCCTACAGCCATTCTGAACTTTGGCTCTGATACCAGTTGTTACAAAGGTCACCTTGGAGACTCGAACTTTCACCCGAAGACGATCACCAACACCCTTTGCACGGCAATCTCACTTAGATCCGTTAAAGTAAGACTCAGCCTTTCCCAACCCTCGAAGTGTTTACCTCGCACACACTCGAAG
>JANIHZ010000003.1:5102135-5117961 GCA_027478365.1 Erythroxylum rufum | reverse complement strand
TTGAGGGTGAGACTGGTTTTCCAAAACCTGCATGCAGTGCTCCGTTTAATAATTTAGGCACCAGTGCCTCTGAGTGCAATTTCAGGGAAGTTGACAAAGGACAAGGACCACATTCAAATAGATGCAGACGTGACTATTTGTATGATGAAGCTCAACCCTCTGGGTTCATCCCTTGTGAGGGGTAGATGTATTCTTGTACTAAAACAAGAGAATGAGTATCATTTTCTATGAAAAGATTCAATAAGTACTTTGATTGTTTTGGAATAAGAAAGCCATGAGCTATTAGAACATCACATTACCTCCTGTGGTTCTTTTGAATCAGTTCCTGATACAGATGGCTCAGTTTATGAATTTCTCCTTAGTATTCATTTTGGTTTCATCATCAAGTCATTGTTGAAAAAAGAATGTTGAGGTATGGACGAAGTCATCATCGTAAAAGCAAACATTTGTTTATGTGCACTGTGACTATTGAAGGCATACCCTTGTCTTTCATTCCAGCAAGAGGAAACGATATCCAACATTTATATCTTTTAGGTTCCCACAATTTGAGTAAGGTCGGCCGGTAAATTAGAGATAAATGTGTAAGGTTATCTTAAAACTTTGAAACGTGCAAAATAATGGACAAAATCTTTTTTTATTGTTGAATAATTGCTTTGAGTAGGGTTATAATGTCCCAAAGTGTATTGAACCCTTTGGTCCTTACCATTCATTTTATGTTTTAAGATGGATACCTTTGTATCCTATATCAAAAGCATATGTTTCTACAATTTTAAAGGCATTTGGGTCAGCTACATGCAAAATGGGAATATCTTTGACCATTTGTTTGATTTAGTTCACTAAGCTCGTGTGTGTGTGTTTTTTTTTACTAAAGCTTTGGGTTTTTTCTTAACATGTCATGAAGAGGTTTATAGAGCCTATTTTGGTTTTAGATAAAAATCATTAACCTAAATCAGACTTCTTAAAAAGCGTTGCAACTAATTTTTATCAGCGATTTTGTTTGGAAACTTGTTACTGAATTTTAAGGTTCTTTCAATATATGTAATGGTGTCACTGTGGATGTAATGTCCTAGAAACATAACCTTAGTTTGGAAAATGTTCTAAAGATGAGGAAAAAAATCCAGACATCGTCAATATAAATAATGCAAAATTCAGAATAAGGGGCAAATATTTCATTCATAATTATCTAGAATTTAGAAGGGACATTTTTCAATCCAAAAGGCGTTACGTTCCACTCGTTTTAGGGCTTTGTTGAGAGGTTTGTCGTTAATAATTAACTTGGGCACTCGCTTTTTTTTTTTGGAATTTCTTGTTCACGTAAAAAGTTACGTAACTCCATACAGATCTAGAAGTAGGGATTAACTTTTTCCTTCACACGTCATTGATCTTTTTCCTACATAATTGTTCTAATTCTTATTCATCTGGATAGACCTAGCTTAGGATTTGTTTTTCATCAAAATCTTTTTCATAAGGCAGATCCATGATGTGTTGTTTTCTATTCCAAAATGCGTTTGGCAAATCATAACATATTTCGCTTTCAATGATATTTTGTAAATTTCTAATTTTATTTTTGTTTGCTCACATTGTAACTGGTTTGCTTAGCAACAGTGTTTTGAAAATCAGACCGGTAATTGAATCGGAGGCTTTACTAGTCACCGGTTCAACTGGTAGACATCATAATTATGCAATAATTATATTTAATTATATATAATATTAAAATTTTAAAATAATAAAAAATAATAATAATTTTGTTGAACCAGTGGTCAGACAGGTCGAATCGGACCGATTCGACCGATCAATTGACCGGTTTTGACCTGTTCACACTGGTTCAATTTATAGCCGATTTTTTGGGTTGAATCGGACCGGATAGCCGACCGGTCACCGGTCGAACCGATCGGACCTACCGGTCCGGTCCGGTCCAGTTTTTAAAACTATGCTTAGCAACATTGTTAAGTATGTCAATTGTTTTTGTTTTGAACTAATGATGTTGTTCAATTGATTTTCACTAATGGAATAATCTTTAATTAGGCTGATTTTCCAAGTTTTTGACTTTTCTATAAAAGGAAAGCACAAATTTTTGTTGTTGATTTTTGTTGAGATGCTATTGTGGCTCACAATGTAAAGGGTAATCAGTTTTATAAAAGGGGTTGAAGGGGCTGAGCTTCTGAGATAACTGTGTGATAAATATCTTCTATGATTAGAAAGCAAGTTTTCACGAAAAAGTCACCTTGACAAGAGGTATCAATTTTATAGCTTATCCTAAGCTTCGAGTTGTTTGTGGCTTTTAGTCTTTCTTGAGTTTTTTGCAATAGTTTGTCAGGATTATTCCTTGCTTAATGTAGTTTAAATCAACTCCTGTGTCAAATAATGCGATAATGTCTATACTAAAGTCTTCGCATCTTAAGGGTTATTCAAATCAAATATTTTTAGGACATCCTCGCTCAAGAAATCATTCATACCACGAGCCGTAAATTTGGTAAAAAGGGTTTTCTGGCTATCAAGATAGACCTGGAAAAAGTGTACGACCGCCTATCCTGGGACTTTATTCATGATACCCTCCTCGATATTGGCCTGCCGACCTCGCTTATTTCGCTAATAATGAAGTGTATTTCTTCGCTAACTATGCAGGTGACTTGGGAAGGGCATCTCAGTGACCCTTTCACCCCCTATCGGGGCCTCCGTCAGGGAGACCCGCTCTCCCCCTACATTTTTGTTTTATGCATGGAACATGTAGGTCAACTCATCACTCACTCCATCGATCAAGGACAATGGAAAGCAATTCGCCTTAACAGAAGAGGTCCACCCCTTTCCCATCTCTTTTTTGTGGATGACCTCATCCTTTTTGCTGAGGCTTCGTTAGACCAAGCCCTGCTTATTCAGGAGGTGTTACATACTTTTTGTACAGCTTCAGGGCAACGAGTGAACCATAGCAAATCTCGTTGTTTTTTCTTTAAAAATGTACCCTCTTCGCTAGCTCAGCAACTTCGCACCACCCTCGGTTTTCAACGAACTACCAACCTGGGCAATTATTTAGGCGTTCCTCTTCTCCACGAGCGAGTCCAGAAAAAAACGAATCAGCCCATCCTCGATAAGGTGCAACAGCGACTCTCAGGCTGGTCTGGTAAACTCCTTTCACTGGCTGGTAGGGCCACTTTAACTCAATCCGTCATCGCCGCACTGCCCCTCTACACTATGCAGACTGTTAGACTACCCCGCAGCCTGTGCGATACATTGGAACAGCTGATGCACAAATATTTGTGGAGTTCCTCTCCTGACACTAATAGGATTCATCTGGTCAACTGGGATAGGGTTTGTTGGGCGAAGGAATGGGGCAGACTCGACATTCGCAGTATCCAGGAAACTAATGATGCGTTACTTACCAAGTTAGGGTGGGCCCTACTTTCGAAGCCAGAGGCTCTTTGGGTGCGAGTCCTTGCAGCTAAATATAACTTTGATGCAGACAATCCTCCTGCGACGCTCCCGGTAAATGGCGGTTCGAGGACTTGGCGGAGCATTGCCGCTGTCTGGCCAACTGTGCTTTCCGGCATCCACTGGGTTATCTGTGACGATTCCACGACTCGGTTTTGGATCGACCCCTGGGTGCCTGAGGTCGGCCCGCTAATCGACCACACTCGGGGACCCTTACCTCCGGAAGCGCATAACCTCTGAGTTTGCCAATTGGTGGATACCACGGGTAATTGGAATTGGACTGACTTTTGCTCCCTTCTCCCTAACTCCATTTGTTTGTCTATTGCAGGTATTGTTCTGCCCCAGGCACACTTTGGACCTGATAGGCGGATCTGGGGTTAGTCGGATTCAGGCCGGTTTACTACTGCCTCAGCCTATGCCTTGCTTAAGACCCCTCCTCCCACCGATGGGAGCAGTCTCTGGAAACTCATTTGGCATTGACAAGGGCCGCAACGCATCCGCTCTTTCTTTTGGCTTTTTGGCCAGGATTGCCTTTTGACAAACCAACAACGTCTCCGTCATGGCCTGACTTCGACCTTAGATTGCCATCACTGCAACGCGGACGAATCATCTCTTCATGTGATGCGCGACTGCCCCCGCGCACGAAGTGTTTGGCTTCTCTTCCCTCTTTCTAATAGTGATTTTTTTGATCTCCAGGGTCCGGAGTGGATACATCACAACCTACAGCAGCCCCAATGCCGCACTACCATCGACTAGCCTACTCTTTTTGGAATAGCCTGTTGGTTCCTTTGGACTTGGCGCAACCCCTCATTGTTCGAGCCTCATTTTGTGTGGCCCTCCTCCCCTGCTCACCTCATTATGGACTATGTGCATAGGATCCGCCAAGCGGCGATGTGGCACAACCGCGCGTCTCTAGGTCGGTCGCCCCGCCAGGAACATCTCATTGGATGGCATAAACCGCCACCCGGATGGGTGAAATTGAATACCGACGAGACAAGTAAACGATCCGTCCGCACCGCCACGGCGGGTGGCCTCATTCGGGATAGCTCGGGCATGTGGCTGGGCGGCTTTGTTCAGAACATCGGCTGGTGCTTCTCGGTGTCTGCAGAGCTTTAGGGAGTCCTTTCCGGTTTGAACCTGGCTTGGGGCCTCGGCCACCGCAGGCTCCTGTTGGAGTTTGACTCTCAGATCGTGATGCAGCTTTTGTCAGACTCTGTCAACCGCTCCAGGTCACATAATCCCCTCATCTTAGGCATTAACAAACTACTCCATCGCAATTGGGTTGTCCTTCTACAACATACCTATCGTGAAGGAAATCAAAGTGTAGATTGGCTAGCCAATTTCGCAGGGATCTTTGACATTGGTGTTACCACCCTTCTCCATGCTCCTACAACATGTCTCTCGGTCCTCCGAGAGGATATCCTTGGGATTTGTATCCTCCGTCTCATTTGTACCCTTTAATTTTGTTCCCTCAAAAAAAAAAAAGCAAATTCCTAATGGTTTCATCATCTTCCTTTTGTTTTTGGTTGAGTATTTTCAGCTCTTATTTTATCACTATGATTTCTTAATAAAGGCTAGAAAAAGTAGGGTATGAGTTTTTGTTTTTCTTTGCTTCATCTAGGATGTTGATCAAATTGTAGGTATCGGAAGATGTTGAAGGTAGGCTTTGACCGAGTTTCAAAATTCCGTTGGAGTTTTTGCAAATATTCTTTTTGTAGTTACGGCTCTTGAGTATGTTTTATAACTTCTAAAAGGAATTTTTGGTCTTTGGTTAGCATGTTGAATTATTTTTCTAAATCTGATTGTTGTATTGATTAATCACTACTTATTAAGCTATCAATTTCTAATCCTAAGGTTTCGTTTTCAAGATCTTCATCAGAATATTATTCAGAGGACTCGCTATTAAAAATCATTAAGACCTAGATTTTATCTAAAATTTCTTATTCTATCAATATTCCATTCATAAAAGAAGCATATACGTATTCCGTTGTAAGATATTGGGCTTTTGATCCATGTTTATGTCAAGGGCAATGGGTTTTGTGCAATGAGGTTTTTGTTGCCAATAAAGTTTGTTCACAATTGGAGAAGGAGGTCGGATCGGAGACTTTCAATTTCACTATTGCTTTTTTGCTCAATTGCATTCACTTTTTGAGAGCTATTAGCTTTGATTCTAGTTTGAGTCTTAATTTGGATGGTGTTCAGAATTTGAGACTTTAGAGACTTCAAAGAATTAGAGACTATGTTCTTATTAATCATATTCAATTGGCTTTGGATGGTATTGAGGAAGTTTTTTATTGTTTTTTTTTTCTAAATTGACTCAAACTGTTGTTAGTCATTTCGTAAAGGTCCGAAGATAATAGTTTTGACCAACTTTATTTTGGTGATCATTACGAGATATTCTAAACTTTTCTTTATTTTAGACAATTTTCCTCTTATAATGTAAAGATAAGGTTGCGTATTATAAAACTTTCTCAAATTCTGCTTCAATATGAAATTTCGGATTGGGTATGATTATAAAGATGATAGACAATTTTCCTCCCAGAGAATCCAAATAAGTATTCGTGTAACTGTTCTGACTCATAACGTTTTTGATATCTTCGAGATTTACGTTTACATCTTCACTCTCATTTTTTATTTTCAAAAAGGATGCAATCACTATCTTTCGTTTGTAAGGAATCCCAAGTTCACAAAAAACTAGGATTTTCTAACTGTAGTTTTTCTCTTGAAGTTTGCCACACTTTTGTTTTGGTATTATTGTTAATAGTTCTAAAAGGATATTCTATGTTATTTTTTTGAGCTTACATTTCAAACCAATCAGAGAACACAGTATTCACGCTATGGTTGTTGACAATCTCATAATTTTTTCCCTGAATCTGTTTTCATTGTTCTAAGAAATTATAAAATTGAAGTTAAAATTAACATACCCGGTATATAAAACTCTTCATTTTACGAAAGTTTATAGAGGGTTATAATATACGCAACATTTTTTTATATTTTTACAAAAAGACTATTTTCGTTGCTTGAACTTATAATCTTATGATTACGGAGGAACTCCGTTTATAAGAAATTATCAAGAGCCATAATCTTTTTTATTTATGTTTTAAAGTGTAAAAATCATAATGCAAATATTCTTTGTTCACCTTTAATTATTTTTCCTATGACTTACGGGTCATTGTACCAAAGTAACGGATACAATAACTCAAATATACCTCTCGCTCTGAAGCCCAGATTATTTGACTAGGATATAAGATAGTGCTGTAAAACGATCTATTTAATATTTCAAGAGTCCAACCCGCGACGTGAGACAAACTCAAGCCGCAACCTGGTGGCTCCGATACTACTAAGCTTCTCCCTAGGGCTTACAAGGTATCGGATACAATTACCCAAATAGCCTGAATGAAATATAATTTTTTTTTTTTTTTAGTTAGAGAGGGAAAATGAAATCACACAACCAAGCCCCTAATTAACGTAGGGCTCTACGATATAAAACGCCAAGCTGGTCCCGGTAGATAATGAATATATACATTATCTAGACACAAAACTCCTACGTTTCTAATGCCACGAACTCAAACACTCGCAAGCAATTTGTGTCTGAGCACCAAATCTATGTCTGCTCCTCTCTTCAAACTCACTCCTGATTTAGCAGTCTCGAGGCTCTGCTTGGGTCTCACCTCTCTCTTTTCTGTCTCTCATTTCTTTAGATATACTGTTACTCTCACAACAATGGGCCTCTGAAACCCAGTTCTTTTACTGGTTACTCTCTTCCAGGAACCATGACTTTTGGCGAACAAAACACGCTGTCCCAATCTTTTCGCATTCTCGACGAGGCCTTCCATGGCGGGATCAACTTCTTTGACTCTGCTGAAATGTAACTTTTCCCATTTTCCTCTGCTAACTTTCTGAGTCTTCAATTGCTTTCACTGTAATCCGGTTATTGGTTATGTTGTATTGCAAGTAAGTTCGAAACTTTGTTCAGGTATCCAGTGCCTCAACGCGAAGAAACTCAGGGGAAGAGCGAGGAATATTTTGGCCGTTGGGTTAAAGAAAGGAGGATTCCGCGCGATCGTGTTGTTATAGCTACAAAGGTTTTAATCCTCGAACTTGTTACTATGTAGAAAGATTATAATTTTGATTCTATGCATCGCATGATCAGATTTTTGCAGTAAAGCTGAGTTATTCTTTAAGGATCTTTTTAGTTCTGTTGTGTTCGTTTGGTTGCTAATGGATGAATGGTCGAATGGGTACATGGCATTGGAATTATGAGTTTGAAATTCTAAGAAAAGGAAGTGTCTTGTCAAGTTGGTTGATTTTGGACGTAAGATTGGTGTACTTCTGTGGAAAACATCATCCTGACTTGCAGCATGATATTGTCCATATCTTTCTCTCCAGAGTTTGTGTGCAAAACTTGCTGGGGCTTTTGAATAATTTCATAGGCTCTCCGGTATTAGGATCAGTGTCACTAGGAGAAAAATAGCAGATCAGTACTTAGTTTGTACTTATATGATCTTATATTGTTCATCTACTAATAGAATTCATAAATGGAATCTGATTTGCTTTTCCCTTCTGTATAACAGTGGAACTTGGAACTTTTGGCTGAACCATAATTTAACAATAGTCAGCAGAATTCATCGTCTTGCTGCTTTCCATGCTAATGAAATTTTCTATTAACTAATTGTTCTCATCTTTTGTAATAACCCATTGTCACATAAAATACATGTGAAAAGTCTTCTCATTCTGATCTGATGGCAAGAAATAGTTTGATCCAGGTTGCAGGACCTTCTGGACAAATGTCTTGGATACGAGGTGGACCAGAATGTTTGGATGCCCGAAATATTACCGAGGCTATTGATAGTAGGTTGGTATATGCATTTGTATGTAACTATTGTAGAAGGCTGGTGCACTGTGAGCCCCTTACTATTAATTCGAAATTGGATTGCCGTCAAAGATTTGTGAACAATTGCTGATAGTTATCTGTCTGGCTTTTGCTGAAAACAATAAATATAATCAATATTGTTATAATAGTTTTTGATTGATTAGAATATCCTACTACAAACATATTGTGAAAAAGTTTGATTACTGAATTTTGATTATTTTATTAATTACATAATTTGTCTATTGATTTGATTATTATGGTTGATGCAGTTTGATGCGACTACAGATGGACTACATTGATCTCTATCAAATTCATTGGCCTGATCGGTTTGTATGTGAATCCTGCGGTTTTTCATCATTATCAATGTGTGCATGTTTGTCTGTATCTGCATGGATATTTTTGTGGCTCTGCTGCTTTATTCATTTATATTTTGTTTGTTTTAGCTGTATTATGTTTTCTTTCTTTTGTTTCCTTAACACATCAATAGTTACTTCTTCAGGTATGTTCCAATGTTTGGAGAAACTGAGTATGATCCAACCCGACAGTTTTCCTCAGTTTGCATTGAGGAACAGCTTGATGCTCTTGGTAGAGTGGTTAATGCTGGCAAGGTGAGTGGCAAATTGTCAAAGTCAATCTCTTACTAAGAATACAGCTAATAACTTGGGACCTTTTTGTGTAGATAAGATACATTGGACTCAGTAATGAAACACCTTATGGTGTTATGAAGTTTCTTCAGATTGCTGAAAGGGCTTCTCACTACCCAAAGATAATATCTATACAGGTTTTGGATTTATTAATCTGCACTTTATTGATGCTTATGATCTTTGTCCTATTCAACACTTTCTTCTCTGCCTTTCTAGCATCCGCTTGTATATTCCACTCTTTTGCTTTTTGAATTTTCTTTGGATTAATGCTAATCCACAGCTTTTCTTTTTCAAAAATAGAACTCTTATAACTTGCTCAACCGAACTTTTGATTCTGGATTGGCTGAATGCTGTCATCATGAAGGGTATGTTTTGTTCTGGAAATAAGTACTCAGTTTAAAATTAAACATGTTTGTTCCGAGTCTGAAATATTCTTTTGTCGTATTTTATATTAATAATTGCCCCCTTTCATGGTTATCCCATTGTTCAGCAGAAATTCCTTTGATCATGGCTGAAATTTCATGATGTATGTTATTACTCCATTTTCAATATACAAGATGTTTGTTGTCCTTATAAAATATCATTGTTAATTCTAAGCTATGAAAAACTAACGTATCCTCTGATATAGTGGAGACCTCAAAGTGCAAAACCTCTTTTACTATGCAACTGTTTTATGTAATGGATTATATTGGGATATGTAAGTTGACTTTTTATTTGAATAAACTTACAGTTTTTTTTCTCTAGATTTCTGCTCAACTATGTAATCTGACTTTACTGAACAGAAAGATGTAAGTTACTCTTGAAAATGGTTTTATGGAAGGCCACCTTATAATCAGTCTATTGTTGTATTATTGATTTGTGGTAGAGTCAGCTTATTGGCCTACAGTCCCCTGGCAATGGGCATACTATCTGGGAAGTATTTTGCACCTGACGGGGGTCCAACTGATGCCAGGTTAAATCTTTTTAAAGGTCAATCATTGAATGTTCTCTTTTCCCTTTTGTCACATGAAACTTTTGTCCGATAATCAAACTGCTGCCTTTTACATTTCATGATGGTTGCGCTATCTCTCCTTTCAGGAAGGTATTCAGAAGGAGAATCAAGATACAACCTGTGTAATAACATCGGAAAAACAGCTACTATGGTAAGTATATTCTTTTATGGTTTTGAACTTTATCTCCTTTTTACCTATAGAGGTCATAAATAACTGATTGAATGAGTTTGATGGTAAGTTTGGATGCAACCACTTAATGCTGACAAACCAACAATGAAGAAAGGGCAGTTGAAATTACTTGTTGAACACTCTATCCTTTGATAGAATTTCGCAAGTGTGATTGGATTCAAGTAGCTACTGGCTATTTCGGCAAGTGCTAGTTTGAAAAGTTAGACTGATGAGTTTGCTTAATTACCACTTAACTTCCTATTTCAGCATTAGTGGAAAATGTTGTGAAAGGTAACTCAACCTTTCCTTTCATCTTCTTTCCTCACATCCTTCCTACCCCTCTTCTGTGGGACATACTGAACCCATTTCTTTCTTTTGAAACAAACATTAGCTTAGGAGAACCTTAGTTGGGAGGAACATAACCTTTACTTTTACTTGCATTCGCCAGCTGACTCCTTTGGGATCACCATCCCTTTCTTTCTTTTGTAACAAACACAATCTAAACAGTTGATGGTTTTTCTGAGCTATAAGAGCCAATAGTAAAGATCTATTCAAGTGGGTGATGGATTGGGTCCATAATCTGTTCTCTTTCCCCAGAAAGGAACAATTTCATTATGTGCGTTACATATTTGTTGTGCTTGTATTTCTGACTCTGCATCTTCCTATGATGTGCAGGAGTACCTTGGCATTGCTAAACGATATGGACTTCATCCCGTATCTCTAGCAATTGGTATGATATCTGCTTGTGTTAATTGCTCGTGCATTTATGCTTTTACATGCTTGTGAACTGGTATAGCACCTTCAGTTTTCCTCTTCATCGTAAGTACCATATTCCAATGGAACAGGAGTGTCTTAATTTGGTTATAGAAACTTTGCTTGTGCATCATTATAGTAAAATCTTTTTGGACCCGTATGACCTTTTAACAATCTTGACTCTCAACTGTTTCCTTATGTAGCTTTTAATTGCATGATGTAGTTGCTCCTTAGTTTGCCTTTCTTAAAATACGTCCCTCATCACCAACCTGCGAACCTGTCCGCCATCTAACGACTTCGGCTGCTATGTACAAACAAATAAGAAACAAAGAACATCCACTTTGGTCTGCCTTAGTTTTCAACCTTGATGTATGTTTTGACTTCTTGGTTTTCCGCAGCTTTTGTTTTGAGACAGCCACTTGTGGCCAGTGCAGTATTTGGAGCTACTAGGTCATCCCAACTCCAGGAGGTTCTCAATGCAGTGGAAGTTGATCTTACACCTCAAATTGTTACAGAGATCAACAAGGTTCATGCTAGATTTCCTAATCCATGTCCCTGATGACCCTTATCCCATTGGTAATGCCACTTTTATTATATCGATTTTGCAATTCTGGATCATCAGTTCATGTGTCAACTTTAACACAAGGACCAATCTAGGTACTACCAGAGGCTTAATTAACAACATCTGTGTTGTTTTACGTAGTGTGGTCAAAACACATGTTGGATATGTGACGTTTTTGCATAAATGACGAAGAACTTGTAAAATCCAAACAGAATTCGAATGAAAGATCAGAATTTGTCAGTTTCGCTAATTGTTATTCTGTTTCTTTCGTTTTTCTTCTTGTTCTTATTGGAACATAGTTAAATTCCATATAAATGAAGATGTCTCTTATCAAGTTACTAATTCAAAATGGGACGAACACGAAATCTTGTTGTCTATCTAAATGCACAAGTTCAGATAATGCTGAGAACAAAATGACTGACCATTTCTAATCATTATATCATTGATCTGACCATTTCTAATCATTATATCATTGATCTTTTCTATCTTTAAATGCTTTTGGTGAACAAATGAGAATATGTTTGACATTTAATCCCTCGAAAGAACTCAAAAAATATCAACATAATCATAAATTTTGGTAGGAAAACAATGTTGTTCTAATTTCCTGAAGTGATGGTTAGATATACATACATACAAATATCCTGCAATACTTACCTCGTAATTACAATGACCATTGTAACGCTGTCCCAACTCACATGTACACTAACTGCCCGGATGGAACACGAAGACAAGAAGCCATTTTCATGTAAATCAGCGGTAACTTGATTTAAGGGGAAACATTGACCACATTACACAGAAACTATGTTAATTCAACACAAGTTCAAGCTCCCTCCTTCAAACTCACAAAAACGGTAAGAGCATCACTCATATCCAACCAACGTTCAGTGGTCACGGTAACAAACTTCACAAGCTATTACAGGATTCTTTACAGAACTGCAGAATCTAGTATTCAAACAAGTTACATTACGGACGGATCTATTATAAATAAAGTATGGTTCGGGAGATCTACTTCTTGACTTTTGATTCCTTCTCATCATATGATTCCTCGTCATCGTAATATTCTTCATCATCATCATAGTAGTCATAATAATATTCATCTTCGTCTTCGTCATCAATCTTACCATTCTGCAGCAAACCTCCTGACTGCTGTCCTCTCAATCGTTCTTGAATCCTATCCCGGATGGCTGTGCCCTAAATGATGCCAAATGCAATAGTAAGAATGAATGGATTATATACAGTAGGTTCTGGGTCTTTCAATCAGTGATTGACATATCATGGCTGAGATGTGAGTAATACCATTTTATGGCACCCTTCTTCAAACATTTCCAAAAATCCAGCAACCCAGCGATCAGCATTTTCCACCCATTCATTACGATGCATTGCAACAGTTTGAATCTAAAAGACAGCTTAATCCATCAGCTTCTTAATTGAGAGGACAAATAAAAGCACCAGAAAACCAGAATATGGAAGTTCAACTGGCATGATGAAAATATACAGCAATGTGCAGTAGATAATCAGACAGCCAATAAAATATAAGACACTTTTGAAAATTACATAGAAATTATGTAAGAGAGTAAAAACAATCTAACAATGATCTTTGCAACTACTTCGAAAAGCAAATCCAAGTTTAGGTGAGAGTGTATGTGGTGCAATCAAAAGCTAATCAAGAAAATTATGGTGCAGAAATAGACAGAATAAAAACTTGAGCATCTGACACTTCAAACGTGGAAAGAACACACTAATAACAAATGAAAACAGTGAGATACAACAAGAGAAAACGAAGGAAGCATGGCAAAAGTTTGGCTTCTATAAACCAAGAGCAATTTTATTCCAAACATGTAAAAGAAATAACGATTGTATGGCATTCACAAAATATTAAACCTTCTGATTAACAAAAAAAAAAAATCTTAACTATGGAACGTAAAGGCAGGAACAAAGGGAAAAGACAAAAACTAATTGATAAGTTATCGACAGGCACAATAATGCTTAACTTGGTTTCTTATATTAATTATATAACCACCAAAGGAAACAAAGAGAAGATTTGTAAATGTTGAAGGAGAAACAAAACCTAACCTTTTCTCCAACTTTTTCTTGATGTTCCTTCACTTTCTCTTGCAGCTTCTTCAACCTCATGTTGACTCTTAATCGCTTCTCCTATTAACATTACACCAAACAGAAATATTCTATCTTCAGAAAATAATTTGTAGGGAAGAGAGAGAAAATGTGTAGTTTGTATAGCAGCATTCAATCAGAAACAGGCAAACTGATAACATCAAAATAGAAGCATGCCTTCACGTAGCTAACACCAAGCTCTTTTCTTGAATATCCTCTGTCCAAATTACGCATGACATACTGATTATAATCTTTAACAATCCTCATTATTATGTCAGATGTAGAAATCCCATCGGTTCTTTTTGTTTCTTTAAACCTCCCAACTTTTTTGACCTGCAAGTGAACTAAGTTGGTATAAATAAAAAACAAGAAACTGGAATATAATACAACACAAACACTTGTGTTCAGCTTACAAATTCATAAACATCCTTTCCAGCTCCACTAGCATCTGCATAGCTGTAAACAAATGGAGACAAAGTTCAGAAGATCATATATATGCTTGATTATTATATCAATTAGAATCAAGTGAATTATAAATTCCAAGAATCAGAACATAGAATCAATATAAATACTGAAGGAATCTATTCAAAACCTTGTCTCATAAGCCCCAACTACTAAACTTAGCTTATGAAGCAAAAGAAAGAAAAATTAGTAGCATCCTAGAATATTTTGGTCTGAATTCTAAAGAAGAGCATTGTGGCCAAACAACTATTGTTTTTTTTTTTTTTGGAATTACCAAACAACTATTGTTATGATAAAGAAATAAAGGGCAAAAGCAGCATTGGCCAAATTAGCACACATCATTCCGGTCAAGAAACTTACGGAAGAGCATCATGGGCCACATAATCAATATTATGTTTGTCAAGAAATTCTTGTGTCACCACCCAAGGTGCATCAGGAATCACTTCATCTACCCATCTGTAGAAAAGTTAACAGAAAATTGATGTTTAAATGCCCTCAATGTAACCAGAACTAGTGATCTCAAGCATCATATCTGCTACAAGGAAATAGTACCCCAATATAATATCGATACATTTCAGAGCAAAATTCAATTACAAGTACATATCGATGAAATTCATAGAATAGTGTGATTATCAGATGTCAATAAGTTCATTGAAAGGAAAATTCATACTTGCAGTGGCGAAGAGATTCATAACGCTCAGCTTCAGTCATAACAGTTTTACCCTTGTATTTGTGCGTGGTTTCGTCATTGCAACATCCAACAAGCAAGTACGTGTGTGGAAACCTAAAATCGCATGTTAGCTTTTAAAACAGCAAACATCAAAACTTTCTAATCATCGCAATATAGCAGAAGGAAGATGAAATATCTAAAGAAGGTAAAACAACATTGGATTATACAAACTAAAATCAGTATCACAGTATGGTGAAACACCATATGCTAGGTCCAATAAACACAGTGAAAAAGAAAAAAAGTGACAACACAAATTCGTAAACGTAGAAACTTCCCTTACTAGTATGCATCATATTCCAACATTACGAAACAGAAGTAGCCACCACAATCATGCAAACACTACAAAATTCTATCTAACGAATATGTATAGCTATCACAGCAAATAAAAGAAACATATGATCTATATTCAAACATAAAATTATATGACCAGAAATCATTCTCTGTAGTGATAAATACCCATTAATTGTTGACATGAGTTATGCGAAAAAGCAACAGAATTTCAAGTAAACAAGAAAATTCGAGAGATCTAATGAACTTGCAACTTCCATTTTCCCAACAAAACATAATAAAATAAACTAATCAGCCATCACCACCATGGCAGAAGGCCCAGAACACACCAGAACTGTAATAAAAAGCAAAAACAAGAGAAACCCACGAAAATATTCACATGAAAGGACAGGAACAAATGAAAGGAAACAAAAATCAAGTACAGAAAAGAAGAGGTACAGTTTCTTGGCTTGCTCAAGAGAGCGAGCGTGACCGAAGTGGAAAAGGTCGTAGATCCCATCGGCGTAGACACGAGCGGGGCGGTTTCTGTGAGAATCCGATTGGTTACCGTTCACATCCTGTTTCTCGTCCATCCGAATCGGAATCAACGCACACTCTGTTCTGCGTTCTCTGTTTTCTGTTCTCCTGTTCTCTGCCCCTTTTGCCTTTTTTTTTTTGGCTAATTATTTTTTTCTTCACTAGTCTTTCGTCTTCTTTTTTTTTATTATTATTTAGGGTCTAAAATTAGCAACGGTTTGAGGAATTGGAATCTTCGGCTATTTCTTGTTGACCAACAAGTTATTATTATTTGGAATCTTCTATTATTCTAAATATTTT
>JANIHZ010000003.1:5053721-5064832 GCA_027478365.1 Erythroxylum rufum | reverse complement strand
ATTCAGAAGGATAACCGAGAAATTAAAAATCTAAACCAGACCTGCTCTGATACTATATTATAATTTTTAATATGGATAAAGTGTAGAATCCATTAACAAGAATGTAACTTGAATAAATCATTGCTAAAATAACTAGAATTAGTCATTTGGTTAGTTGGTTTTTATCATTTATTAATCCTTTAATTAATCATTTGTTTAGTTGATCCTTATCATTTATTAATTTTTTAATGAATGTTAGATACTTTAACAATATTTGACATTAACATAATCATACCTTTTTTTTTTCGAGGAAACTTTGCAGGAGGGTCAAGTGAGCACATCTCTCCGAAGGTTCAACTAGTACACCACCTCATAGGTGAACCAAGTGGGCGCACCCCATTATTGAGGGCCCAATTAATTCTCCACCAACAGGTAAAACCTGGATTGCCCTAAGCTCTTATAAGAGGGGCTAAACATAATCATACTACTTCCAAAACATTCACAAACTAATAAAATTAATAATTTTTTGAGTAATTATCTCAAATATTTAAAAGCTTAATAAATGAAGATATTTTTGGTGTATCAAAATGGAACACCAAAATTAAAACTGCAACAAATAAATGGTACTCTTTTATCACTAACGTGACGAGTCCAGATCCTTTGTCCAGTTTTATGGTATCTTATTGTGTCCAGTGAATCTCAGCCATTTATTTATGTGAGCTCCACGTTTATTTATGTAGAGCTTACGTGAGACCCGCATAAATAAATGACTGAGATTTACTGGACACAATAAGATACCGTAAAATTGAATAAAAAATCTGAAGCCCTAACGTGACATGTTTCGTAGCATAGGTAAGTACGTACGAGGAAAGTGCACTAATGACTAAGTACGTAAGAGGAAAGTGCACTGATGACTTCCCAGCTCGGTTGACCTCTTTCGTGTGGTGGGTTTGGGTACGACCATATATAGTGAGTTAGTGGAACCTGACCCTCAACCCGCTTGCTGTATACGTGGCAGTTTGGCACGTACATACATATAGGCACAGCATGAGAAGTGGGGTCTGTCCTGAATTAGTTATCTTAAACTGGTTGTATCTCTATCTACTGAGCAGTATTCAGAAGCTGCGGTTATGTTCTGTTCAATGACCGTCACTTCTGCTTTCCAGCTCTCCTTGACCTTAGATGGTGGCGGTGGCTCAAAAAGATTTGATCTTGGGTTAGTTGGTACCTCAAAAAACCCATCCTGTCTCCACCCGCTTACTTCCAAGCCAAAAGGGTCTTCTCTTGTCAGGTTCTTGCTTTATCTCCATTTCATCGTCTTATCTCTTCTGTATAATTGTTTGAGAAAGACTGGTTCTTTGCTGCGAAATTGATTTAGTTTGAGAAGAAAAGGGTTGGAAATTTTCTCAGAGGTGGTAGTAAAAGGAAATAAATGCAGGTTTGTTTCGTGCATTTTGTTGTAATTTCGAAGGTGGTACAGATTGAGAGTCTTGTCTTGGAATTTGTTTTCTTCTTTCTTGTTAAACTAGAATCTACATATCTATGGTTATTCTTTCTTGAAACTTTGGCCCTCAGTTCTCGGATATGTGTAAAAAGGCGCTGTCGCCTATCCTGTTACTATGCACAATTCGTCGAATGTTATCCGTGCTGTCCCTTTGTCCTTCTTGTTTCCACGTTACAGTAGTAACAAACGTACTATATGTACCTGGCAAATGGAAGGCATAACAGAATGCCAATATTCGATACTTAATTCTTTCTCAATTCTCCTCTCTCAATTCTCCTCCCTTAGAATTTTTCTCATGAAATACCCCCTTCCCTTTCTCACCTCCGTACTGTAATTGTTATTTCAATCATTCTCAGCGTGAAGTTATGTACCAATCACTGTTTTAACCAATAGCATTGAATTTAGGCTAACTATTTTGAATGGAGTTCAATGTAATGTGTTGAAACTGTTGGTGGTTGCAAACAGATGCCAGTCTAGAAGTACAGATGAACCGAAAACAAGGAATCTGTTGGACGATGCCAGTAACCTTCTTACCAATTTGTTGAGTGGTGGAAGTCTAGGCTCTATGCCTACAGCTGAAGGTGCAGTGTCTGATTTGTTTGGTCGACCCCTCTTCTTCGCATTATATGATTGGTTCTTAGAGGTACTCAGTTACTCTCCCTTTGGACAAGCTTCGCGCTGGGGCTGATTTTATATAGTGCCTTAAAATTCAATCGTATGCCTGTTCAAACAAGAGATGTTATACGATTTTGTTATTCTGTCAACATTTCTAAATTACTTTCAGATTGTTATTGTTGATTATTGTCAGCATCTCGAGTTGTAACGTTCCACTTGGTTTGATTTGGCAGCATGGATCTGTCTATAAGCTTGCTTTTGGGCCGAAGGCATTTGTTGTCATCTCAGATCCCATTGTTGCCCGACATATTCTACGAGAAAATGCATTTTCTTATGACAAGGTATTTCATTATTTTTCTTGTTAGCATAATAACTGCACATGTCCTTTGTACTTGTTTTAGCCAGCGCTTATACACATATCCTGTTTGAGAGTCATACATGTGAATGTATGTTACTGAATTTGTGACTATATAATATATTTCTGCCATGGTTTAAAACAGATTCTATGGCAAATTCTTATTTCACTTTGAGCTTTTTCCCCAACTCCTTAACCTGATATACCATTTTAAGTGCAGTTTTGCATTCATTTTGGTTTAGTCCTGTTTTATCCATTTACTGAGATACGATATTTTTTCCCACTAGGGAGTTCTTGCTGATATCCTAG
This sequence comes from Erythroxylum rufum, assembly GCA_027478365.1. Classification (NCBI taxonomy): domain Eukaryota; kingdom Viridiplantae; phylum Streptophyta; class Magnoliopsida; order Malpighiales; family Erythroxylaceae; genus Erythroxylum; species Erythroxylum rufum. The sequence continues at coordinate 5,062,070 of JANIHZ010000003.1, read as the reverse complement.
AACCAATTATGGGTAAAGGACTCATACCTGCTGACCTCGACACATGGAAGTTAAGGAGACGAAGTGAGTAAGTTGTATCAGGATTTTGTAATGTTGGACTTCTCATCTCTTACTATTTGTGAGTAGAAACACTACCAGAAGATAGCTACATTAGAGGGAGATCTAGTCAGCTTGTTCAGTGCATCCTTTTATAGGTGTTGATTCTAAAACCAAGATCTCCATTTATGCTGCATGATTTTCATTAATCAAAAGAGTAAAGTATCTCATCAAAAGTTAAGGAAGAGGGATGACGGGAGTAAACCATTGCTATGGGTTGTACCATTGAGGCTAATTCGTAATGCTACTGAAGACTTGTTATTTGAGGGTTAATTTACCTAACAATTCCTTTGACTATCTTTAGCTTGACGTGATGATATAACTGAACCTGAAACAGGTCATAATCCATGACTTTTTCATGTTTTATGAAGACTATGAAAGCTTATCTTTTTTTCCTGTTTCATTCATGCAGTAATTGCTCCTGGATTTCATGCCTTATACTTGGAAGCCATGGTCAAAGTATTTACTGATTGTTCAGAAAGATCAATAAGTAAATACGAGGAGCTTCTAAAAGAAGACTTAAATGGTGAGAAAGCCATCGAGTTGGATCTTGAAGCCGAGTTCTCAAGTTTAGCTCTTGATATCATTGGACTTGGTGTCTTCAATTATGACTTTGGTTCTGTCACCAAAGAATCACCTGTTATTAAGGTTTGTTAAGGATGCCAAATGATGTCGCATTCATCATGGTTCACATCAACTTGCTATTTCTTCCTGCCTTTCCTCTCCATCGCACCATCTCTATATATCTCTTCAATTCCTTTTTAACCACATGCAGGCAGTTTATGGTACCCTTTTTGAAGCTGAGCATAGATCTACTTTCTACATCCCTTATTGGAAAGTACCTCTTGCAAGGTGGATAGTTCCTAGACAAAGAAAGTTTCACAATGATCTCAAGATTATTAACAACTGTCTTGATGGACTCATAAGAAATGCAAAAGAGACTAGAGAGGTGAGATAAGTATTCTTCTGGCTTGATAATCTCTTCTGATTTTGAAGCCTGAAATTCTGCAACAGATGGTGTTATTGAAAAGCTATAACATTGACTAGGTATTAAGTCATTATTAGCTCCCCAAATAATTCATAGAACATCGTCCTATCTATTCCTTTGGTCCAAGAATCAGGCAATGACTCAATCTTAATATGTGAGCATGTCTGGGGAATCTAAATGCTTCTCCCTTCTTATGGTTAGTATATAATTTGCTCTCTGTAACTTAGAAGGCTTCTATCTTGTTAGCTTAAGCAGTGTAGATTTCAATAAATGCAGAAAGGCAGTTGTCTGTCGATGGATTTTCAAGTATGGATTGGATTTTTTAAAGGATTTCTCCACTACGTTTTGAACTCATCAATGGCAAGCCAGCCACAAGTCATACGAGCTTTACCTTTCTTAGATTCATCGGCAGTAATACTGGATCTTGTCACATGATTCGTAGATTAACTGGAATAATGGAAAATCAATCTACTTCTATATCTTATCTAGGTTATTATATTTGACAGGAATTGGATGTTGAGAAGCTGCAGCAAAGAGATTACTTGAATCTCAAGGTGGGTATGGACCAAGAACTTATCATCCACCTCGGCCAGACATATTTAAGAACTCATCATCTGTATTTGTACCTTTTGTCTTTAGAAAATGTTTGATGTCTCATTATACTTAGACGTATGCAGGATGCAAGTCTTTTGCGATTTCTAGTCGATATGCGTGGAGCTGATGCTGATGACCGACAGGTGTGTTTGTACACGTAAAATTCTGCTTCAATCTTGAAATATAAGCTATAGTTGGTGGATATGACAATAGAAATAGCTGGTTATATCACTCATAATCACAAAAATTTAATCAATCAGGTTGAATCTGTTTTTAGACAACAAGCTGTCATGATTTTCACATTTTATTTTTGTCTTAACAGCTACGAGATGATCTGATGACCATGCTTATAGCTGGCCATGAAACAACAGCCGCTGTTCTTACTTGGGCTGTTTTCCTTCTTGCACAGGTATGAATTCTGATAACCATATTTCTCAAGTAGCCATGTTGTTAGTTCAAAACCGTAAGAGTAACATGTAGACACTTTATTGCTGATATTGATCAATAAGTTCGTTTTCTTACAAACTAATATCCTGAAGGTTATTCATATATAAAACTTCAGAATCCCGCCAAATTTAGGAAAGCTCAAGATGAGGTTGATGCTGTGTTGGGTCAGGGGAGACCAAGCTTTGAATTGCTTAAAAAATTGGAGTGAGTATCTCAAGTAGCTACTTGTCTAGACATTTTTGTTACTATTAGTGATTATATTAGCTAGGATTGTAACATATACTTGCATGCTTTCAGGTACATAAGACTCATACTTGTTGAGGCACTTCGATTGTATCCACAGCCTCCATTGCTAATCAGGCGTTCCCTCAAATCTGATGTTTTACCTGGTATTTTGAATTGATAACACAATTATAGATATATCTTGTCTAAGTACTGACTCCCAGGTTTTAATATGTTCAATATGAGCAATTTTCTGTTAATAGTCATCACAGGGTATGCATTGCAAAAATTGCATGTTTTACTGTATAGGTCATGTATAATGCAGTTTTATATTTCAGATAATTAGCTTTGACTTTACTTCTTTGAATAAGAAGCTTGAATATATAGGCTACTTGCAATAGAATTTCCAAGTTAATGGTACTGATCTCCAAGCATACTTGTGCGATGATAACGGCTTATCCTCTTCCCTTATAAAACAAATTCCATATTTTTTTATTATTTGGCTTAAAAAGGATCTTACAAATTACAGGAGGATACCAGGGAGACAAAGATGGTTATACAATCCCTCCTGGGACTGATATTTTCGTCTCTGTAAGTGAAAGCTTTATTGAAATTATTCTGTCATGAAACTAATAACAGGAAATAATTTTGTTCTTTAAAGTGCAATAATTGACACAATTTAGGTGGAAACAATAAAAACTATACAACTTAAATAAAGTGTAGTTAGATTGTATGTTGAACAATTCGGCTTTTTGGTTGATTCATGGGAACTCTGCCAATAGAAGTTCCTTCTGCTGATCTGCCGCTTGCAAGCAGATAATATACTTGAAAATTGCTTTTCAGGTGTATAATCTCCATAGATCCCCTTATTTCTGGGAACGCCCCCATGAGTTTGAGCCAGAGAGGTTTTTAATGCAAAGAAAAAGTGAAGGAATTGATGGATGGGCTGGTTTCGATCCGTGCCGAAGCCCTGGAGCATTATATCCAAATGAGGTATCAGAGAGCTTGCCTAATGTTACCAGCAGGGGTCTGATATTATCTTTGCTAACCTGATTTTGTGATTCTCATTATCAGATTATATCAGATTTTGCCTTCTTGCCTTTTGGTGGAGGGCCAAGAAAATGTGTTGGAGATCAATTTGCACTCATGGAATCAACTGTAGCATTGGCAATGTTGCTACAGAAATTCGACGTGGAACTAAAAGGCTCTCCAGAATCCGTGGAATTAGTTACGGGGGCAACCATTCACACGAAGAATGGACTGTGGTGTAAATTGAAGAAGAGGTCTGATACCCATTGAATACGTTTCACAAGAATACAATCGAAAGGTTGTATCTCTGGTAACTGCCAACAAGCAATTGGCCCGCTAGATTGTGAAATATTCTACCAAAGAACAGAAAGCTTACAATATGTGTTTATGGCAAGCCTGTAGAAGGAAGGGAAGCCATTCACAGGAGAGTGTAATTTGCAGAAACTTATTGTTTCATGATGAGTTTCAGATTAATACACAGTGCCATTGTAAGGGATCAATTTTCATCTACCTCGTACAGAAAGGTCATCATATGATGTAATGCTTGGGACTGTAATGTGGATAAGACCATAATCATTTGACCCGCTAGATTGTGAAATATTCTACCAAAGGAAAGAAGGCTTACAATATGTGTTTATGGCAAGCCTGTATAAGGAAGGGAAGCCATTCACAGGAGAGTGTAATTTGCAGAAACTTATTGTTTCATGACGAGTTTCAGATTAATACACAGTGCCATTGTAAGGGATCAATTTTCATCTACCTCTTACAGAAAGGTCATCATATGATGTAATGTTGGGACTGTACTTCAGCACTTTCACCGTAATCTTGACTGAACACCGGCAAGGCTAGGACACCGGATCTGGTCACTATCCCATGGTTAACGCTTGCAAGTTCTCTGATTTGTTGCGGTAGATATGAGATCCTTACAATTTTTTCCATTGATCTTACGCTGAAAGCTTTCCAGGGTAAGTAATACCAAAGTGAAACCATCAACCAGCCTGTGCTCAGTAATCACTATTAATCACTCGTAATGTTACATAAACAAGTCCTCAAAGACGTCGCTTAGAGACATCACTGAAAAAGGAAATGTGGCTCATCTTCTCACTGATAGTTTTTCTGTGTACTATAAACTCGGCACTTTCAAGAAAAGTTGCCATCTCAGGCATGATTGAAGTTTAAAATGGTGAGGATCAGGGATGGCAACTTAATACCTTGGACACATCTCAGAATTTATGCCTTAATAGCATGCTTGTATAATATTCAACTAAAACCAAGGGGACGATGCACTGAAGGTACTAAAAAGACGAGAAAATCAAAATGCTCTAATACTGTCATAAATGGCAACAATATCCAGTAAAATTCAAGTAAAGGATAAATAAAGGGTAGCTCATGTATTCATCTTTATAATAAGACTGATCACTACTACCATGTCACAAATTTTTGCAGCTAATGAACCAGCAACTGCTGCAATATTCTGTTCTCTAACAGCATAATTAACAAGACAATGATCAGCCGCATATTTAGTAGTCTCCAAGGCCTGCACTGTGTTTACCTAACTTTACGGCTACAAAACAAACTTAATGGCTTTCCAGCAAGTCTAGCTCCACTCAGGCTCATTGGTAGAACTTCTAATTCAAATGTATAGAGTCCACAAAAGTAATGCATATTTAATTGTAGACACGGAGCTTCTTCCATGAGATGGTGAATCTTTGAGTCAGGTACAGTATTAATTCTCAGTTTGACTCTTGAAGGTATGTAAATGGTTACCATGTTAACGAATATGGGAGGTTAATCAAGTGGATGCTTTGCAATGCCATGAAACTGTGTAGAGGTCACAGACTGTTCCTGTAGTGGAGATAATCCAGGGTTGATACCATGAAAAAATATGACAAAAAGGACAATGAGACGATGGTTTCAATATGTACCAAATCAGGCGAAACATTCTGGATACTGAAACAACCTGGGAGAGGTTGTAATCTGAAGCCGAGCTGGCCCTTCAGCACAGAAAATAAAGAAGAATAAGACGAAATTGTTAAATAAGAGCATAGAAAACAAGATGCTACCTCGTGCTTATCTGGTAAACTGGATTGCTACATAAAATATCAACAATAATTAAATTCTAGTACCAATCCCTGCATGCCCTGCTGGTTCCCAGATTGGCCTGTACGTGTTGAAATTAACTGTACCTTGACACAAATGAAATCTCAACGTCAACCTATATGCATTATACTGCCATAAAATCATGGTACGTAAATCATCAAGTAAAAGTTAAAAAGGCAGTACCAAGCCTGGAAAGCCTTGCTGATTGCTGTAATAGTCATCACGAATAGGAGGCATTGAGTTCAAGTGTCCCTGTGAAAATATACGAGAAAAAAAATAAAAAATAGTAAGCATAATCATTCTGGAAGATGCATCAAATGTCCTATGAACAAAATGTGATATCTATACGATTCCATACTGTTCCCTGGATGCTTTGCTGAGGACCATAATAACCATCAAGTGTTGGTGCCCTTGAACCTGATTCCTAAGTTGGAAAAACATGTATCAAATTACAGAGTGAAAGACTTGAGAAACTCTTGAATTAATCAACAATAAAACCAATTTGTTTGTGCAGGACATATGGCTATGAACTAGATTTTATGCACCATCTCTGGAATTTCTGATTGTGGAAAATGGCAGTTGTCAACAGGATGTGCTCTTGAGTTCATCTGTTTCAAAATTTTATTGAGGTTAGTTAACATAATATAAACAACTCAAATTGGAAAAATTATCTGTTGCTAGGATTCTGTTCAAGACAAACAACCAAGAAATTATCCAGCTTCAAATAGGACAAGGACCAACCATCCGTTTGCAGGTTTCTTGCAAACCAATTGTTGTCCTCTCAGACTCGGATTGCACCTGCAGTGCAAATTAATATCTGATTCAAATGGCATAAAATTCCAGAAAGCTAAAATATATTAATGGCATGTACATTTTCAACCAGTAACTGTTGACTTTACCTTTTTCTTCTTATAGAATTTCCTTTTCTTTAATGGCTTGGAGACAATATTGCTATTGTTTTCTTCAGTGCCGAGAAAACCATGAACAGCTAACGCATTGGGCTTTGAAAAACTCCTAGTGGAGTTATTAGAATCCTTGCAGTTCTGCAGAGCTTCTTCTATTGCATGAAATGCAATATCATAAGCTTCCTGGGACAAAGATCCCTCTTTGCCCAATTTGATAGCTCGCTTACATAAATCGTTGAAACGCTGTACCCTGTAGTGAAGACTGCTTGATATTTGAGACACAGCTTGACTAATCTTTGCATCTTTTGTCCACCGCTTCAGTATATAGGGGGATGGAATGATAGAAAGACCAGACATCTGAAGTACTAGAATCACATGTTTACAGAGGATTCCTCTGTATTCAAATGACCGACATGTACAGCTTACATTCAAGGCTTCTTCATTCCAGGACACTAGAAAATATTGACGTTCCTCAAAATCATCCACCCGAAAAGTAAGAGCCTCCTCATCTTCACTTTCCTTTTGCAGGTGACATGAAACAACTCCTAATACTTCAACCTGAAACTTCTTGAAAACTGCATCTGTATAGATTGTTGACAGTTGTTTCTCAAAAGATGACAGTGATCTTACAGTAGGTTTTCTTACAGTAGGTTGCTTGTTTTGAGTTTCAAAATCTGCTTTAGCTTCCATTTCAAACCTATCTTGTAAAAATATGTTATACTCCTCCATAAACTCCTTGAATGTAGATTCCTTGTGGATGTATTTGTCAAAGAATGATGGAATACTCCCAACTCGCTCAGCTGTTGACATGCCAGCTAAAAATACATCCTGCATATAAGTAGGAACCCATTTTTTACGATCTTCATACAATGAGCAAATCCACTCATGCAAACTTAGTTCAAACTTATCAACCATCTTCGACCACCTCTTTTCAAACTGTTCGTCAGTCCAAGATCTGTGTATACATTTATTGAATTTTGCCATAAATTTCTCATTCAGATTCATCAAATGCAAATTATGTGTAATCTTACTCAACACATGCCACAAGCAATGACAATGACGTGTATCACTAAATACATCCACAGCAGCTTCTGTCAGGTACTTTTCTCGGCCAGTAATAATAACTCTAGGAGCTTGGCCACCCACTGCTTTGCTCCAGGTCTGCATTAACCAAGTAAAAGTTGATTTATTCTGCTCTCCAATCAAGGCACACCCAAATAAAATGAACTGAAAATGATGATTTACCCCAACAATTGGAACAAAAGGAATCTTATATTTGCTTTCAAGATAAAAGGTATCAAACAAGACAACATCGGAGAAAAACTTGTAATCCTGTCTTCCTTTTGTATCAATCCAGAACACGCTTTTCATACGTTTTTCATTGTCCAAATCAATGGCATAAAAAAAATTGGGATTTTCAGCCTGCATACACATAAAATGCTTGAGCATAATCTGGATATCATCTTCATCTAAGGCTGACTGCAGACCTTTCTTCTTGCCTGCAACTACACCAGATTGCTTGTTTCGTCCCCTAATAGCATTACAGAAATCATCTGGACAAATCTCATGATTATGCTCCTTTATAAAGCTATGGATAATCCATTTCTCATCCTGTGTCCTCTTCATATGCATGCCTGCTTTGCAGTCTGTCTTCACGCATGATTTTTGAATGATGACTGTATTTGAATCACGCTTGCTTCCAAATCTGGAACATGCAATTTTGACATCTATAAATTTTCCAGATTTTTTTGAACGGCGGCTAGCTTTTATTGTGATGCCGAATCCCACAGACCGAGCGTATTCTCTATAGAAAGAATAAGCTGCCTCCTTTGTTTCAAATTTTAAACCATTTTGGGGTTCAAATATCATATCTCTGTTACAAATCTCTTCACCAACTGCACTCTCATCCGTTTCCCTTTCACCAGTAATAACTTCATTTTCATTTGGTTCACCGAATTTTATATCATG
>JANIHZ010000003.1:4446423-4462713 GCA_027478365.1 Erythroxylum rufum | reverse complement strand
TTCAATTGAATTTATATTTAAAAATGTATAATTGATCAAATTTTAAAATTTTTTAAATTGTCTTTTAATTTTTTTGTCTTTTTAATTTAAATTAAATCCGAATCTAATCAAAATTGAATTAAGCCTAAATGTCAATATCTAATCAATAATAAGGAAATCTAACTCCATCTCTATCCTAGGGTCTTATCATATGCTTCTACATAATGTCTTTTCCCGCTCTTGGTTTTCTCAACTATAGCTCTTATTTCTACTTGCTTTGTACTAACCTCTATTTTACTTTCTCCCATAAAAAGGGAATCTCATTGACTTCAAGTGGGGATGTAATTTTGACCCGGTCCATTCAATCCAGACTAATTTTAGCTCAAGTTGATTTAGCTACGAGTCAAAAATGGTTAGCCCAATCGGGCAATTAGTAACCCTACAGGCCTGTGACCCAACATTTATTTTAAAATAAAAAATAACATCATTTTTTATATTTAAAAAATATATATATAAGATGTGGGTTGGCCCTACCTACCAGTAGCTTGATGGCTTGTAGCCCGGTATGACCTATTAACATTTCTAACTTTAACAATTTCAATTTCCAAGTCAAAAGCTGTTTACTGTACATATGGAACTAAAAATTCTAAGAAACAATTAGAAATCAGTCAATAAATAAAAGAAATACTTTTCATATGATGATAAAAAATCCAAATTATATTTAAAAAATCCAACTTCAACAAGGAAAAGGCTAAAAATCTGCTTTTACTCAACATAAGAGTCATGTTTGGTTTGAATACAATCTCTATCATTTTAATGAATTATGATTACATAAAAAAGTATTTAACAACTCCTTATACCTTTCCTGCCAAGTTGTAATTTACAAACAAGACTTTCTGCTGCAAAACATGTACAGGAAATGGAAAGATCAATCAAACCAGCCTGAAATTGACTAGGTCTTAGCATTTCATGTTTTAAATTTGATAATACCATAAAGTAGAGATTATTGTGAGAGAAATTATATCTGAGGGCCCACCATCCAACCTTCTCGCTTCCAATATTAATGCAAGTGTGACCACCCTTCTTTTTCTTAGTTTCAGAAATAAGAACAAAGGGAAAATAAAATACAATCAAATATAATTGGTAAACCAACTCCTCTCCTAATAGTCCCCAAAACACATGCTCAGACTTGACATTTGCTATTTGTTATGTTATTAGTATGACAATCTTAAATTTTTTGTTAGAAGAACGTAAGCTTGGAGTGGCTCTCCCTCTCTCTCTCTTGTGCATGTGTGTGTGTCAGCTCTTTTGATAAAGTTTGTGTCATCTCATACTCCACAGTTCCACTTGTTTTCCACTTTCTTCTTGGCTTTTTCCCCTTTTTGGTTCTGAGTGCTGCGCCTTTAACTCGCTCCCATTTTTTTGTTTGCTTTGCTTTATTACTTTTTTTCCCCTTGTTTTATTGACCTTTAAGAGTTAAGACCCAGTTCTTGGTTTCCTTATACTTTGGTTTTTCTTTGTCAAATTTCCATCTTTGGTGGACTGATTAGAGGGATTGAGTCAACCCATGGAATTCTGCTGAAGGTTGTATCTTTTTTCTTTGTGGCATTTGGGTTTGTGTGACAGAGTGTGAGACTTGCTATCACTGTCATAAAGTTCGTTGCTTTTCCCCTTTTGTAGTCAAGGGTCTGTTAGGGTTTGTGGGTTTCTGGATTTTGGTAGTTATGGTGAGGAAGCATGGATGGCAGCTACCAGCACACACCTTTCAGGCATGTCACATCTCCTATCTTTTTGTGCTAGGAACTCATTCTCAATTGTCAAGCTTTGTAATTCTAGCTCACTGTTGTCTTCAGTTTGCTATTTTATTTAGAACTTTGCGATTCGACTATGTAGGTTGCTATCCTAAATTTCCATTAATCTCTAGGTGGGCCTTTTGCTTGCGCTCATGTTGAATTTGTGTGTAGCCTTTCTCCTTTCCTGTTACACTGATATTTCTAAGTTCTGTGATGTGGAGTTATTTCTGGGAATTTTGAACTATTTGAGTAGCATTAACTTTCTATTATCCAGTGGCTTGGTTTCTGAGAAATAGAGGAATACAGACAAAAAACCAGGATTTGAAATGCTGGACTTTTAATTGATTGAGACATTACATATTTGGGCGGGCGGACAGTTTGGTGGCTTTGTATCTTTGCTTCACTTTGAAATAATATTGAGTAGCTGGCAGAAATTCTTCAAGTTGTTAGTGGTTCTTTGTTGGAAACTTTTATCGTTTAGCGTTTCAAGTTGTTTAGCACTAATAGCTACAAGAAATGCTGAGGGTTCATAATATTTTCCCCTTTCTTAACATGGAATTTTTGTGGTCTATTTGACCATGCAAGATTTTACCCCTTTTTTTTCATCGCAGAAAAGAAAAGGGGCATTGTATATGTCTTCTTTCAAGAGACTACAACGACTTGATGAAACTTCTAATTTGTTATTTCTTGCTGATCTTTATCATGTAAATATGGTTTCAGTTATTTTCCTTTATGAGAAATTGCAAGTTTTTGAGTTTTTATTTATTTAACAGTAGTGTAATTTGGTTTTATTAAAATGTGGGAGAGTTGGAACTATTCATCTTTGCTTGGATATTGAAACTATGCTGGAAAATATTCATCCATGACATCCCTATCTCATGCATTGTTATATGATCTAAATTGGTCAAAGTTAATTTTACTTGGAATTCATTATAAAAATTGGAAAGTATAACATTATGGCCGCATGACACATGGCTCTGATAAATCGTAATTCTTGGATATCTTGGTTAAAATTTTTCTTAATCACAATTCTCGTTCTAAGTTATGATGTCTTGGGTTTTCTCATAGTCCTTCATGCTACCATATTTTCAAATATTCCCCTTGTCTTTGACAGGTTGTTGCAATCACTGTGTTCTGCTTATTGGTCATTGCATTTTATGCTTTCTTTGCACCTTTCCTTGGAGGCCACATCTGGGAGTATGCTCTGATTGCTACTTACACTCCAGTGGTATGTGTACTTACTGATCTCTTTTGGGCATTTTGGATTTTTCCTTGAGGTTCTAGGGACCTCCAAAAATTGAGAGTAATATCTCTAGTAACATTGACAGTTTTTTTGAGAAATAACATTGACAGTTGTTGGGGCATAAATTGCAAAATTAATGTGGCTATTACCATAACTCAATACCACTTTAGGGAAAGTTTTTTTTCCCTATGAAAAGCCTCCTTTTGTGTAAGAGTAAGCTAACACCTTTTAGCCATAACTTTTTGTGCTTGCTTTAGTGACCTTCTTTTGTACTTCACACTGTTGTAGGTTGTCCTTGTTTTCATTCTATATGTGCGATGTACTGCAATTAACCCAGCAGATCCTGGTATAATGTCCAAATTCAATGGTGATGTAGCAAATAAGGCCAATATGAATAATGGGCTATCAGCAAAGGATCTACCTAAAAAGTTTGATGAAGCTGGTATTTATTTACATTCATCCCCATCATCAGTTTCTAGAAGCTCTCTAGCTGCACCTAACTCAAGTAGGAAAGGCTCTGTTGGAGACATTGGGATAGTAGATACAGTTTTCCAACCGCCAACCAGAACTTCATTTCTTAATTTTGGAGGGATCTTTTGTGCGGTGTTCGTCCACGAAGATTGCCGTAAATGGGAAGGAACGGCTGAGCATCAGGGAAATAGTGAAGATGCTTTATTTTGTACATTGTGTAATGCTGAGGTATTATTTGATGATCTTCATTTCGTGGAAGTTAATTTTTATTTCTCGATATTTCCTGTCTCATAATGATTCAACAATTTTGATTTGCTTGTGAACTATACCATGAATTTTTGGTGATTGCTTATGCATGCTTTCTTTTTTTTTGTGTGCATATTATTGAAGGCCTTAATCATCATTCGGAAAATCATATTTTCTGGTGTCAAATCATTCGGCAAATCATTTTTCTGGTATCAATAGTATAAACTGTTTCAAAACTTTCTACTGTTCTAGACAAGGTCAAATTTGCGTTACTTCCCCTTGTGCTAAAGAGATAAAATCGTCAATCTTGGTTTTGGGAATCTGATTTCTATCTTCATCAATTCTCTTTTCTTGAAAAGGAAGGAAATCTGACAGTCTCACGTGCTATTGACCAAATGAAAGAATAGCTCTAACTTCTCTTATTAACATGAAAACTTTAATATTTTCAGGTACGCAAGTTCAGCAAGCACTGCAGGAGTTGTGATAAATGTGTGGATGGCTTTGATCACCATTGCAGGGTTATCTTCTTAATAGCTCTTAATTTTTCTTTATTTATGGCATCTGTGCTCCATTGGTTGTTGATATGCATCTTGAGTATCACACAACTTATAGGTCACAGACCGGATTACTTAGCTGAAACTGACTTTTACTTTTTGTCTGGGTGCAGTGGCTTAATAATTGTGTTGGATACAAAAATTATATCACTTTCATTTCACTCATGGCAATTAGTCTCGTGTGGGTATGTTTGCCTTTAATATCTCACCTATGCATTATTTGTTAGTTCTGTTCTGTTGATGGTAGAAAATGTTTTCTTACTCTCTCTCTTTCTCCTGATATTGTCCCCTGATTATACATGTGTTATTCAGCTTGTACTTGAAGCCGGAGTTGGTATTGCAGTCCTAGTGCGCTTCTTTGTCAACAAAAAGAGCATGGATGCTGAAATTGTTGACACACTTGGAAATGGTTTCTCGCGAGCTCCTTTTGCCACTGTTGTGGTACCTATATAAGAAATTCCCCAAATCAAGCTTGGTTTATAATCTTTCATTTTAAACTGTCAGCTTTATTATACTGATGTTGAATCTCTGTTTACTTAGGCTGTATGTGCGACAGTTTCAATCCTGGCCTGTATACCTTTGGGTGAGCTCTTCTTTTTCCACATGATATTGATTAGAAAGGTTAGTATATCAGAGAGATTTTGGCATTATTGACTTCTTACACTGTTCATATGATTGCTGAGAGAAGGGTGAGAAGTACATGCAAAATTTTATGGCTACTTGTTGATTTTAGAATGTCAATTTTGAATAGTTTTGAAAACTGAATAATGCATGAATGGAAGTGTTAAAAAACTGTGGGAGAAGTTATCATTTGATTGGAAATTTCTTGCTATCTATGATAAGGATATGCTTGTGATAGTTTAGTTGGTGAGATAAAATATATTTTTTTCAGACTAAAATTTGGCTGCATGGATTTTTGAGTTAAGTTGGTTTACAGCTTCTTAGAGCATTCACACTAGAAATATGTTCATTTCATGGTTTTGATAGTGGGATAGCTGATTACCCTTTTATTTCTGTGGCTTGTACTTAAATGTTTTTACGTAGATGAAATTTAAGAAGTAGCTATACAGTTTGATCTGTTGTCTTCCAAAAGATTTTCCATTGTTTTGCTGAGCTAGGGTATTACAACCTATGAGTATGTTGTGGCAATGAGAGCAATGAGCGAGGCACCTGCTGGACCACCTGCTGATGAGGAACTACCAAATATTCTATACTCTCCATCAGGATCTGCTACAACTGGCTTCAGCGGTGGAAGTTCTCTTGGTCTCCAGTACAAGGGGGCCTGGTGTACTCCTCCTAGGGTATTTGTGGATTATCAGGTATCATCTTTCAGTGAATGTTATTACTCTATGTCCATTTTTTGATTATTGTCCACAATTGTCTGACCAAAATTGCATTGATTTCTGATTAGATCCTTGATTTAGTCAGAATGATATTAAGTTGGAGACACTCTCTTTCTCTTTTCTGCATCTAGATTTTTATGTTTTTTTGTTCCTCTCAGGGCCTTGTGACTGAGTAGTATTAGTACCTGGAGTGGAAGCCTGATATGATTTTTCATTCACATTTTTTAACGAATAGAAATAATTTTTAGATGATGTTGAAGGATCTACAATATATCAGTTTTTTCATCCTCTACTCTTAGAAAAGGCTTCAAAATTATGATTCGATCTTTGTTTCTTCTACTTATATTGCATATGCTCGCATATTATAAATTGTGATTTCTGTGCTGATCCATGAACATATTTTAGTTTATCTTCTATTTAGATATAAATAACTAATGAAGTTCATTTATGAGGTGCAAAAAAAGCTCTCTTTATGTTAGTCACATTGGAGTGGTAATTAGTCACATTGGAGTGGTAACTATCTACTACCAACTGTAACAGTTGCAAAGTACAAAGTTTTAGTCCATAACCCTTTAGAATGAGCTAGTAATGTGATTTTCTCTTCTCCTACCCCAACCAAATTGTTCTTTCTTTTTGGGGTACATCAGAAATACACATGCTTGTTTACCTATTTTAGAAGTTATGAAGTTGACAGAGTTTATGTGGTGAGCAGGTTTCCATTTATCCCTGGCTTGCATTGCTATGTTTTAATTAGATATCAGGGTTTATATTCATTTAGCAAATGATGAAAAGTTGCCAGAAAAGGCTTTTAACGGTTCTGGATACATGAAACATGTCTAATTTGTCTCTACCAGGACGAAGTTATTCCTCACCTGGAGCCTGGGATGATTCCATCTACTGTTGATCCTGATGCTGCTGGAGGTGCTGAAAGAGGAAGCAAGTTACCCAAGAGACCTGTTCGAATTAGTGCTTGGAAACTTGCAAAATTAGATTCCAATGAAGCCATGAGGGCAGCTGCCAAGGCCAGGGCATCTTCCTCTGTTCTTAAACCAGTTGATAATCACCGTTTGGCAGATCCTGAATGTAGTTCTAGTGGTAACCTGAGTGTCAGAAGTAGTGTGAGTACTGATATGGGGCCAAACAAAGAGATCAAGAATGAGCTGAGGTCATCTCATCCAGGTTACACATTTGCTCCCAGTCAAGGTAGCCGGGATGAGAATGAAACTGGGACTCAGAGTGTTAGTAGCTTCAGCAGCCCAAGCCACATCCATGAATCGGTCACACTTAGCCCTCTACCACAGAGTCACAGTTTGGGACGTCCAAATCCAATAACTTCAGGCTCTGGCTTTGTTCCTGATAATTTTTTATCATCTAAGCCAGCTGTTTCCCATGGTAACAACCCAGTACCACGTCATATATCAGGATTTGATGAAACGATCATGCAGAAGGGAAGTAGCAGTGATCCTTTACTTTTATCCGCACCTGCTACTTCTCTTCTTCGAGATGTCAAAAGGACATCTGTTGTTTGGGACCAGGATGCTGGAAGGTATGTATCTGTTCCTGTGTCAGCCTCTGAAGCTCGTAACAGATCAACAACACAGATAGGGCTGCCAAAATCTACTGCTGAGATGATCAATCATAGTAGGAAGCCAGTGATTCCACTCCAAGAGCCATCTTCTTCAGCAGCAAAACCTTCAGAGCAGCAAGCCGAGAAACTTATGTACACGGGGGATTCCATTTTCTACGGTGGCCCTCTTTTGAGTGCACCACTTAGGGATGGCTTGAGAAATGAAGGAGGTTTAGTCACTAGAGAGGGGCAGCAAAGGTTGATGCTCAACTTGCCTCGGGAGTCTAGGTTCAAAAGAGATTCAACTTCAAATCAACTCCCCGTTTTTGTCCCTGGGCGATACGAGCACAACCCATCTTCTGGATCTGGCCTAAGGTAGGGTGAACATATCATTCATAGTGGAACCATACATGCTTTCATCCAAATACTTGGGTGAGCTCCGAGAGGCGAGTTTGAAGAGACTCTAAAAAGTAGTTGCTCAACCTCGCGAACCTTGCAGTTTTGAAGTTTGATCGATCCAACTGTATGAGGCGCATATTTTTCCGATGAACTTAGTGATTCAACACAAGGTCAGGTGAAGATTGGTAATGGGGGAATGATGTGAAGAACTTTGGCTACATGAAAAATGTGGTAGAAGGGGTTTGTTGTAGGGTTCTTTTAACTTAATGATTTTCATTTGGCTTCATGAATGAGTTATAAAGAAAATAATTCAGTTCTTAGTATAAGTCTTTTGCTTTCAATAGGTCTTGCATCTTTACTATTACTTTACAGAGTTAGAAGGCAACGGGACAAATAACGCAGGCGAAGGCATCAAAAGAACTCCCATCTTCCATTCTGACTCGCTTTCTGAATCAAACATTTACTCAATCTTACTAATACTGAGTGTTTCAAAGCCCAAAACATCAATATTAAAGCCTTTATATTGTGGGGACCATAGGACTCTGATAGCGAACTTCGTCAAGTTGCATGCTGTTACAAGCTTTTCTGCCTGCTTAACAGCAAAACATTCTTGTACTTGATCGATTGATTCCCGTACCAAAAACTGTTGTTAACATGAAAACTGACAATATGTGGTCTGTTTTAAACAAGCCCCACTCTGGGCTGCTTATTCCGTTGACATAGCCTGTAGGCTTTGTTGTGCATTCCCTTCACTAGCAACGGGCCTGGTTAGACACTAACATGGACCAGTCTGGGTTTTCTCCGGCCATAATCCTAGATGGTTTTTACCTATCCGTCGGCGCGACGAGGTTATTCCCAGTACAGGGCCAGAGATTCATCTTTTGTTGTCGCTGGCCACCAACTCTCGGGAGCTTAGTGTTCGATTAACTCGTCAATCGTTTCTAGGATTCCTTAACACTTACACGAGTTATGAATCTTTTGAAGCAGTTGATGCCCCAAAGGCGTGGCCTTTCTGATTCATTGAAGCGTTTTAGAGGTTTCTATTTCTTTCTCGATTCTTTCATTAGCTTTTCTTGGTGTTAGTCATCACTTTTTGGTCAGAAATGCACATTACATGTTGGTTTTGTATTGGAATTCATGCTGTGACCAATAAATTATTGAACACGAGAAGCTTATTGTTAGTTTTTGATCTAAAAATCTGGTCTTTTTGGTTGTTCAATGTGATTTCTTTTAAGTGATTTATTTGAGAGTCGGGGTTATTGATGTCCGTCGTCTTATGCCAGAAAATTAAATGAATAAGCGGTGCCCAACTCAGTTCATTGATCGTTGCTTTGATTGTTATTGTAGGATCGTCCTTTTGCTTTCTTCATTCATCACAAAATGTATCCGTGGAGCTCTATTCTCAAGAGCATGAAGTGGTAATCGCTCTTGGAAGCAATGTGGGAGACAGAATTCACAACTTTAATCAAGCGTTGCAGTTGATGAAGAAATCTGGCATAAACATTACTAGACATGGCTGCTTGTATGAGACGGCCCCTGCCTATGTGACTGATCAGCCTCACTTTCTCAATTCTGCTGTCAGGGCCGTTACAAAACTTGGACCCCATGAATTGCTGGGAGTTCTGAAGAAAATTGAGAAGAACATGGGTCGTATTAAAGGGATTAGGTACGGCCCAAGGCCAATTGATTTAGATATATTATTCTATGGAAAATTCAGGATCAACTCTGATATACTTGTTGTCCCTCACGAGCGAATTTGGGAGAGACCATTTGTAATTGCCCCATTGATAGATGTGGTAGGATCAGAAATTGAAAATGACACAGTTGCTTCTTGGCACTCTATGTCGATACATTCTGGTGGACTTTTTCAGTCATGGGAGAAGTTAGGTGGAGAATGCCTGATTGGAAAGGAGGGGATGACAAGAGTTTTACCCATTGGAAATCATTTGTGGGATTGGTCAAAGAAGATTTCTTTGATGGGCATCCTTAATCTGACTCCTGATAGTTTCAGTGACGGAGGAAAATTCCAGTCTGTGGATGCTGCTATTTCTCAGGTACGCTTGATGATTTCAGAAGGGGCGGATATGATCGATTTGGGTGCCCAATCAACAAGACCTATGGCTCCTAGGATATCTCCTCAGGAAGAATTAGACAGGCTAATCCCAGTGTTAGAAGCTATTGTAAAGATGCCAGAGATGAATGGAAAGCTGATATCTGTGGATACTTTCTATTCTGAAGTTGCTTCAGAAGCAGTCAGCACTGGTGCTCATCTTATAAATGATGTATCTGGTGGACAGCTAGACCCTAACATGGTAAAAATTGTTGCTGACCTTGAGGTTCCTTATGTCATAATGCACATGAGAGGAGACCCAACTACAATGCAGAACAGCGAGCACCTACAGTATGACAATGTTTGTAAGCAAGTTGCTTCTGAGTTGTGTGCAAGGGTTAATACTGCTGAAGCATCTGGTATCCCGTCTTGGAGGATAATTATTGATCCTGGGATTGGATTTTCAAAGAATACTCAGCAAAATTTAGAAATTCTGATTGGATTGTCAGACATTCGTCTAGAACTTGCAAAGAAAAATTTGGCCGTGTCTCACTCTCCCATGTTAATTGGAACTTCTAGAAAGAGATTTTTAGGTGAAATTTGCTCTCGTTCAGCTTCAAGTGACAGAGATCCGGCAACTGTTGCTTCTGTAACTGCTGGGATTTTGAATGGTGCTAACATTGTTAGGATACACAATGTAAGAGATAACTTGGATGCTGTGAGACTCTGCGATATGATGCTAAAATACAAGAGATCTTGTGGATAACTTGAATACTACTGATTCTTATTCATCCATTGTATAGTTGAGTCTTACGAGTATGGCACCACTTTGCCAGCTTCTTGCACTTGTCCCGGTTTGTTTTGAGCACAATAATTCTTACGTCGAACTCAAGTGAAGTCATAAAAGCTTTCATCTAAGAATTTGGTGAGTTCTTGGTGCGCTTGAAAAACAATTCTAACAGTTCTACAAAATCTCCATTGTCTAGACAGCATATGCATTATCTTTATTCATGTATTCATTGTTTGATACAAATTTGTGTTGTAATGGTATGAGTGTAATTTGGTAGGTTTCCAGTTAACTATTTCTCTATTCTTGGTTCAGTTTTCTGCATTTATTTACATTTCTAATATCAGGCTTTATATGTTCCTCAATCCTAAGAATTGCAGGTTACAGAACTGTGAACTTTGCTCCTCTGATACAGAGGTAGCTCTTAACTGGAAACGATGATTGGAAGTAATGCTCTCTTATTCCCTATTTTGCAGGAACAGGCAGACCACAGTGCAATCATCTACATTTGAGGAAGGAAACTTCTTTCTCCAAGCTGCCACAGCAGCCTCCACTACAGCTATCGCAGCTTCTTGCTTGTTTTCTGCCGCCCACACGATTGACACAACTTGTTCATTACTGAGCACATCCCACACCTGCGTTCCATGGCACAAGGCATCAATATAGATCTTTTTACTATTTATGATTTCAATTGCTAAAGGTTATCTCTTCTCTTTGATTTTTGCAACAGTGATTGCCTTTAAACGATAGTCTGATTTTTTAGGACAGCCGTTGGCTTATAAGCTTAATCAGATGCCAATAACTACTTATTTTTAGGAAATGAGCTTACCCCATCTGTTGCAAGAACAAGGAACTGGTCACTAGAAGTTAAACGATGATGAGATATATGAGGGAGTGCAATTACTCCATAATCTTTTAGTCGAAAATCTCCAAAAGCTCGAGACATAGCTAGACCCGGAGAGTCTTCATTCGGCAGCCACACACGTTGGATGTGTGGTTGTTCTTGTAGTGCAAGTACTCTGCCATTGCACTTCCTTATTCTATCTGCCTCACCTGGAATATAGTTGGTGATCAGAGGCACGAGGATGAAGATAATTAAACAAGGGAAGTACAATAAAATCCTTTTGTTGTATGTACTCTTGGCTTTTACTTTCTCGGCATGCCATTAACTCTGTTAAACTAGAAGTAACTTTCATAATGAGTTGTATTGTAACTATATACTGTCAAGTGTATATCACTATGTACGTTCAGTATTGTGGTAAACTATTGAAAAATGGCTTACTTGGTAAGCTAGGCTTCAAATCTGTAGTTAACTGAACAGGAATTATTCTGTCATCACTGATTGCGCCCAACACTGCTCTCGAGTCTCCAAGATTGGCTATGATCATATCTTCACCCTGTTTGATTTTTGAAGTAAGAAAACAGATTGAAATCCGAATCTGAAAGGATAAAAAGTTGTGGACAAGAAAGAATTTTGATGTTTCCTTTACCTGTTTGATGAAAACTACTGCAGTAGTTCCACTGTAAGAGCAATCTAAAGACTCTCGGAGTTTGATTTCCTTGTCCATCACCTTAAAGGCACTGATACAAGCCCTTTTCCATTGATCAAATGTCCCACTTGGATGTAAATCACCATCTGCTTTCTCTCTGGAAATGTTCACTCCTGTCTTTGCTAAAGCATTCCTTTGTCTCAGCAAAAGTGATGCCAATCTATCTTTCACCATTTTACTCACGAGGTGACCGTTCTTTCCGTGCCCATCAAATACTCCACAGAAAACTCCTCCTTCCATTCCATAGTCCTGTCAAAAACTCCAGTTAGTCATTTTTCAGGAACTCGGGGATCTTTTTCACATATAAGCAAATTGTACGATGCACTTGTATGTTTGAGGCCAGTAAATCAAAGTTTTCATCAGGACTCTCTGTGTGAAGCAACAAAAATTTGTTGTCCTTAGGATCTATATGAAAATTGACTAATACTTTTGTTGTTTCTCTTGGAAATGAACTGGATTTGACATGACAAAGAAATCAAATTTAAGAAGCCTCAGTTGTGTGAGGAAAACTTGAAACCAGTAACTTACATGGTAAAGACTGGCAGCATCTTGGTTCAGCCCTTTGCTTCCCACTTTAGAATAAAGGGAACCAATTTTCTGAACTCCATTATAGGCTATGGTTTCTTGTGAGTACACGACATTTTCAAAGCCATCTTCGGCCTGGTGAATCCCTGAAGATGCAGAGGATATGCAGATTCCCATCCTAGTTTCTTCACCAACCTGTTAAAAGTCAACTGGTATATGATGTATATTCTTCTTTTTCATCTTGATTCTAATATAAGCAAGCAACTCATATGTGAATCTCGGTCAAATACTGTTTCTTTAAAAGCTATCAAGTGGCTCTACAAAAGCTGAAAACATAACCAGACTCAATGATCAAGTGTTTTTTAAATGTTGAATAATTTCCTAAGCTAACCAGAGATTCGAAGGGGCAAGCAAACATGGTATCTTAATACCAAGATGCTTATCCGGTTATTTTAATCTACATACCTCCAATATAAATGGTTTGACTTTTAATCTGTGGTGTCCATTAGATTCAACTTCTGTGCAGACATCAGCTATTCTCAGAGATTGCGACTCCCAAATCAAATGGAACTATAAAAAAGTATTGATTTATCAAATATTAATTTGTGAAATTATAAAAAATTATTTATCAAATATTAGTTTATATAAATTTTAGAGTATTTCC
Organism: Erythroxylum rufum; assembly: GCA_027478365.1. Lineage (NCBI taxonomy): Eukaryota > Viridiplantae > Streptophyta > Magnoliopsida > Malpighiales > Erythroxylaceae > Erythroxylum > Erythroxylum rufum. Next base: position 4,449,542 of record JANIHZ010000003.1, on the reverse strand, counting down.
AAAAATCTAGATTAGGATTCAGAAAATTTATGCTGGAAATCATTGTTTAAAGAAGCAAAATGAATAAATAAATGAGATGGAAAGTTTACCCTTTTTTATTTTTTTATATTGTAAAAAGGATAATTCAAGTAATATTGACTATAATTATCATTTCATGAGGTTAGATGCCGAGTCACGAGGCCAAGTATCAACATGAAATGGATCCCAAAAGTCTATCATTATCAACCAAGTTGTAATTAATAAAAAAATTATGAAATTGTTTATGTTCATCATTGATATCAAACCAATCCAGATCATGTGAGTAAAGTTGACTTTTCTTTCATAACGAGAAACTAAAAAAAAAAATCTTTAAATATAATAAAAATTTGACAACTTATTTAATGAGATAATAGTTCAAAGTGAATTAATCCTCGCAGCTCAAATGGTGCTTAGACTTCCATTAATGTGGTGCATCTCACATCATTTTTTTTGGGAAAAAATAATTTTATTAGAACAAAGAAAGAGCCAAGCTAATGGCAATACAAGCGAAACATAGTATCAAAGCTCACTTAAGCCATCAGCCAAACCTGTAGTTGTTATTGTTTCTCTTATCTATTGAATAACTTGAGGAATGATTCATTATTGTTGCTGACAAAGGAAAAACTCATGATCCAGTCAACTGTTGGATTCTAATTGTGATAAGCTATATTATTTACATTGAACTCTAGAAAGACCTGCTCCCAAATTGAGCATGAAGAAGGGAAATTAAGAAAAAAAAATGATCATGGACTTCTAATACACGAGGACAAAAAGAGCAAGTTCTATTCGACATGAGAATGAAGAGTTTTTAGTCCATAAGTTTCATGTAATAGCAAGTCAAAGGACAACATTAGCTTTAGGGAGATGATGAGAGAACCGAGGAACTTCATTAAGGAGCTAATGGATTACGACCTCTAATCAACTGATAACATGACTTCTTGGTGAAATCTTCCGAAAGTACATATTGTAAAATGTCCAATTCCGGAAAAGCCTTTGGTAGAAAGCATTGGTCATTATTAACAGTTATTCAGAATGAAACCAATAGTCAAATTTTCAGTGGTTATTTTGATATTTCACGAATTTATGCTTCCAATTTTCAATTTCAAAGAGCCTCTCTATGGAATAAATTGCATTCTATTGCAGCTATTAGTACCAAACCTTGGCTATTAATTAGAGATTACAATTGTATTCTCACTGATCAGGAACTTGAAGGAGGACGGGGGTTTCATACTGCAACAAGACGTGAGCTAGCTGAATTTTTTCACAAAGCTAAAGTTACTGATTTGAATTCAAGGGGAGGCTATTTACCTGGACTAAGAAACAAAATGGCAGTATGCTTATAAGGAAAAAGCTCGATAGAGCTTTGGTTAAACAATGTTGGTTGGCTCGGTATCCTCACTCTTTTGTTGAATTTCGGAAAAATTCTTTTTCAGATCATTCATTTATTAGCATTCAAAGTATCAAAGCTGTAAAGAAACCAGGGGCTCCTTTCAAATTCTTTAATGGCCTCTCACAGTAGGATGGTTTCTTGCATTTGGTGGAATCTTGCTGGAACTTTAATGTTGATGGCTTTAAATCCTTTGAACTTACGCAAAAGCTGAGAAGGGTTAAACTTTCTTTCACAGCTTTCTCTAATGCTAATAATAGGCAGATTAAGATCACTCAATAATTGCTTAGTGAGGCTTAAAAGGCTTGCTATCAATTCCCTAATGATAATCATTTGAAGCAGACCGAATGTGCAAGATTAAAGGTTCATCAGGATGCTCTGAATTTGCATAATTCTTTTTTGAAGCAGAAAGCTCGTATGAACTGGCTAAGAGATGGTGACTCAAACACCAAATTCTTCCATGCTTCTTTACTTGTAAGAAGGAATAGGAATACGATTGTGGAACTCAAAGACTCTTTAGGAAACTCTTTCTTTGATCATGAAACTTTATCAAGGCTCACAAGCGAATTCTTCTTACAGCTCATAGGCGTTGAAGACAGTTCTTATGAATCTCACAATATTAGTGAACTCTTTGATAATCCTTTATCTCAAGATATCAAAGAATATCTATCTGCTCCATTCACTAGTATGGATGTTAAGGAGGTCTTATTTTCCTTATATCCTTCTAAAGCTCCAGGCTTTGATGGGTTTACTACTGAATTTTTTCAAAAAACTTGGGAGATCACTAGTAATTTGCTTACAAAAGCCATCTAAAATGCTTATCTGCTTTAAAATACTGAAGGAGATAAACCACACTTATAATTTTTTGGTTCCTAAAAAGTTGAATCCTGATTCTTTGAAAGACTATGGACTCATCTCATGAATAATACAATTTACAAGGTGATTGCTAAACTTCTTGCTAGAAGATTGAAGACTGCCTTAACAACAGTGATAAGCCTAACTCAAATTGCATTCATACAAGGAAGATCTATAGGGGATAACATCCTTCTAATGCAAGAGACTTTGAAAGATTACAATTATGGGATAAATATTAAAAGCTGTTGTTGGAAGATTGACTTCTTTAAGGCCTTTGATTCTGTTAATTGGCATTTCAAATTTTCTTGGAAGCCTTTAAATTCCCAACAATATTCATTAAATGGAATTCCTACCAAGCCATTAAATTGTTTTAGAGGAATTAGACAAGGTGATCCCCTTTCTTTTTATCTATTCACTCTTGTTATGGAAGATCTCTCTCATCTTATTAACAAGTTCATTGCCTCTTAACGGGAGGTTTCACTACCACAATAAATGTTGGATTATGTTTCTGAAATCCAACTTTTTAACAAAATACCATCATACTTGAGTGTGGTTCCTTGTAATATCTTCTTGCTCTGATACCACTCATGTTGGATCTCGTTTTCGAAACCCAACTTCGGATCACGAATGTGAGTTTAATCTTAGGGGATTTCCCAAAAAATCATCGATTCCTCTTCTTGCGGAAAATCATAAGACTCTCAATTTTTTTTCCACACTTTAATACAATACTTACAATTGATTTCATCATTCCCTTTTTCCATACCCTCAAACAAGAGTTTTATAAAGCTATAATGGCCTCTTACGCCACAATACAATATAGTCCGAAATCTCAAATTACAAAAGTTACAAGAACTACAAA
>JANIHZ010000003.1:4363844-4378097 GCA_027478365.1 Erythroxylum rufum | reverse complement strand
TAGCCAAGGCAAAAACCTAAAGTACATCAAAAGGCGGCAGTGTTTAAAGCCAACCAATCAAGGACTAGCTTGCTGCTACAGGGGACCAACCTACTATACTAAGTGGACTCCACTCCTCAGACCTCACCTTGTCCAGCTTTATATTCTAAAGATTCTCCCTCTCTATTTCTCAGCTTCATCTCTTTTTCAAAAAATAATAATAATAATTCCTGAGCTTCATCTCACAATAACTCATTTGATTTCCATTCCATTTCTTCTCATATATTTAAGGAAATTTTCTTCACACCAAAGGAAACCCTTTTTCCGTCTCTCTCTGGCAAGTGATCTCATCCCATTCTTTTCTTCGTTTTTCTTTTCTGGGTGTTTGGTTGTTTGGTTGTTTGATGTGTGTACAGTCGCAAGATTGAATCTTTTGTTCTCCATTTCTGCTTTCTGCTTACTGCTTCTGCTATCACTTCTGTTTTGTTTTATGTTAGCTATATCTGTTTATTTAGAAATGATTGTCAAATGCGCTTCCTTGGTTTTGTTTTGGCTGGTCACTTTCTTTTAATGATCCTTATATGATGATGACGATGATGATCGTGATTGCTGATCATCAAGAAGTTAGTGATTTAGCTACTTTGTGATCAATTTTATCTTATTTTTTAATCTTCGCCCTTCTCTTTAATTTTATTTCTACGTTGCTTTCGTAATGTTTAGATTCGGTGAGTTTATACAGTATTCAGTTGTTTTCTTCTGCTGAGTTGCCTGATTGGGAGGTCCTTTGTAATCTGATTATAGTATCAGCTCATTCTTTTCCTTTGAGTCTCCCAGAAAATCATAGGTCAGAAAGAAAATAACAGAAAGGCCAAAAACAGCTACTTTTTTCATCACCTCATCTGTCACTACCTCTTTGATCACTCTTTGTTCTCTGATCATTAGTGTAACTTTCTCTCTGCTAGCTCAAAAAACAACCTGTAATAAAAAATTTTCTTCCTTAATTCTTTTCAATTTTATTTGATGAGGGCTTAGGTGAAGGAAATAAATCCTTGGAAGGTACTTACAAGATCATCCTGGGGATCAAAAAGTAACGTATGGGATATGTAGTTTGACCTGATTTATTAAGTGTTACTATCTAAGGCGAACTTTTTGGTTCTTCCACTCCTAGCATGTCGTTTAGCTAATAGTTTTTGTTTCCTCTAAAGCGGCTTCGAAGTAGCAGAGAACAAAAGGCTAAGACAAGAGTGAATATAGCCTACAGAATCGTTGTTTTGTTTTATTTTCTTGGCATTTCTTCTGTCTAACCAATTTGTCCTCGTTTTTTGCAAACTATTATAAGAACATGTTTTATAAGAACGAGAATGACATATCTCTGCCTTTATGTTTTTCCACTTACTAGTAGTATGGTCGTCATTATTATCATAGCAAATAATGACTCTACTTTTAATTTTGACACTCGTTGAGGAATGTTAATCTGAAAATTCGGAGTCGATTCATATTGCTATTGCCGTTTGACTTGCAAAAAATATCTTTAAACTATAAGGTGCATGAGCATTTTCACGAGTAATATGTAATACAGCTTTGTTGAGTGGACAACTTCATGAATAGTTTTTAAGGAGACTTTTTTGTTTGTGATTAAACGACTTGACTTAAAGCAGCAAGCTGATAAACGAATTCGGCATAGAGAAAGTGTAATTGTTGATATTCAGAAATCAAGTACAAATAAGCAACAAAAGAAGATGGAGATAGGGATGTGTTGCCTCTTGTAGTAGGATTCAACTCAAACAATGCCTTCTGTTTTTGGTTATATATATTAGAAGATATATTCAGTGCAAGAGTTTCATTTGGAATTAAGTGTTCTTTTTTGGAGGAGGCAATTTTGTTTGTTTGTTTTGTTTAATAAACGAGATCACCTCTAGGCTGTCCAGATGAATAATGATGATAATGAACAGTGTGTACTCTTTGGTTTCTGTCAACTTTCACTCAAAAAGAAAAGAAGGAACAAAAGTAAAAAACAAAGAATTCTTAGGACCCACAAGGTTAGTGGTCACACATGACACCATCATATGGTAGATCCAGGGACAGTAGCTTTGGTGATATTGGAATGTTTTCTTTCAATAGTTAGATTCATTTAATTAATATTTTCTTATGTGGTGTTTATATTTTTATAAGGGTTTTACCGTCCTCCTTAGCTAAACCATAATGAGTGTACTAGGATCCCCACAAGTGCTAATGTGGTTCTGGATAGCACTAGAGCATATGAATTATGATCAAGTTCTCATGAAACCATCATTACGTTGCAATTTCATTACTTTTGTGTTGTCATGCCCGTGCTTGTAATCTTATTCTTCTTTTTTCCTGTCATAGGTCTTTGAGTTTCAGCGGCATTTTAATGACCAATGTAACAATTTATGAGATATAAACTTTTGGTCGAGGTTTTAACTAAGAAGGAAAAGGGTAAAAATGGTGGATACTGTTGTCCAGGTCAGGAAAGTAAAAGAAAGGGTGCACTTTTTCCTAGGGACGACAGATAAAAGATAAAAGACGCAGGCTGTTATGTTGTTGCAAATGTGGGGATCTTAGAATATTTATAGGTTTACTAAAAAGACTACTACTTTATTAATAAAATATATAAATTAATAAAGTTGTTTGTTTATAATATGACTCTGTTGTAGATTGCCCACCTTGGTTCACAGTCAAAGTGCTTTTTACTTTGGCATCCTCGTCAAAGATAACGTCTTGACATCAGCTAATCTGGTTCTCTTACCCTTTTATATTGTTTTCTGTCATGAATTCACTTTTCTTTGTACAATAATACTCGTTTAGTTCTTTTACTTTAATAATAATGTTTCAAAGAAATGTAGTTTTTTCTTTGAAATCAATTACAATATGAAAATATTGTGGTAAGGCAGGATCCTGGTATGAACCAAATGTTAGTTGTTTGCAACCTAGTACAAGGATTTCCATAAGACATCAAAATGCTTGTTAGAGATTGGAAACTCCTGTTATGTTTGATCATATCATTATACCACATCCTTGTCATTAATATAATGTTCTTGCATTTTTTCCTTGGATAACAACTGTTTCATGAAAACGTGGACGTTTTATGAGCAGATACCAGTTACTTGCAGCGTTTTGAGCTTACAATGGCCCTACCTCAGCTGTGAATTTAACAATTACAGAAGGAAAAATCTTGTAAGCAGCAGACTAGTTAAATTATGGAGGAAGAGACCCTTGTGAGTCCAGAAGTTCCGGTGAAGGCTGAGATCAGGGACAAAGATAATCCTATCGAGGTAAATGCTTTGACAAGATATCTGATTCAGTCTTTGTGTGATTAGGCGTCAATTATATGGAATTTCTTTTTACAGGAAGTAACCTTAATCTAAATTTGAAGTTTGTTATGAAAGGCTGCATATTAGCTGCAATCTTATCAAACTTGTACCAATTCAATCATTACTCTTTACATAAACATTTATAGTGCAATCATTCCTTTATTCTTTGAGCACTTTTGCTCCTTCAAGTTTCTTTTCTGCTACACTGACTGCTGTTAATTTTAGATTTATAGGAGAAACTTTCATTACTTATGACCTGTATCTGCTATAAGAATTTGTTATAAGATGGTAAAGAAATGTTTAGGCTGAAGAAAATCACTTGTACTTCGTCTCAGTGACATCTTGTGCTATGCTGTTAATACAGGGAGCTAACGGGGACTTGCCACCGGTTCAAAAAGAAGGAAAGAAAGATGATGATGAAACTGACGGGGAGTTCATAAAAGTGGAGAAGGAATCACTTGATGTGAAAGATGGATCACACAAAGCAGAATCCACATTTGCAGAGGATAAAAAGTCATCTGTGGTTGAAAGAAACCTAAGTTTTGACAGGGAATTGCTAGAAGCTCAAGAGAAAATACAAGAACTAGAGCTTGAATTGGAAAGAGTAGCAGGGGAATTAAAACATTCTGAATCTGAGAGCACAAAGATAAAGGATGAGGTCTTACTAGCAAAGGAGAAATTGGAGGAAAGTGAAAAAAGTTATGAGGAGCTTGAACTCAGTCACAGGAAATTGCAAGAGCAGATAACTGAAACTGAAGAAAAATATAGTTCACATCTCAACAACTTGCAAGACGCAATACAAGCTCAAGCAGACAAGCACAAGGAGTTGATTGAGGTCAAAGAAACATTTGGAGGTCTTAGCCTTGAGCTTCAAAACTCGAGGAAAAAGATGCAGGAATTGGAAAATGAGCTACAAGTTTCTGTTGGTGAGACAAAGAAATTTGAGGAACTGCATAAGCAAAGTGGTTCACATGCTGAATCTGAGATGCAGAGAGCCTTGGAGTTGGAGAGGCTGCTTGAGGTAACAAAACTGAGTGCTAAAGAAATGGAAGATCAGATTACTTCGCTCCAGGAGGAAGTCAAGGCCCTGTATGAGAAGATTACAGAAAACCAGAAAGTTGAAGAAGCACTTAAGAGCACAACAACAGAACTTTCAGCAGCTAAAGAAGAGTTGGCACTTTCAAAAGCGCAACTTCTAGACGTAGAACAAACGCACTCTTTAAAGGAAGCTCTTGTAAATGAATTGACCCAGGAATTGGACCTAAAGAAAGCTTCAGAATCTCAGGTGAAGGATGAGCTCTCAGCGCTTCAGAGTTTAATTACTGCAACTAAAGAAGATCTACAAGCGAAGGCCTCTGAGTTGGACTACACAAAGTTGAAGTTGAAGGCAGAAGTCCATGCAAGGGAATTGGTTGAAGCTGCTGCAAAATCCCAGGAAGCACAGGTCTCAACTGTACTGGAGGAACTGGCCACAATAGTTAAAGAAAAAGAAGCTCTTGAAGCTGCTGTGGCTGATCTCACTAACAATGCAGCAAAGCTGAAGAAGCAGTGCCAAGAACTTGAGGAAAGGTTGAAGGTTTCAGATGAGAATTTCAACAAAGCCGATTCTCTTTTGTCCCAAGCTTTATCTAACAATGTAGAGCTTGAACAGAAATTGAAGTCTCTGGAAGATCTCCATAATGAATCTGGAGTTGCAGCCACAACAGCCACCCAAAGGAACCTGGAGCTTGAGGATTTAATGAAGGTTTCAAATGAATCAGCAGAAGAGGCAAACTCACAGTTAAGAGAGCTTGAATCTCGCTATATTGTAGCAGAGCAGAGAATTCTGGAGCTTGAGCAACAGTTAAATTTGGTCGAACTAAAAAGCAGTGACGGTGAGAGAGAGGTGAGAGAATTCTCACAAAAGGCATATGAACTTAGTGCTGCACTGAAACAGGTGGAGGATGAAAAGAATCAGTTGATTGGTGACATGCAGGGATACAAGGAAAAGATAAGTAATGTTGAATCTGCCTTGAACGAGTCAAAGTTGCGCAACTCAGAGTTGGAGAATGAGTTGAAGATATCGGTGGATAAATGTGCCAATCATGAGAACCGAGCAAACATGAATCATCAGCGCAGCTTGGAACTTGAGGATTTGTTCCAAAGTTCTCATTCCAAAGCAGAGGACGCTGGAAAAAAGGTGAATGAGTTGGAGTTGTTACTTGAAGCAGAGAAATACAGAATTCAAGAACTTGAGGAGCAGATCAGTACACTGGAAAAAAAATGTTTGGATGCGGAAGTAGATTGCAAGAAATACGCTGAGAAAGTATCTGAAGTCACATGTGAACTTGAGGCATTCCAATTGAGAGCATCAAACCTTGAAACTGCACTGCTAGTGGCAAATGATAAGGAAAGGGACTTAACTGAATGCTTGAATTCACTGACTGATGAAAAGAAAAGGTTATTAGTAGTGTCAATCAATTCAAGTCTGAAGCTGGTTGAAGCTGAGAATAATGTGGAGATCTTGCGCAATGAATTAACTGTTGTCCAAGAGAAGTTAGAGCAGGTAGAAAATGGTCTCAAGGCTACTGAAACCAGAGAGACTAATCAGCTGCTGAAGCTCAAGATTTCTGAGGAACAACTTGAACAAGAAGAGAAGCTATCAGAGCATGCCACTGCGAGCAAATCAGAGGTTGAAACATTACACGAATCACTAACAAGAGATTTTGGTATCGAGCTTCAAGAAGCCCAAGCAAAAATCAACGAAAAGGATGTTGAGGCAAAATCCCAGGCTGAGAAACTAAAGATGCTTGACGACCAAGTAAAGTCATTAGAAGAGCAGATGGCTGAAGTAGCCGGAAAGAATGCATCATTGAAGGAAGTTCTGGACTTGTCTTTCATGAAAATAGCGTCTTCAGAAACCTCTAATGAACAGCTCAAAAGTCAGATCTTGGAAACCAAAACTAAGGCTTCTAACACTTCCTCAGAGAATGAACTATTGCTCGAGACAAACAATCAACTTAAAATGAAGATTGATGAACTTGAGGAATTGTTAAATTCTACCTTTTTGGAAAAGGAAACCACAGCTCACCAAATTGCTTCTCACATGAACGCCATATCAGATATAACAGATAAGCACACACGAGCAATAGAACTTCATTCTGCAACCAAGGCTCAGATGAGGCATGTGGAAACACATTTACAAGAGACCATTCAGAAACTCGCTCAGAAAGATGAAGAAGTAGAATATTTGAATGAGAAGATAAATGCACTTGAAGGCCAAATAAAGTTGTATGAAGAACAGACTCATGAGGCATCTGCAATTGCTGATAGTCGAAAACTTGAGCTGGATGAGACCCTACTGAAATTAAAACATCTAGAGAGCATTGTTGAAGAGATGCAAACCAAATCTGGTCACTTTGGAAAGGAGAGTGGTAGCTTAGCTGAGGCAAACTTGAAGCTCATTCAGGATCTGGCTTCATACGAGTCAAAACTAAGTGATATAGAAATGAAGCTCTCTACAGCCCTTTGTGAAAAGGGTGAGGTAGTTGAACAGCTTCAAACTTCAAAGAAGGCCATAGAAGATTTAACAAACCAGCTTACAGATGAAGGGTTGAAACTAAAGTCTCAGGTTTGTAATAATCTTTTCGTTGCCATTTATTATGTCACAATTTTCTCATCTGACAAAATAAACTGCCTTACTGCAGATATCTTCAGTCACGGATGAGAACAACATACTCACTGAAACATATCAAAATGCAAAGAAGGAGCTTCAATCAGTGATAGTCCAGCTTAAAGAACAACTGAAAGAACAGAGGGCAAATGAAGATGCGTTGAAAGTTGAAATTGAGAGTCTCAAGGCACAGATTGCTGAGAAGTCAACCTTGCAAGCCCGTCTCAAGGAGCTTCAAGAACAAATGGTGAGGTCTTATGCTTGATTTAGAGAGGAGATTTTTACACTAAAAGGAAAGTAAAGTAATATTTCTTTATTTTGCATAGCATGGTATGGGAAATCAAATCGCAAATGTTGATTTTATATTTCTTTATCAATGACCTCCTGGATCTTTTCTTTGATTTCCAATCAAATAGGAAGCGAATTCTCAGAAAGAGTTAGAAAGAGAAGCAGCTCTGAAGAAATCCCTTGAAGACCTTGATGCTAAAAACAAGGAAGTCATGCTTCTGGATAAGCAGGTCAAGAAGCTTGAAGAGAAGTTGCAGCTGGCTGATGCTAAATTACTAAAGGTCAGTTTACATTCATCCCCTGACTCCATAGCAACTCATTATTCTTTTAAGCCAGAGAAAAGGTCTCGTGACAGATATTTGCCTTTTGATAATGTCATAAGACTACTTGCATGCGTTTATCAATCTATATAAGCATAAAATGAAAATGCATCTACATATGGATTTGGAAGTAGGTAAGCTATGATGTCAAACTCTTGTTTACGATGATAAACAATGTTACAGGGTGATGGGGGCAATACAGCGGAGCATAAGGATGGAATAGAGGTCAAATCCAGAGACATTGGATCAACTATTTCTACTCCAATCAAAAGAAAGGCCAAGAAAAAATTAGAAGCTGAATCCGCACAAACTTCTTCTCGGGTGCAAACAGTAGATACTTCACATGCTATGACATTTAAGCTCATCTTGGGAGTGGCTTTGATATCTATCATCGTTGGTGTAATTCTCGGGAAGAGGTACTGATCACGGGGCTGTGGATTTTTTAGTTTGCCAGTATAGTGAACAATTCTTTTCAATATTGTTTTTCAGATGCCATGTTTTTTATACAAGTTCATGCACAGAATTCTATTTGAATGTTGCCAAGCGTAGGTCTTTAGTGTTTGGTCAGGGAGTATTGTCTTCATACCTATCCCTCACCTGAGTGCATAGCCAAAGATGTCGGATTCATGTGAAATTTGCATTGAATTTTCTTGATTGGATTGTGAAGTGTTGAAAGCTCCTTCCTTAGCTACTCTTCCTGCTTATGAACAATCTCATGACTAATGGAGGCTTGAGTCCAGATATGTGGGAATGTAATGGAAACACATCTCCCAAGCAAAAAACACGTAACCAATTGGCATAAATTCAACAATTGTAGCCAAAAGCATCCTAATTTAATAAATTTCAGGCAAACAGTAACAGAAATCAAAACTAAGAGATACAACTAAACGCTCTAGCATTTTTCAATTTTATTTTTGTCAACGAGGAAAGTGTAAGCTATAAACAGATGAAATGAAACCAGTGTCTAACCTTACGTTGATCTTCAATTTTCTGGTCCTACCGAAATAGTTTCCCAGGAGTGAGAACTTGGATAGAGTTACACCATTCACCATTTCCCACTGATGTCGAAACTCCAAAATCTTGGATTAACAAACATTTCTAACCCTAAACTAGCTCTCCATATCGCACGTTGAGCTTCCACGAATGTTCGAGCCAATAAGGTTTAACATACCTAAAACCTTTCAGTCAAAATATATAAATGGCTCTGCAAATAAGTTCGGCAGGTTTATATATGAAATTTTCCTGCAAACTAGAACGGAAAGTTGTGCACAAATTCCATACAACTGAAGGGTGGATCTATGATTATCACGTTATGTACTCTTCTCCATTTCAAGATAGGGCCAACACTAAAGCAGCTGATCTGAAAAAGCAAGAAGATGGCCATTTATCAAAAGGGAAACTGTAAAAAAGGACAACGGGAAATGTATATCGTTGAAATACATTGCCTACAGATAAAAATTTTACAGATACCCAGTGTCAACATTCAAGTAAGTTGGACCAACTTTTCTTGTATATTTATTTATCTTTTAGTGGAATCTGGCTTCAAATTCATCAAATGCTAAGAATAAGAATTGTGGCTTGATTGATGATACTCGATAATTTTAAAATGCTAGTTGTAAGGATGATTCTGAATAATTACATGTTCTTTTTGGTTCCTCAGCTCTTGTGCAAAACAGAAGGAAATTTCACTTCTTCAAACAAGAAAAGGGATAATCAGCATCAGGAAGTCCAATCCTATAATTTCAGATCTTATCGAATTTGTGGAGTTTCATCAGGTAAGTGCTGATTTTCACACCTGTTCCAACTTCCTTAGTGAACAATAAATGACGATGAAACAGTCCAGGTAGGATCTTCATATCCAGATAGTTTAGTTACATTACCTTTCTCGACAAGACAATGCACAAAACATTATCTTGATATATCCACGCTCCATTGAATTAGTAGCCTACATTTTCATCTCCATTCCCCCACTTAACTTCCTTCAACCCATTAAAAATCTCGAAGTCATCAAAACCTGCATAGTTACCAATGAGTTTAGTGTAAATAATAGGCACGTTTGATTCAGTTAAGATTTTCAAAAACCAAAAACTACAATTACCAGCATCCAAATTCTCAGTTTCATCAGTTGAAGACTGCATTGGCATTGAGTTGACAGTGGTATGAAAAAGTGATGTCCAATCTGAATTTCCAGAGTCTTCTAAACAAAGCTCATTTGGAACAATCCAGTCTTCCAGAGAATTAACTTCATCAAAATTCATTGGTATCTGACTTTTGCTCCAATCAACCCTAATAAGAGCCAGTTTGCAAAAGGATAAGACTTACTGCCTCTCCCTTCTGACTTCATTGTAAAGAAGATTATACACCACTTACGTTTGTCTAATACGTAAATTGTACTGGACAAAGATAAGATCACTTAGTCGCTGCCTCTGGAGGAAGTTTCTAGTGTCAGATAACTTCTCAAAAGGTATAAGACTGCGCTTACAACTGATGGAACTGCATGTTTGACTGAGAATACGAATAGCTAGAAGTGCCAAATTTGGGCAACCTCCACCATATGTATTCCACCATTCATCTGAAAATACAGGCTTGAGTTATTAGAGCATACAATCAATGGCATAAAGGAAAAGTTCTCTTAGTAGAACATATCTCGTATCCTATACATTATGCAAGCCAAATTTATGACTATCATGATTTCTCATGAAGTACCTCTCATTTTGCAACAAAAAGGATCTTTTAATTGGCATCCTTTTGTGTCCTACATACAACATATCAACAACTTAATACAAACTTCCCATTGTTGGAATCTTTTCCCAGGAATTCTTACTGGTGCACATGGTTGTTGACTTCCGTTTGGCATGTCTGCCGTATATTTGAACAACTAACATTCTCATGAAAACTTGAAGGACTAGAGTACATATGGCGCCTGAACCAACAATCAATCTAATGACAGCCACGCACCTGGAAGCAAAGTTTCTCTGGCTCTAACAGCAATCTTTCTTCCAAGATCACCCACAGCACTCTTGTATACATTTAATTCTTTCACAATCTTATCCTGCAGTTCTGTGCTGGAAACCAACCTCTCTATGCAATCAAACAACTTTGATATAACATGATTATGCTTATCTCCTTCTATGCTGTAGTAGAACTTGGGATTTAAAAAGAAACCTGCAGCATGAAGAGGAGGATGATGTTGCTGTCCCCACCTGTGATCTATAATGTTCCAGTAAACCATATAATCCTCTCTCTTAACAAGTTCCTTTTTAATTGTCTCTTTAGCTCTATATATTCCTGCAAAAACATATCCCATTGCAGCCCTTTTTTCACTGCCAACTATTCCTAGAAGCCGCAAAAGTGGACTAGTTAATTGGATAATCAAGATGCACGAAGACCAAAATGATCGACTACTTATAATATCCAGTATTGTCAATCCTCCCACTTCCTTGGAATATGGGCAGTCCAACCATTCCTGTGAGGTAACCATGGTTTGCAAATTAAGTTTTAATTCAGCCATTTTCTTCAATGTGGTAAAGTTAGTAGCTGAATGAGTTGGTCCCTCTAGCACAATATCATTGCCCAGAGTAAACCTTTTCATAAGATCCAAAACCGCATTATGATTGTAAATATATTTAGTTACAGATTTAGCTTGTTCAATAACTGCACTTACCCATTCCAGCTTTCCAAAATCCTCAAGTATTAAATCAATACAATGACTTGCACAAGGAGCCCAATACAAAGAGGGGAAAGTATGCATCAGCTTTTCCCCAACAACATGGTAACGTTTTTCACCATTGGTAATCACTTGCACAACATTTTCAGCTCCAACTTCCTCCACCACTTGTTTAATGGATTCATATAAACCATCTGCAGAATACATGATGTGAGAAACATCCACACATTTGAGGAAAACCTTGCCTTTAGAACAGTATACCAAAAAGTTTATCAAAGTTTTCCCACTTTTTGAAATCCATTCTTCAACCAAAATAGAACATCCACTTCTAGTCCATATTTTCCTATGTTGTTCGATATCGTTTCTTATTTCTTTAGCCAAACACTTTAATATTAAGCCACGAAAATCGTTAGGTGTTGGTGCTACAACCCCTGATGTTCCGGAAGTTATAACATTAGCTAAAGGCTGAAAATAACTTGAGTCCAGAAAATCTAAACTTGCTCCTATATCATACAGGAAACGCCCTAAGGTCAGATTAAGTGGATTATCCACCTTTTCTGAATCCAATATGCTTACGGGAACAATATCATCACCAATTGCATGAGAAGTTTTGTTTCTTTCGCTCTTCCTTCCATCCACATTTCCATTACTCTTTCCTTCTTGGTTCACAAACAAATTCAAATTTGGATCAATTGAATTGCAGGCTTCAGTGGTTTTTGAACCAGTGTTAGCATCATATGAAAGAATACCACATATGTTTATGTCACTGGAAGGTGATAATATTTCATTTACTCCTTTATGAACCAATTTCTGTTTCTTACTTGACTTTTGTGGGGTCTCGTTTAGAGCCTGTTCCATCTGAAGCCTAATATCAGGTGGAACTTTCTCACAAATAGGTGCACTGCCCTTTCGACCTGCAAGATGCTCCTTGAATCGATGAATACCACCACCCTTAAACATTTTCTCACAATACTTACACTTGATGTGTACTCGTTCCCCATATTTGAAATGATGACAATGTTGCGAGGCCAAGTCCTTTTTCTGGCGTTCAGATCGTACCTGCTTCAAATTATCAAGTGGATTTGCAGAGGTACCTACATTACTGTAAGGCAAAACAAACTTAGCTACTTCTTCCCGAGTCACTTTTTTCTGTTTGATGTGCTTCCCCAGAACACCGTCTAGACTTTGTTGCATCAAGAGCTGAATATCTGCAGGAACTTGTTGACACATTGGGCCACCACCCTTACGACCTGCAAGATGCTCCTTAAACCTATAAATCCCACCACCCTTGAACAATTTAGCACAATATATACACTTCAAGTGCACTCTTTCCCCGGCCTTGATCATTTGGCAATGCTGCCATGCCAAGTCTTGTTTTCGATGTGGCATTGGTGAGGGATCCGAACTTGAAGCCATTCAACTGCAAATTTCAAGTAAATAACCCAAAACTTTTTTCTTCTTCAACTAAAACAAGGGTAAATACAACAAAGATAGGCGGTACTAAAGATGCATATGCCTGCAAGTAAACCATTGTCACCCATTGTTCAAATCATTTCACTTATCAGAACATGAATTCAAATTACAAAAAGGTAATGTAAGATATTTAACATCTAAGATGCCTGTAATATATCTAATCCAACTAAGTGAATTCGATTCCATGGTTCATATATCGTGACGTGTCTTTCACAACTTGCTCCTAAAGCATGCCTGTCTCCACTCCATTACTCACAAGTCAAAAGGAAAACTATAACCTCCCAAAGTTCATCGTATTTCTGCGCTAGTAGGGTCCTCAAGGCATCACGTTAACCGGGAAAAGGTTCATCAAATTGAGGTTTTCAATCAATCAAAATCGGTTCCTTCACCATATATTCATAACTAGGCCTTTACAAAACACTGCTCTCCTTAATAAAACGATAATCCGAAGAGAATCCCTTTATTACAACATCCAACTAAACTCAAATGAAAAAAGCATTAAAAGTATTACAACAAAGGGATAATTAGCTTCAACATTAAATCAGTTCACAGTTCTAACTATACAAAGAACCATCTATACTTGATTGGGGATGAAAACATTTTTGTTGGCTTGTGCAAAAGATCGAAACTTTACAACTGGGGAGGCTAGATTATCAATTGTATGTTTAGCAATTAGCGAGTAATTGATGTCCCAAAAAGCGCCAACAGTGAAACATCTACACATGGTTAAAGATCAAAACTTTTTTGTTGTTTGGTGGAAAAGATCAAAACTTTACTACTGGGAAGGCTAGATTATCAATTGCATGATTAGCAATTAGTAAGCAATTGAAGTCCCAAGAGAACCCAAAATTATCCCGAGTCATATATGATCCAAGCAAAAGAGAGAACTAGAATAGCAGGGAGAAAGAAAAGGCAGAGACCCATAATTTTACAGACCGCATTATAGAGCACAGAGTATACATATCAACTGTTAAAGGAGACCAAAAAAGAAAAATTACAGGGACGAAGATCATACGGGTTGGACCGATGTTCTGGTTTTGACGACGCTCTGGTTGGTGTTGAGTCGGGTTTGTACTTTACGGCGAGAAAAAACCGAAGGTTTCTGGGTGGGGTTAGGCTCTAAACAAGCCGTTGACGGGAAGTTTCGGGTGAACCGAAACTTTGGTCTGGGTTACAGGTCTGGTTTTGTGTCTGTTAGTATGAGTATTCCTGTTTAGAAGAGGAAAGTATCAAAGTACCAAATAATTTTTTGTTACTTTATTTTGAGAAAGACACAAATCTTTGTTTTATAAATTCATTAATAATGAGAAAAATACCAAAATCTATTTGATAATTAAAAAAATAGTGAATGAAGCTATAGTGCAATATCAATATTTTGCATTTTGATGAATTTCTTAAATCAAAAATTAAATTAATTTTATGAAACATATAACAATTTATTCATACTAATTATATTTAGAAGTTTTTAAAATCATAAACATTGATTAAAAGTTGTGTCATACAAATTTATTAAAAATTATTATCTTTATTCTTTTTTAATAT
>JANIHZ010000003.1:4307195-4319410 GCA_027478365.1 Erythroxylum rufum | reverse complement strand
TTATTATACAAAGTTAATAATAAAAGCCAAAACTGGTAATAACATGAAGAAGAAAGTAAAAAATCAAAACAACACCATTACAATTTTTTGCCATTTCTCTCTCCCAGCTCAATCAAGAGGAATTTTTACTTCCCCATCAGTGATCTCTTGTTGCAAGTTTTTAGGATCCTTACCATTGACCTACACCCAACAGAAACGCAAGTGCCAAGAATCATCCAGAGAGATGTTCCTGTTGTGCTTGATGTTCTTGGTCTTCTTGCAGTCACGCTCTAGTTCCTTCAACACCTCGATGTCCAGTGCCGCGGCAGACGACACGACAATGACCTATTCCTGGCGATTCTGCACCATCAGCTTAACGTTTACATAAAAGCCCTTCCAATCCTTTGCAGCCTCTTTGGCGATGTCTTCACCAATCTTTTTCGAAGACAGACCCAAAGGTCCGATCTTTGGAGCGAGAGACGAAGCTACGTTATACAGACCCAAAGCTGAGAAGGATAAATTTGTCTTCAAAAGAATAGATAATCGTCGAATAGATAAAGATAGCTTGAGGAAAGTTTTACCTATTCTTCAAATTTAAGAAATGGCATTCTTGAAGATTACCTATTCTGTGTTTGGTTTAATAATAACTTGGAAATAGCAAAGGAATAGAATTGCTATTCCCTTGAACCAATCGTACCGTAAAATTGAGTTCCTGGAGCCTCAGTAATGTTGATGGGTAGTTGGCTTTTCCTCTGAAATTAAACTACAGGTTGACGGACTAATATAAGTATGAATGTATTTATATCTATACTGGATATATTATGCATATGTCTGTTAACCTAACAGTATCTTTGAGTCGCTTAACTTGAAGGTTTGCTAGCTTTTATACTCCTGTGAGGTCTTTTGTGGCTTGAGTTTCAAGTGTTATGCTGAAAATTCTTCTGTTACGTGTGTTGGATGGGTTAAAAATGAGTAGGGCATTGACTTTGTCATTTTTGGTTGCCTGCAGATTGTACAGGGTTTGCAATCAAACAAGCCTTGGCTTCCAGAGGATAGAATAGATAAGGTGTGTTTCAGTTTCTAATCTAAGATGTTTGGCTTCATCATTATGCCATCTCAAATCAATTGAAGTACTTAACATAAAGTCCATGACAATTTTACTTCCAGAATCTAAGTGATGCTGACAATTTGAAGACTTGGTTGAATGAGAAGGAGGCGGAGCAGTTAAGTAGACTCCATTATTGTCATTGTTTTCGCATGGTCTTCTTCTATAGAACTTCCATGAGCACTTATTCATTTTAATTAGTTTAACATGCATTTATGAGGCACCGACTACCATATCAAATTTTTTGTATGCTTGTGTTATATAAATTTATTCTTTACCCATATAGACTCATGACCCAATATACCATTGTATAGTCTTCTCTTGATGATTCTTGTTTTTCATGCTTGTGGTTAACCTGATGTTAAGCTTGCAACCCTTCTGGTATCATACAGTTTGATTGAAATTGTTGAAAACGGACTTTGCATTTAATTATTTTCCTGTGTAATTATTTTGAATTTTATTTTCCTGAATTCATGTGATCCAAGTGGATTCTGTTTATCCTGTTTCTCCTGTAGAACCCCTGGATTCAGCAAACCAGTATTCACTTCTGAGGAAGTATATCTGTAGGTGTTCAATCTGCAAGATAAGGTAATGCTGCAGTTCTTTTCCTTGATTAGGAAGGCAATTTCTCCTATGCATACCTCAACTCTGACTGGTACTTGATTCATATTATATAGGTTGCTAGCGTCAACAAAATTCCAAAACCCAAGCCGAAACTTGAGAAGCCTAAGAAGGTAGAGAACGAGACAAACGCAAAAACTGATACTGAGAGCAATGGAGGGATTACCGAGGGTGCCAACTTGGGTTCCTCTGAGACTCCTGAAAATGGAAGCTCTACAACTGGTTCAGATACAACAGCTGATGAAAAAGTCGATCAAGAGGCTCAGGCTTATGATGAGTTATGATTTTTAACCAAGATAGTCATTACTTATTAGGATCAATCGCAAATACTTTCAAAGTAGACCAAGGGAGGCAACTGACACGAAAAGATAGGAGTAGATGCAATACTTGACGATGTTAGACAGCCAAAGGGTGTCAATCATCGATTCTTAAAAGACTCATTTTCAGAAATACATCAGTCCTCCTGATTAGTTGTAACACTTTGTGGCAGTACGGCCACAAAAAGGAAGGGCCATCCAAATGGAGCACAACATTTGCCTCTTGGGGAGTTCTGATAATGTCCAACTTTTATAGGGACTTTTTGTTGAGGCAAAGATTGTACCAAACATTTCATATTTTACATACGTATATAGTTTTTCCTTATATTTTTCATATTGAATCCTTTGGTATGGACCAAAATGTTGCAAGACTAAGACCTGAAAAAGAATGTTAATATCCCATAATGCTAAGCTACTAAAAGTGTCTTTCCTAAGAAGATTCAGCAGGTTATCGTGTTTTAAGTGCAGAATGATTAGGAAGAAACATGTTCTCATATTTTCTGAATCTTTCTAATGATTCCAAGTAAATCTTCTGCTTTTAATGGTTTAATCAGATGGGCATCCGTCCCTGCCTGAATCATCTTCCTGTCTACATCACCTGAGCTATGTGCTGTTAATGCTATTATGGGAATGTGAACTCCATATCTGCTTTCCTCCTTCCTAATCAGTTGTGTCGCTTCAAACCCATCCACTGGCTCCATCTAATGAAAACATAGTGGGATTCAACATTAGATGCTGTAATTATTTGGTTATAAAAATAAAAAAGGAAATTAAGAGAAAAAAGTCAGGGTTCTTACTACACAGTCCATCAGAATATAATCATAAGGAACCATAGTGGAAGCTGTTTGTTCCTTTTTGTGAGGTAAACACATCCGAACCAGCTCTACAGCTTCTTCTCCATTTTCACATACATCAACAATTGCGCCAAGCTTTTTCAGAATGATCATAGCCATCTTGCGTAACACTCTACTGTCATCAGCCACCAAGAATTTCATTCCACTCAGAGGTTTGCCATTGCTTCTTGCGCCCATATCATATTCTTCTATCTCTGACACTCTAAGGGGGAGCGTTTCTACTGGAGAAATGCTTGAGTTGGACGTGGCAGTAGCCTGAATTGAATCAGGTAACAAAGATTTGTCATCAGTTTGCTTTTCCGGTGGCTGTACGTCACAAGACGGAGATACTGATTCTGTTCTATTCAAATGCTTCAAGTAGGAAGAGACTGAATCTTTGTAAATGTTCTGTGATTGCATTGTACTATCCTTTTTCCTTTTAGAGGAAGCTCCTGATCCCGAAGAGAAGCTGTCCATGAACTCCGGTAGAAGTCCTATAATTCGATACAACCGAGAACCATGAAATGATTGCGTCAGAATTTCATCTTTGGTTTCGATCCTGTCCTGATAAACTCTTGTAATGCTAAGTGAAGCTGGTTTATCTAACCAAACAACCTTGCAAGAACCACTAGGAATGGATCTTTTAAATTCAGAAACAACCCTGTATAGCTCCTGATAAGGACCAGCATTGGCATCAATCACAAGCAACGTAAATCCTAGAGAACTGCTATTTCCAGGAACCTTTTCATCTGTACCATCCAGAGCACTCAAAGGGAAATCCTTATACCCTGTGCCAGAAGTGTCACTTCCAGAACCCAAATCTGACTTGTCAGAGGAATAAACATGGGAAGCATTTTTGCACTTTATTTTCCTTAGTACCTGATGAAGACATTCCCATTGCTCTACAACAGATACTTTTATCCCCAGGCTCTCTATAAATTTCCTTGTAGTTCTTCTCCTTTCTTCATCTTGAATTAGCAAAACAATACGCGACCTATCAATTCCGGGACTAGAACAAATCATAGACAACCGGGGACTGCTGGCAAGAATAGTGAAGCTAGGAACACGAGTCCTAATATCATTTTCCGAATTTGGCGTTTCACGGGTATCAGATGTAGTGAGAAAAATATTGAACTTGAAGCAAGTTCCTTTTTCTCTGATCGGTTTATCAACTATCTCAACTTCACCACCCATCAGTCTTACCTGGTTTTGACATAGAATATCATTAGCACATTACATCCTACTTACATTTAAGCTGATTCAATCACGTGAGCAGGAAACACAGTAAGGTATGAAATACGAAGTTTAATAGATAAGAACAATGGTTGATTGTGGACGAGTTTACGTACCAAAGATTGAACAATTCCTAGTCCTAGTCCAGTGCCTCCTTGTCCCGGAGCAGTTTCTTTGACTTTAACAAAATTTTCAAAGACTGAACTTCTCCTCTTTTAGTATTCCTTCACCTGTGTCTTCCACTTCAAACATAAATTCCATATAGTTAAGATTCTGTTTCACTACATTTATTGCTTCCAAGTCATTTCCTTCTTTTTCTTTGCAAAATAAGCATGAAAAGTGTTCCCAGAAACTGTTCTAATTGCCTGCAATTATCATGCTCGACAAATTCAGTTTTTTTAGCCCAAGCTCAAACGGAAACATGCCCCTCAGATGTAAACTTTACAGCATTACCCACTAAGTTACACATGATTCGTTTTAGCCATAGCCTATCTCCTTTTACGATGAAAAATTTAAGAATGGAGCTGTCACAAGAGTCCAACACTACATCTACACCTTTTCTCAATCCTATGGTATAATAGAAATCTACTACCTCTTCAAGAAGGTAAGCTATATTAAACTCCTCTTCTTCAAGCTGCATCTTACCAGCTTCAATTTTTCTTGTGTCAAGGACATCATTTAATAGACCTGAAATTGATATTTATATTATAGAAGAAGAATTAGCTGCTTCATCGAAATTTGGTAAGAAAGACATGAATTGGAAGTACTAATCTCTAAGTTTACCAACTAAATCTTTTGCATAGCCATCCATCTATTTCAGGTATGTCTTCATCTTGGAATTAGGAGATACTTCGCCATAGCATATCTCAATCCAACCCGTAATTCCTGCCAGTACATTGAGAATGTCATAGTTAGCACTAGCAAAAGCATTACTTTTGTTCATGTTCTTTTTCTCCGCTTGTTGAGTTGCTTCCCATTGTTTTATCAACGTTGATCGTATGAACGTGTCATTCACTGCAGCCGTAACAATCAATGACACAAAAAAGTGGATAGAGATTACCATTCCAATCATCATTCCTACCAGCAAAAAGAGAGCATTTCTAGAGTTCCTCTGAAAAGTGTGCAATAGTACATTGTAGGGTAAAGCCAATACGTAGACATAATCCATATTTTGAAATATTAGATGTGAAAATAAGCAGAATTTGAACAAGTTATAGAAATTGATAATGAAAATTGTTTCAAGTGAAGGATGAGCCTATGTTTCCGTATGTCAGATTTCAGGAAAGATTGTGTTAGTTCTCCTTTGATCTCCATATGCATAGCAAATAAATTTAGTCGTTCTCTTTTGCTAGTTTATCTATAACAGATTACATCCTTGTTATTGGTTGCATCTTTTTATAGACATCAAACGGGGATCAGAAAATTACTGATGGAACTCTCAGAATTACAAGTGTAGAGCAATAAACTTGATACTTAGTTTCCCCAATCTGAACAGAAGAAACCTTTTGCCCTCCGTCACCAGGTATGCATGAAAGTTGTTCAACATGATTCGGATTTCCTCTCACTAGTGACCACAAGGACACTAGTGACCACAAGGACACTAATTTCCCATTCACCATAACTCTCGTGTTCGTTAGTCCTCCTGCAAGTTCTTTCTCATCTTGTGTTGCTAAGAACCAGCTCCCGCCATTAAGAACCAGACCATGCAGGAAGTTAGCTAATGCTTTCACCGGAAACCCGAGAGAGACAACTCCTCGTCTATTTACACTAAATGCGTTCAGGAAAAGATCTTCATCTCCGTTAATTCCTCTTCTTGTTGAAGCATAGCCATTAGTACTGTTCAGTGCTTCTAGGACCAAGCCTGCATCGAACCTGATGGAAAAATTAGACTTGAAGGGAACTCCCTCATGTTTTCCAGTATTAGGGTCGACAGTTTGCTTATACGAAGTGAAGGGTTCCATGAAGTTTTTGTTCATGTGATTGGATAAACCTGTACTGCTGTTAGAAAACATTGCAAAAGTTTGATTTCCATCATAGTAATACGAGAAAAATGAACCTTCAACTCCTATGTACATGGCATGAGATACGTAAGGAACTACTGAAAGTGCATTGAACAATAAGGGTGCCACCTGCAAGAAAATAGTTTCAGATCATGAACTGTGTAAGCTTAAATAAGTAAATTTACAATTTCTTTTGATAAATATCCTTACCTTGCATTCGACACTAGATGGAACCAGATCACTTCCATTCAATGATGAGGCGACCAGTCGAGCTAAACTAATTGCAGAAGAGTTTACAGGATGCAATAACTTAACTGAAGAAGTTTCAAGTTGTGTTTGTAACATAGAGCTTAATTGGTGGAAGTCCGAATCTATGCTCTTCTCCATCTGCTTAACCACACTATACCACCATGGAACTGTAATGATGGGGATTAGCAGCACTCCAATGGTCTGCATATTCAAGTTTTTTCCGACAAACTATGAGCACAACAAATTTCTTCGTAGGAAAATCATAAAACCATTTTGAAACAAAACCAAACAAATGTTAGAGAAATGAAAAAAAAAACTCTTCGAATCACACATAACCTTAGAATTTGTTCTGATTGTTTTTAACTTAGTTTTTCTTTAGTAGTAATAATGATCAAGTATTAATATTGCATGATGTTGTTTTCATGGAGTTCATCACCAGAAGAATGAAGCTGAAGAAAGGCCTCGAAGCTATCAGCAAGTTGTGCTTCATTACATGATCCTTAAACTGTGACGCCAATGTCATTTTTCTGCATTTGCAAAGAACAAACATAGAAGATCAACGATATAGTTATCTTCCAAGTCATGATCTAAGGAATATCATATCTCTCTCACTTTCTCCTAATGCGAATGCAATTGCAACCATGTCAAACTTCCATCCAAAATAGTTCTCGAAGAAGATATAAGCAATAAAATCCATAACTCTTCGGATTTTAGCCTCTGATTTTGGTTGGAACTTAACAAAAATGGAAAAAGAATCGACCTGTGGATTTAGTACCTCTAAGTTTAGATTTGGAATACCAAAACAATTATGTACATAAATTGTTATGCAGGTACTTGCAACAATGCTTAATTCACTATCTGCTTCACAAATTCGTTCTTCCTTTCAGATTTTCAACACTTATTATCAACTTTTTCCTCTTAAATTGCGGAATTCCTGAATTGTTTGATGAGATTAAATTTATTTTTTCCTTGCTTCAGGATTTGTGTCTTTTTACTAGAAATTGTCAGTAATCCAAACTATTTATTAATAATTATCTCTTTTTTTCTTATCTTTTGACTTTTGACATGGAGGGGTTAATATGTATATGTAAAGAAGATCACAATCAAGAAACGTAATCTGGATACATTAAACAACACATGATGTACACAGTAACAAGATCAGAAAGGTAAATTTAACAAAAGGAAATTGCATTATATAATATCTGTGCAGATCTTGAAACATTTAAGTAGCAGATGAATTAGTTCTTTGCAGTTCATGATCGGCCATTTAATGTTTTGGACTTTTTTGTAGTAACTTATATTAGGCAATGTCCACAAAATGATTATAGGTTACGGCCACAATATCTTCTTTTCTTCAGGAGATTTTAAGAATCTTACAAAATCATAAATATCATTATGATACTCACTTTTTTTCCAATTCTTGATCTTCTTTTATAAATATTAACCCATTACAAATGGTCTTTTTTCCTCAATATTAATCCCAAATTCAATTTTCTAACTTACACATTAACTTGTGCAGGTAGAAATTTGGTACATGATCTTTGAGGATATTGTCATTTCTAATCTAAGCACATCTTAACTAGTAACTATAAGGCCTTGCAAAACTTATTGTTCATTACAATATGCAGACATGAAGCTGTGTTCCCAAAAGACCAAAAATTCTCTGTTGTCTTCCCGTTATCCAAGATTGTGTAACTCTATACTTAGGTAAAGTAAATTTACTAGCCATTGTAACCATTCTTATGTGACTTCTGCCATCTCCATGCTATCCTTAAACTCTCTTCAAGATCTGTAAACTGAGCTGACCAATTCATCTCTCTGTATATCTTAGAAGGATCACTGTAAACTTCAGCGTAATCCCCCGGTCGACGGCTAAGAAATTCGACTTTAATGTCAACACCTGTTGCCTTCTTACATGCTAAAACAAATTCCTTCACTGATCTACCTGTAAATGCAATAGAACTATGTAACCCTTATCACCTTAGAACATGAATAAGAGGTACATTATGTGTTCAAAGTTCAAACCTTTTCCAGTGCCAACGTTGTAGATACCAACTTTCCCACGTTTAGCATGGGCAAGAGCTTTTACATGAGCATCAACCAGGTCTGTGACGTCAATATAATCTCGTATGCAGGTCCCATCTGCTGTTTTGTAGTCTGTACCTCTGACCTACAATCATTAATCAAGTTCATTTTTAACTTGGATTCTTTTCTAAACTTTTTGTAGATATGCAGAACTGCCCTCTTTTTCTGTCAGATGTTACCTTCAGTCCAGGTATGATTCCTCTAGCTGCATCAAAGCAAGCACCGGATATTCGACCATGCTCACGGAGTTCAGGCCTAGGAGCTTCCCCTAATCTCCCATCTGGGTCTGATCCAATCACATTAAAGTATCTGAAAAGTCCAGATTTTATCAGTCATCCTCAACTACACACACATCCTGATTGTTTTCCCAAAATTCAGACTGGAAGGTTTACATGAGACTGATAACGCTTGACAGCAGAGTAGAACTGACCGTAGGATCATGACAGCCATGTCATTGGTTTTGGAGAAGTCAATTATGATATCTTCAGCCATCTTCTTGGCTTTCCCATATGGATTGATTGGAGCCTGGAACAAAATTTTCAATGGAAACAACAAAATGAGCCTTATCAGAGTCTCAGAACAATATGATTAATCTCAGTAATTGGCATAGAAATTAAAGAATCTTACTTGAGGGGTTACTTCTGTAATTGGCATCTTGTCAGGCTCTCCATATGTTGCACAAGTACTAGAATAGATCAATGTCTTCACATTGTGTGCAGCCATTGCCTCCAAAACAACCAAGGTGTTGGAAGTAATGTTATGATAGTATCTGCAAAAGATTATGAACATTGAAATTATGATGCTTACAAATGTAATAAGAAAGGACAGACCCTGGTATAAGAACAGATGAAGACTGGAAAAAAGGAAAAGTAGAGCTCACCTAAGAGGCTCAAGGGTACTTTCCCCAACATAAGCAACAGCAGCAAAATGCATCACAGCATCAAAAGCATTTTCAGCAAATATTTTGTTTACCTGAACTACTGTTAAGAAAAAGTCTACATTACATTATTAAGCACAACTGTACATGAAGGAAATGTCATCTGGATACTACTTTTTCATCTCCCAAGTCAGCATATATGAATTGAAGTCTTCCAGGCTCAGGATATAGCTTCTGCAGAACTTTAACAGCACCGAGATTCCCTCTAGAAAGGTTGTCCTGTCAACCAAAACAATAGCATGTAAGTCCAGACAGTCTTGTTTAGACTCGAATTAAACTTAGAACCGGATTCTTCTGTATGGAACATGCCACTATTGTCACTCGGTACGAGTCCTTCAACAGTCGAAGTGCGGCATGAGAGCCTATGTAACCAGCACCTCCAGTAACTAATACATGTGTCAGCCCCAGTTCATGACGAGAAAACTAGAGATCAAGCAAAAAAGCTGTTAGATGTGGGTGAATTGCAAGATAGTTACAAGACCCTCTCAAGGTAGTAGTAGCATACCATAGCAGCGTTGTTAGTGCTTGATGATTGGAAGAGAGCAAGAATACAAATTATAAGGATAACAGCAGCAGCAATGGCCTTCCCAGATAAATGGGGTTTCCCTCTGGAATCCGTTAAATCCATGCCTAAACAGGACAAGATATGAAGTTTTTATTAACATTAGTTCCACATCAGAAATCAGTCTGAAATTTCTTCTGCAATGTGTAAAGGTCAATTTAGAACAGGGTCTCTCATTAAGAGGTAAAACATTAATTTATCTAAGCAAGCCCTTCTTTAGATTCTCATATTCAGTTTGGTTGCTACCATTTCTTGGAATAGTCCATTCGAAGGTGTTAAAATAAAATTACATACATGCAGATGCATATATTTGTCTTTCCATGTTAAGAAGTTTAAATTCCTGATGACTGCCTTAATGAGCAACAGATGCATCAGGAAAATTATTTCCAGGAAACGTTAGAAAAACATTGCAGACAAAACTGCATTCATAAGGAACCTAGAATCATCACAAGAACTTGATGATTAAATTTATTTGAATGCATCTACATTTTCTTAATGTTTTCTTCTTCCACTGTTGTATTTTCTTAATAGAAAAAACAGGATCAGATTGCAAAAACTTGCCCAACAAAGAGTAGTTACGAAATCGTAGGTCCAACAACCTTATGCAGGAGCCGTAACAACCTTAACAAACTTATCTAGGAATAGTAACAAACTTATCTAGGAATAGTAACAACACCAGGTTTTTCTTAGGTCAAAGTAGAAATGGCAGATTCCTTGTACACATTCACCAGCTAGAAATCGTAAACTACTTGATCATTTTGATTAGGAAACCGAAGAAAGAGAAAATCCCTGTTTTCAATTCGGAAACCATACTGATAATTCAAGAACTATGACAACATTCTATACCAGCAAGAAAAGTTGAAGAAAAGAACTCACCTCTAGGGGGAAAAAGAAAAGTTGACAATGGAAGTTATGGTCTTGACTGGAAACTTTTCCTGAAGAAACTCAACTGCAGACGCAATTGTTGAAGGTCATGAACGCGAACAGGCAACGATGCTTACAGTCTAACAAAATCGTTGATCAAACTATAATCTGTCATGAATGTAATCTCATCCTGAAACTGCAGGAAATCTGTCTGCTGAAGAAATCCAATGAAAAGTCAACTTAAACCAGCAAATCTAAAACAAAAGCCGCCCATGGAAAGACCATAAATATAATACAATAGTATCTTTGAAAATTTATGAGCAATCCATATCAAAACAGCCAACCGAAAGAGCCATGGAACAAATCGTTAATTCCGATACTAGATATTTAACCGATACATGATTAAATATTTCAACTTCAAAACAACTGGATTAAGAATTTTCTTACGAGCAAGAAAAAGAAAGCAGAACACAAAACCAAAAAGAAACAAAAGCTGACAAAAGAACACGCGGAACTGACCAGAAACGGGGGAAGCGGAAAGAATTGAGAGAACCCAGCAGAAGAAACGAAGAGTTCTTTCTTTGCATTAAATGGTATAAATGACAAGTGGCTTTTGGAATATGTAAAAACGGAAGTCAACGGATACGACGTAACAAACGAAAGAACGAGAAAAGCTGTTACGTATTGTAAAATGAAGGAACTGAAACAATCAATAATAATATAACATAAAATCTAGCAAGCCAAAAGTCCAAGTGTAGTGTGGAGATGTTGTTTGAAGAACTCTCCGTTGAGAGAAAACATAGGATGGAGGGACCAAGATTGTGAAAGAAATTAAGACCGACCCTGAAAGTGATAGGAAAAGATAATTAAACTGAGATGGCGAGGACATGGAGAAGAGTTATGGCGGTTTTGGTTTGGACCCAGACCAGGTCTTCAGGAGATAGCGTTTCCAAAAGGGAACAGAGGGGAGAGCTCAACCATGTGAGTGTAGCCACGTTTTTTGCCCACAAAAGCTATTCTAACGCTGGCCTTTCACGTTGCTGTCCATGCACACCTATGATGTGTGTAACTTGTGATCAAAAGCTTACATTTTGTTTAACATTCTTCTCCACAAGCAACATCTTCCATGGACATGGACATTGTGTCAAACCTTTTAAATGTTCTCTTTTCCCATCGAAAGTAAGATTGGTGTGTACATGTATTTATTCATGAAACTAATAACTTGCACGTATTATTTATTTTCCCCTTCTTTAATCATAAATTGCATATAAATTAACTTAATTATATAACTAATGAACAAACGAGAAAATATTTTCAAAAATATATATTTATTGTTTAGAAGAATTAAGCGATGAAATTAAAATATGTTTATTATTTATAATATTAATAACCACTTAAATCCATCAATTACTATTTATATAATAAAATTT
>JANIHZ010000003.1:4005060-4021003 GCA_027478365.1 Erythroxylum rufum | reverse complement strand
ATATATTCAAATTTATTATTATGATGTATAATTATAATAATTATATAATATATAGTTCGGTCCGGTTTTCAAAACATAGCCTACAAGGGCTCCTCCATACTTAACTACGTTCTAGACTTCGAGTCAAGTGGCTTTAAATCTTGTGAGGGAGAGCTTTATCGCTTGAAAGGGTTCTTACTCAACTTAAATTCGGATTAGTCGGTTTCCATGCGGCGTTGAGTTAGTACAGTAGGGGTGTGAGTCAAAAGCTTTTCTGCTCTAATCTCTCGATTTATGTTTTTTTTTTATTGAGCCTTACGTATAAGGCTTATTTAGTGCGAAGTATTTAATTGACATAATTTATAAGTTAGTGTGTCAATTCGGAGATTTATTTAATGTTCATTTAAAGAATAGCGATCGCCGGGTTCCTTCGTTAAAACAGACGGTATTTTTATAAATTTAGAACTTTTTTTACATACGGGATTGATATAAAGTATAAAAAAAATTAAAAAAAATTAAATTTAGCTATACCTAATCCCACTTAGTCATATACATGTCAAGTTTAGTAACCACAATAAATCGATCTTACCTGATTAATATATCGGAAGGGTCGAAAGATTCTAAGAAATCTATCATTTCCAGATCTACTGAAACTCATAAATTATTAATATTATAAATCAATTCTTGCCGAATGCAATTATGCTACGGTGCATCCAATTGGCAAACATGTGGCACATCAAATTGCGCCTTTTAAGTTATACACCAAGAATGAAACCAAACAAACACAATATTCATCGAAGGCCATGTGTGAGTACAGTATATTTGACAATACACTGTGCTCCAACCTTGCTGCCTATGATCCTGATTTGTTTACAGATAAAGTTAAAGTAGGAACAAGGAAATGCCTTAATCAAGTCAGAAACAAATATTATACTAATAATTGTGCTACAGAATTGAATTGGAGGACAAACAATGAAAAGGATTAAACAGGGTTTGACGATATTCCAGAGAGTAGTAAGTGCTAAGTACTATATCTTTCTAGGCATAATATTGCTAAATGAATACATGAGAAAGTGGAATTTGAACAATAGCAGTTTATATCTAATCAATAAGAGGGAGTGCAAGCTATGCAAGCAAGCAAAAGAATGGCAGAAGAAGCTCCATCCTCCTCAAGATTGGAGCTGCTCCTCTTGAACTTGCAAGTTTTCCCTTTGTTGCACTGAACCTGCTTCTGCTTCTGCTTCTGCTGATATTGCAGGTAGCTATAACTCTCTCTGTCCCTGACATGGTTCTGTAGTTCCTGAGCTTGCTGTTGCCTCTTCTTCATTGTCTTTGGTTACAATGATTAGTATATTGGAGGTAGCTAGAGAGATTGAGAGAGGGAATGTGAGAGAGAGAACTGAGAAGTTTATTGCAGAAGGGGTAAACATACATGGTTCTCAATTTATAGAGCAAACTTGTGCCAAAATGCCCTTGTATTCTACTCATATTAACCTTTTTGTGGGACCTTTGGGTCTCCATGAGTTCTAATACTATTCTCTTCTTAGTTATAAAATAATTAAATTTTACGACTAAATTAGACTTAAAAACCATCAATTTAGATAAAATTTTAAATTGCACCAGAAAATTTTGATTGGTTTGAGGGATCATAATAAAACATAATATTTAGTCTAAGATTCTGTTGGTTTCATATGAATCCCCTTTTCCTTTTTATTAGAAGTTTTGCATTGTAGACATTTGGAATTTTTAATATTTTTTAATCATTACTAGTGCAGACTATTATACATATAAGAGAATTTATTATTCTCCAATATTAGAAAAATATACTATAGTTGTTTGAGGATCTAATCTATACTTCTTAGCTATAGATATGATGCATTGGGTTACAACCAATATGAAACAAAACTCATATGATCATTCCAGCTGGAAGCACTTGGCTAGTTGGCTATTCTGCTATTTGGATTCTCTTCCAAACCCTCCACACATCTATAATGATCAGCAACATGATGATCTTTCTTAGCTGTAATGGTCTTGGTCCTTAAACAAAACTAGAGTCTAAGCAAGAGCCGTCTCTTGTTTAACATACACACGACAAATATGCATCTAGACCTGAGCAACTAACTAATCATACAACAAACAAAGAAAATGATTATATGATTGGGAGAAAATGATTATATGGTTGGGTCGTGCACTAAAGTAAATAATAGAAGAAGAGATTCTTTATGCATCCACTGTAGTATTTTTGCAGTGATCTCATTCATTTTGTCGCAGGTGACTTTTTCATGTGGAAAGCCATGTGATCATGTTCTCCTTCTCTTCAGGTACAAGAGGGCCCTCATGGAAATGTGTAAAAGTTAATTGTTTATACTAATTGTATACCGTAGGCTTCACTCTTATTAGATTGCTCTCATTTGGCTCCTAATTTTGAGTTTGACAACTGATAGAAACTTGTTACTTTTTGTAGGACATGGTTATTTGTAGGACATGGTTAGGATACACTCTTACTTCAATGTCAAGCAACTTGGTTGACTAATTTTGTGAAGGGGTTCATGAACGTTACTTTGTAAATTTGTTGTTTATAAAAACTAAGATAAGGTCAACTTATTGTAAAGTACATTAGTGCAAATGCGTATCAATTCAATAAAGAGATAGAAGAGTGTAAAGGGAATCTTCATTTTACCTTCTGCTATTACTGGTTTTCATCTGAAGAGGCAAGCAAGTTGTTGCTGCGAGTTTTAATTTGTTGGACAAGGAAGGACCAAAGATTGAGTCCTTTGCTTGTTGTGATTGAAACAGACAAAAACGTAGATGAGACTGGGGCTAGGAGACCATAATTCTGAATATTGAAGGACCATGGTTAAAGGTGGAATGTTGAGCATTCTAAGTACAAGCCATTTTGGATGTTTTGACCAAACCTAGGCATGGGGTTAATACCCAGTTCAGATCCCATGTATGTATACTCATTTTTCCTATTTTCCTTTTATTAGATGCCCCTGAAATACTGTGAGGAATGCACATGTAGATGTTGTCATTTTATATCACTATGTGCATTCTTCAAAATTTCATGAGTTAGACATCCTGAATTGAGTCATTTCTAAAGATTCATTCATAAAAACACTAAAATATATTATTAATTAGTTGAATTAAATTCATCGTTTAATTTTTAAATAAGTCACTTAAAATATGTGATAATGCAAAATTATGGCATATTTTTAAAAATTGAACTAATATGTATTTAAAGAATAAGGATCTGTTATAGAAAAAAATTGAATATTTTTCTTGTATTTATTTAACATAACTTCTTTTTTTCTTCTCTTTTTATTTATCTTTCTTCTCAAATTCTCTATTGGCTCATATCTCTCTAGGTTAGTTTTTATTATTCTAAACTTTTTTAATTTGTGATAAATTCTTGTTTAGTGTATTGTCACCTTGAATTACTATATTACCTATTACGTAATGACACTATTTATTTTCTCAATTTCTATTGTATACGAACATGTTTTATCATCTTTTGAGAAATCGAATGTTCTTTAGTACTGTTGAATTGATTAAAGAAGAAACCACAAGCCATATTCGGAATTCACTTTCATCAAGTTTGCATTATAAAGTAATATAATCATTTCAATTTGCATTGGAGAACGGATAAGGAAAAGCTTTAATAAATGATATGCAAACAATTATTGTTTCTTTTTACTTTTTTCAACCATGATGCTTCCATTTGCCATTAAATGTGCCTCACTTTTTCTAAATATTTTTTTTGACATATGAAATAATTGATTAATGGAGTTACAAAAAAATATTGTACAGGAGGAGGACACCACATCTGTCGTTGCCTTATATACACCAAGCCAGTCCATAGCAAAATACCTACCAGGCATACTATGCAAAAACAAAAGGATTAAGAACAGTTGTCATATATGTCATCTAGCTCTCATACTTGGGTCACTCGATACTCCTCTTTCCTACCCACAATGCTTGCTCTAATCTCGTTCAGAATGTTGTTCACTAGCTGATATTTATCAGTTTCTACCTACGTGTACAATCTAGAGTTTCTTCCAAAGATAATAGATAGAATAAATGAAAGCAACTTTAAACAATAAGGCATTTTCCTTATCCGGTTGTATTCGATAAATATACCGGTTCAACGTGATTTGCCAGTCATACACCAAATTCTCAACAACCACCATATATTGGATACTACTCCAAACTACTAAGGAATACACACCAGAAAAGTACAGATGGTTACGGTCTTCGTCAACTGCGTGGCACAACACACACTCCTTATCTTCTGGATTAATCCGACGACATTTTGTATGCAATCGATTCTTAATTGCCAACCAAGCAATGAAGGATGCTCTCAGGCTCAAGAATTGTTGCCATATTTGGTGATACCACAGTACTCGATTGACATTAGGCCAAAATACCCAAAAGCATGACTTATTAGAAAACACACAACTAGAATGCAAAGTCCAAGAAATCGCATCCGGTTGAGTGTCATTGCCAAGTGGAGGGAGGTGCGCAACCAGTGATTCTGATCCCCGAAAGTGCTGTCTCTATGCTCCATCCGAAATAAGTTCAGCTACCTTAGCATCCCTCAGTAGCCAGTTATGGATATGAGCAAGAAATGGGTTACTGGCTAAAGGGCTCAAGTCGCACCAATTATCCACCCAAAACTAGGTTTCTTTACCTCCATTGATACGATATTTAATAAATGGGTAAAAGTACGGTCGTAGTTTCAGCACCTCATTGAAGAACACCAAAAAGTTGAAGGAGGGCTTCAATTGCCAGAAATTGTGTTGTTGGATATGGAAGTGGTGAACCCATTTAGTCCATAGGACTTCTTTGTCAGTGATTAGCCGCCACAATTGCTTACTGATAAGGATCCTTTGCAAAGTAACCGAGGACCTAATTCCAAGTCC
Source organism: Erythroxylum rufum (assembly GCA_027478365.1). Taxonomy (NCBI): domain Eukaryota; kingdom Viridiplantae; phylum Streptophyta; class Magnoliopsida; order Malpighiales; family Erythroxylaceae; genus Erythroxylum; species Erythroxylum rufum. The sequence continues at coordinate 4,016,105 of JANIHZ010000003.1, read as the reverse complement.
TCCCTCTTTTTTGGACCAAGTTAACTCCCTCCAATTAACTTCAACATCACCACCAGCATCATATCTCCTAGGCCATAAAAACTTTTTAAGCAATCGGTCAATCTCCTTAATAAGCTTACGAGGAAGTATGGTATGGGTGAGATAGTGAATGTGAAAGCTCGAAAGTACTAATAAGATTAAAGATAATAGCCTTTTATAAGATAGAAACCAATTTTTCCACGATAAAACTCTAGCTTTAATTATCTCCAGTATAGAGATACAGTACAAATACTTAAGCTTTTTAGGAGCGATCATCATTCCTAGATAAAATATCAGAAGGTGTGGTTGGAGAGGAAGATCAGTAGCATTTTGAAAATCCTGAGGCTTTTAAATATCAGAAGATAAAATCAAACTACTCTTCTCCAAACTGATTCGTAGACCTAACCACTGAGAGAAGGTAGACAAGGCATCTAGATATAGAACCTCAAAAGCCAGATCTACTCATGTATATAGATATAGAAAACAAAAACATGAAATGTAAGATGTTTACATACCTTTTCGACAATCTCCTTCGTTTTTTAATCTTCTCCGCGTTAGGTTGTTGTAAACCACAACGATCAACATAGACTATCTCTAATGAAAGTCTACATAAAGATAAAAGGATGAAACATCACTAGGAGATGACTAGAATTATTTATTTGTGCTAGCAAAGACAATAACCATTATGAGAGTTAGAGAGAAAAAGAGTGTGTGTGAGAGAAAAAAAAACTTTCTTTCACTTGTGTCTTATATAAGATACACAAAAATCATCTTTATTTTCTGCACCATTTGGCCTTCCATAACCCCCATCACTAATGGAGAGTTATGGGAAGTTAATTGTCATAAATAGTATACATTAATAGAAGTTATGGGAAGTTAATGACTATGAATAACATACATTAATGGAAGTTTTAGAAAGTTAACGACCATATTGGCAGCCAACAACACTTGTTTCTAATCCACCCCATGCAATATTTTCTACCACGATCACATCGCGATATAATCCTAAAACACTATCTCATATCTTGAATCACCATTCAAGATCATTTTACTCATTATTCGGATCTCCTAAATGTGTGACCTATTAGGTTTCCGGTTATGTTGGCCACTTAGATTAACACTTAATTCAAGTAAGTCAAGAGCGGTTTGGATTAACACTTAATTCAAGTAAGTCAAGAGCGGTATCCAGCAACATGTCACGACCCTCGATTGATCGGAAAGTCAGTGGTTTGACTACAAACCCTTCCATATGCAATGTTGTCATGCAATTCGTTCTTTCATTGTCTATAACCCACTTAGCTCAGAGTACGGTCAAAGTGTCAACTCCCACTATACTGACTACATTACATTTAGTCCAAGTGATATTAGATCTTGTCTTGAGGATCTTAGTACTCTATGTATCATTGAAAACTCTCTTCATGACACATATCTACTCTGGCCAGAGCCTCCCAAGTAATGACCCCCATAAGCGATCATGGGTATTATCTCCTTCTATCAGGAATGGTGAATCCTTTATTGGCTACTCAATTACCTCCGAATACCTCAAGTTGTATCCAATCACCATCCTATGAGTAACCCCTGAAAGGCACCGATGAATGGAGTCAAAGCACAAGATCAGTATATGAGATATCCTTGAGCACCTTAAGTCAAAGGATACTTCCACCATTGCTATGATAAGACTATCATTGACACTGGAATAGAATATTCATATGATTGTCTCATAGTAGGTCAATCCAATGTACTTACTACCCTTAGTAAGCATCTACATATTAACTCTAAACAACTTATGTCTACAGCTTATGAGATCTACTATTTGATCCAATCAAGGAGTATATCATATGCTAGTCTATTCGGATTAATGATATCCCATCTCATTAATCCTACGACTAGGAAAAGTTTAGATACTAACATAATTACACATGATAGGAATCTCATTATCATGATCTTATCATGATTTCCTCCATGCTATGTTTTTTATCAAGGACTTCATTAAATCAATTAAAGATCGACATCAAATCCATAAATGTATGAACATCAAAATAATGAAAAATGCCTTGATTAATCATAAGATGATTTGTACAATAAGTGCTAAAGTGATTGCCTTTAGAGCACTTCTCTAATACAAGATAGGTATCGGATTACATAAGGTGTAATCATTAATATCCATAACATAAAAATCTACAAAAAACACGAACTTATTCACCTGCACCAAAACATCCTCAACCATACCATCAGGATAAGTATTAGTGCAGTTAGCCAGTTATGTAATTACACTTGTTTCTTTCAAAGGCCCAAGTTCAAAAAAGCATAAATCGAACGAGGCATCACATTAATAGAAGCACCCAAATCCAGCATAGCTCTATTGATCACAGTATTACCAATTTTGCAAGGAATGTTAAACATACCTAGATCTCAGTATTTTGGAGGCATCTTGTCTCCGAATACGGCTGACACATTCTCACCCATCATCACTTTCTCATCACCTCTCAGTTTCCTCTTATGTGTACATAGTTCTTTGAGAAATTTGGCATACCTTGGTACTTGCTTGATTGTTTCGAGTAAAGGTATATTGACTTCTACCTTTCAGAAAGTCTCCAATATCTATTTTTCCCTCTCCTCCTTGTTTGGTCTTATCAATCTCCTCGAAAGAGGTGGAGGGTTAGTTTTAATAATATTGGGACTTTTGAAATTTACCTTCGTACTCGATGATGGATTTTCTTCCTTTTCCAAATCCTTCGCATTCTCTTCCTCGGTAGCAATATTTGATGGGGTTCTTTTAGGAACCTCAATCTCCTTTCGCCCCTCAGGGTTATGGCACTGACATTTTTCAGGTTCACCTTAGGTTGTGATGGCAATTTTCCTCCACCTTGCGATTCTAGGCAATTGAGCCTTATTGTCATCTGACCCATTTGGTGTTCCATGCTTTGTTGGCTTGCTTTTATCTCCTGCCCATTTTGTTGTAAACCCTGTTGCAACTGCTGCTGCATATTTTGATGTAATTGTTGCATATCCTGTTGAAATTGCAAATTGTTAGCAGCAAGATTATTAACAAGTTCTTCTAAAAATGTAACTGAATTGGAAGAAGAAGCTCCTTATGCTCCTTGTTGCCTTGGTTGAAATTCTTGTGCTTCTTACGACTGATTTTAGAACTGATTTTACTATCGGTTCCCTCCATAACTCAAGTTGATGTGATCTCTCTAACTTGGGTTATACGTCTGCGAGTACGGGTTGTACTGGTTCGAGAAGTTCCCTCTTGTAGCATTCATGTACTACATACTCCCCTTTTGCAACATTGGGCACTCATTATTTGGATGACTCGTGTTTGAACGTATCTCGCACACTTTCACTTGTGCCTGTCCAACTGCAATCTATCCTACAAAAGATGTTAGTTCATTTAAACGATGTTCAATGGATGAAGTGCTTACCTTATTTACTCGTCGAACCTCATTACAAGTGCCGAATTGTTGGGTGTTTGAAGCCATCCACTCAAGTAATATCTTGGCTTCAAAGGGAGTCCTCTCGTAAAGTTACAGCTCACCGCATCAACCAAACTCCTCTCTATCGGTAGCAATCCTTCATAAAAATATTAGATGAGAAGTTGCTTCGGTATGTTGTGGTGTGGACAACTGGAACACAACTTCTTGAACCACTCCCAGTACACGTAAAGGGATTCTCCATTGTTCTGCTTAATACCACATATCTCTTTTCGAATACTTGTTGTCTTTGAGGCTGAAAAATATATTTTCAAGAATAACCCCTTCATCTCTAACTAAGTATTCACGCTTCCAGCTGGTAATCAAATAGCCAATCCTTTGTTTCATCTTTGAGTGAGAATGGGAAGGCCCTCAATATGATCTGCTCATTAGTTACCCTGTGAGGCTTCATGCTCAAACACACCACATCGAGTTCCTTAAGATGCCTATGTGCATCCTCACTTGCAAGACCACGAAAGTTAAGCAATAAATGAATTAATCCAAATTTTAACTCAAAGGTAACATGTTCAGCGAAATTCAAAATTGTTATGTATAATGGTCTTTGAGTTAAATTAGGTGTAGCCAACTTCATTAGAGTTCTTGATTTTGCCATCGTGTCTTCAGATTCTGATTCCAATTCGTCTACCACAGTTGTTCTTGCTTCCTTACGCAATCTCCGAATCAAGTTGCTTAATTTCTCTATGAGAAGATCTAGTCACTACCATGGACCAACACTAACGAACAATTAAAAATTAATAAGTAACAAAAAGAATGATTATAAACAAATATATTCACAAAATACTAACTAAAATCAAATACGAAAATTAAACTATCACACTCCCCAGCAACGGCTCCAAAATTTGACAGCGCGGGTCAAGTGCACTACAAAAAATTACCTGATTCTGCACATTAAAATTTTTAGGTATGGTAAGTCGAGATCGAATCCATAGGAAATGTTTGGTTAATTTTTGTAACGAAATTAATTGATTCAAGGAAAATATATGGGGGCTTTTTGGATTTTAAGTAATTTAGAAATTAAAGTAAAAGTAAACTATTGAAAACAAATTAAAATAAGCAATTGCAAATGAGAAAAGTGTCAAATATAAGTAAGGTCTAATTCTAAGGTCAATCTCAGCCTAAACATGATCAAGCATATTCCATCATCAAAATGTCTTTACAACTCTCTTCAGACTATTGATCTGAGACTAATAGAACGTTCAACTACTCCCGATTTTTCCTTAAGTTGTGTTTAATCAAAATATGATCATTAATTAAACCTAACTATTGAATAACCTAGGATACGATCTTTAGATTCAATTTAGTAGCCATATTACGAATTGGAAAACGATCAATATTGGCAGTAACCTTACTCGTTCGGGTTATGTAACCTAAGTTATGTTGTTCCTAACGATTAACAATCATTAGATGCTACTTAAAAACTTGAAAAGTAATGATTACAGATTATATTCAATGTTTTAGCAATAGGTTTGAAATAAAACAATCAAAATAACGTACTAAGATCATTCATTCCAAAATCCAATCAAATCAACACCAACAATACAACAATTCAAAAAAAAATTACAACTTTAAAATGATAAAAATAGCTTAACTATGACTTGGCATCAATATTTCTGTTGAACCAACATCGAGAAACTAGCATTCTATCTCTATTTTTATGCTCCAATCGTGAGTTATGTTCTCCATGTGCTTTGGTGGTGAAAAGAACGAATAAGAATCTTTAAAGCCTCCACATCTGTTATATTTCATGCTAGTGCTCTCCTATTCATTGATTTGACAAATAAAGATGGTGGTCCAATGCACTATTCATGTCCCACTCCCTCTCTCGCAAGCTTTCTTCTGCCACCACCCCCACTGTTCATGATGTGACCAATTAAGAAGGATAGACTACGCTACTGTTCATGTTTAACACCCTCACTTAAAATGCAGACAGTAGCCTCAAAATGCAGACACTATCTGCGTTAAGTAAAACGCAGTTGCGTCTGTGTTATAAGCAGACGTATTGTCTGCGTTGAACGCAAACCTTAAAGGAGATGACCTGCGTTTTATCTTGGTTTTTGCACTACCATTTTACTATTGGCTTCCTCACCAGCTGTTGTCGTTTCATGCTTAACTTGTTGCCCCTTTTTTTCTACGTGTTGCTCCATTAATTAGACGTGCATAGGACATGCAATTTCCATGCCAAGCTTCCTTTTTTCATTTCCTTGCTATGAGCAATTGCGATTTTTTCTTATCTTCTTCTTGCTCTAATTTTCTTTGTCTTGTTGCATGAAGACAAGTGAGTATTGATCTTTAGAAAATAACCCATATATCGTGCTTTCGACTTATTTTAATTTCTTTGCTTCCGAATTGTGCCTAAAATCACAAATGAGTCAAAGTGAGTATCTTAAGCATTTCTAAGACATTAATCACTAAGTGTAGCATATCAAATGAATCAAAATTTAAACACATATCATAATATTATTTATTTTCATTAATATTTTCAAGTTTGACTTTTACCCTTCTCAGGTCAAACCTTGAAAACTAGTCCATTCTTGGTCAGACCCTTAAAACGACTCATTTAGAGCTCTAATTTGATCCTTGGATTGTCATTGAATAATATTATTTTATTCCAAATAAAATAAAATACAATTTGAGTCTCGGGTGTCACTATTCACCTCGAGATATACTATTCATGATCAAAAAAGTAATATTCATGAAATCGAGATTTTGGGGCTTTACAATCATACTAGAAAGAATGAGATTGCCACAAATGTCTTAGGCTTGTGTTCTATAGATAAGCAATTTATATAAGTACTACCTAGATGTGAAGGTTCAACTGCTAATGGTAGTGTTCTTCGAGATGCATTATCTAGAAGAAATGGATTAAAAATTCCTTGGGGTGAGATATTTAATGTTATATGTCCAAATTAATTTCCTATATATTAAAATCATATGGTTTATACATTGAATATATCATGTAAAAGGTCAATATTATCTTGTTGTTACTGGATGTAGAAAATGTGAGGGCTTTCTTGCACCATATAGAGGTTAACAATATCATCTTAGTGAATGGAGATCAGGACATCAACCAACAACTCAAGAAGAGTATTTCAATATGAAACATTTTGCAGCTAGAAATGTTATTGAAAGGGCATTCAGATTATTAAAGTTACGATAAGGAATCTTAAGAAGTCCTTTTTATTATTCAATTAAGACTCAAACTGATATCATATTAGCTTGCTATTACATTCAACATATGAGGAAAGATGCACTAGAAGATGAGTTGGATGTTATACTAAAAAATAATGACCATGTTGATTATATTGATGATATTGAAACATTTGATGATTGAACTACATGGACAGATAATTTGGAAAGGGAAATGTTTATGTTACAGAGAGCTAGAAGAGGTCGTTGACATTTATTATTAATAATTTATATAATTTACTTACTTGTTGTTTTCTTCAAAATATTTTAATATTATTTTTTATTTTTGAATATTATTTATTTCTTTTACATATGCAAAATTTTAATTATTTTACTTGTTTTCATTTTTGTTATAACTTTTAATTGCATGTGTCTTATTAATATAATCTCATAAAGAAAACAGAAATAACATGCAATATGTACCCATTCAAGGAAGATGAAAAAATAAAAGATATTAAAATAATGAGGAAGAAAAAATACTTGTCGATATATTTATGGTTTGGTAAGCACCAATTGGAAGACATATTGTAACTATAAGAGTGGATATTATGATGAAATTGAAAGGCTTCTTAAAAAAAGAATGCCTAAAACTGGTCTTTAAAAAAGACCTTACATTGAATCCAAGGTTAAAATTCTAAAGAAGCATATTAGATATTTTAAAAAATGGTAGTGGATTTGGATGGGATGATGAGCAAAAGATGATGATTTGTGATACAGACTTTTATACATGTATAAATCTCTATATCACAAATCACCATTTTTGATATAGCAGTAAACCTTTATTACTTGTTAATGGTGATGTTGAGTATAATCAATCAAATTTATAATTAATGATGAATAGAATCAATCAACTTTCAGTAAGTAATTTCTATTAGCATTGTGTTGAACTATGTCTTCTATTATTCTTTCCTTTCTTGTTTATTTAAGCTGGCATCGTGAGCTCATGGTTAACCTAGTGCTTTTAGTTATTGGGAACTTTGTGTATTAAATTTCTTCGAAATGTTGTCACCAAATATTTTAATGCATCAGTTACAAATGCATATCTGGAATTTTCTATTTGAACTTGTGAATAACCCTAATGAAAGTTCATAAATGGTATTTCTAAAAAATGTGACCTGTTCTCGTCACTTTTGTGTCACTTTTGTAGGTGATGCCTTAAAAAAACTTAAAGAAAGAGGAGTGGTGACACGTTTTGTGATTGGAGAAGGTATGCCTTATTGCCTTTATCCTTATGTTGAAATCTATTATTTCTTTTGCTTCTTGTCAACTTCCTTGATTTAGATATTTTCCAATAGTGGTGCTTCGTATTTGTTTAGCAATCTTGTTATAGCTTTTTGTATTTGAACTTGACAATACCAATGGAGATGACAGCTTGGGCCGCAATATTGATGATGAGAATTGCTTGAAAAAGGATTTCTTGATTCTTGTAGGTGAAAGGTTTTATATAATGACATTCTATTAATTTTGCAAATCTATATATGTTTTAGTTTATATCATGTTATTATGTTATTTCCCAAGTGAGGAACCATAATGGAAAGTGTTGTACATCATGAATGGAAGTGTGATAAAATAAAAAGTCTTGATTTCCTTAATTCATGTGGATGTACATTGTCCTAGCATTCCATTAGTTTCACAAATCTGCATATATGTTTTAGTTTATATCATATGTAGGTTTGTGGACTTTTGTTCCTTATTAAATTCAACATAGCACAAAATTCCTAGCTTATCATCTCTTATTCCTATTAATTTGTAGGAAATTTATCTTCAAAACCCTGTTGCTCCTTTGGTTTTTGTTTTACGCATATAATATGAACTATTTATGTTCTATTTGTGAGCTATGAGTTAGGTTTACGTTTTGAATTATGGTTGGTTTCCTTTTTTGGCTCCATAGTGGCCTAGGGTCTAATTTGTTCTTTCTCCATCCTGCTCTTTAAGATATTAATGTTATTGGAATTTTCCTTATCAGAAGCATAAAGAAGAAAAGATATAAGAGATGATTCTTTTATACTATCTTCTTTGTTTACTGGGGAAGGTAGTGGTATGTAATAACTTGGTTTGTTCAGATCTAATTGACGTTTGATAAGATTGTAGAAGAGAGTAACAAATTTGGGCAACCTGCTTTTTAAGTTATTTAATTTCTAGTTCAAGACAACCCACTTTACATGTTAGACTAGATGATAATAACAAAACAGGGGTTGTTTTCTTTCTTGTTTGACAATGGTTCTATTAAGATTACTGAAATGTTGTTTAATTTCAAAATTTTGAAAATATTTTATATCTTTATTTGTCCATCTTTCTTTTTCTTTATTCTTATTTCAATGTGTAACTAGCTGACGTGAATATTTTGTTGGTGTGCAGAATTTCATATCAATGTTGATTGTATTAATGTTGAGTTTATTGGGCGTTATGTCAACTGTTGGACTCTGATTTTTAAGTGAAAATTTAGAGATATTAAATAAAAGTCAATGAGTGTTTTTGTATTTGTATTGTGTTAGAAATGTTTTTGTGCTTTAAGAAAGTTGATGAGAAAAGAATTGATTGGTTTTGATGACTTTGACATTTGAGGAGTTTTACATGAGTTATGAAAGTTAAAGCGAATGAGTTGATTGAAATAGAAGTTAAAAATCAAGAAATAAAGAGAAAAAGTGTGAGAATTTGAAGAAGTAAGAAAGTTTGACTTTTGGGGATAAATAGTAGTAGAGTTGACTTTTTGATTTAGGCAGAATTTGATAAAATAATTTTCATGAAAATTGTAGCTTCTATTGAAAGCTTTCTGTCGCCATAAAGTATGATATTTTTCGATATCGGAATTTAAAGTTATGATCTTCCGAAGTTAAGGTTATGCTTTGTTGTTTTTAAAAATGCTCTTAAGTGTAGGATTGGGTATGTTGTGTTTTGAGGTAAATTATGTACTGATGTGGTTTGAATTGGAGCAAGTAGCCTTATGGAAAGTTGTAAAGGAAGTTTATAGCTTTACAACGATGTATAATACGTTATTTTTTATTGTGGATATTGGAAGATATGAAATTTGGAAGTTTGGATGTGGTATAGGACGACCAATTTTCTGGCCGAATCTTTAATTGTAAAATTGACTTAGCTAGAGGTTGAAATTACCTCTAAGTGCTTCATGAAAGTTTTAGATTATGTCTTGATCTTTCCTTTAATGTAAAGTATGCAATTTTTGGACCATGGAATGTGAAGTTATGGTTTTTGCAAGTTTTTGTTAATGTTTAACATGGTTATTAGTGGGCAGAAATTTTGAAGGGGGTTTTTGACTCCCATAGAGGCCGAATTGATTTTTTCTGTCCTTCATGAAAGTTGTAGGATTCATTTTAATCTTTACATTAATATAAAATATGACATGTTTGGACCTTGGAGTTGAAAGATAGAAATTTTAGAAGTAATGTAATTATTTAGTGTGGCATGATTTTGGGCAGAAAGTTTGTTAGGATTTTTGACCCCTTTAGAGATGGAATTGGTTATGGAGTTCCACATAGAAGTTTTAGAGCTTCCTTTGAACTTTCCATTGATACCAAATTTGTAATTTTTGGAGTTTTGAGTGAAAAGTTATGAATTTTTAAATTTCACTGGTTTTGTTAAGAAAAAGAAAAATCGAAGTCAAAGCCAGTTCGCGATCGCGAAGCCTTTTTCTCTGTGGCTCGTTATCGCGATCGCAAGCTGGCCCTTTTCTCTGAGGCTCGCACTCACGAGCCGTTGCGACTGCGAGCCGCCTTCTATTCTCCGGCTCGCGACCGCGAGCCGGCTGCTGTGTGATTTTTAATTTTGTTATTTATTTAAATTTTTTGTTCCACTCTTTTGCTTATATCTTTTATGTCCGACATCCGATTAATCCAATTTTTGAAGCGTTGGATTCCTAAGACTTTCCTCTATCTGTCCATTGAGGATTATGAATTTTTGAGATTTAAATGAGGATGATTGATTTAATCAAAGTGAGTGGGATAATTTTCTGAACATGGTTCAGTATTTTGAGAAATTCTTAATCTATGGAGATCCGATTGAACTGATTCTTATTGAAAAATAAAATAGAGACAGGGGGCTACAAGTCATGTCAAGGAATCGAATTTCAATTTAGTCTCTAAGATTTTCAATTTCTGAATTGAAATTGGGTATAGTGTTCGTTCTTTGATTATCTAAGTGCTGAAAGTGGTTTGGCCATAACTTCTTCATTCCTAAACCGCATTAAGCGTTTTTGATGTCGTTAGAATCGTAATGCAATAAGGAACATTTCTATAGAAGGAAGTTTTAGCAAATTCCTTCAATTTGATGATGTGAAAAATGTCCTAAGCAAATCATGATTTATGAATTTTGAGACTTTGATTTATTTTT
>JANIHZ010000003.1:3895527-3910773 GCA_027478365.1 Erythroxylum rufum | reverse complement strand
TCAATGGTAAGAGTCGTGTGCTTTGACACAACAAAACCTTGAGGTCTCAAGTTCGAGTACCAAAGAGGACAATTCCGATTAGTGTGGGTCGCATGGTAACTTGGGGTACGCTGGGCCCAGTTCGCCCCGGTACGCAAAACACGGATCCAACAATTTTAGCCTTGGCTACTTACTGTGTGTTATGTTAGCCCCGCAAACACACTAAAGGAGCAATTTTGGTAATCCATGGTGGACATTGCATCTTCTCTCTCTATGCCATAGTTACCTATAGGGGATTTTAATAATATTTTGACGGATTATGAGAATAAGGGCGGTATTTCACCTTCTGTTAGTCGATGCAGGGCTTTTCGCGATCAGTGGAATCGTTGTCTGATGGAGGATATTGGTTTTCAAAGCCCTATTTTCACTTAGGCTAGAAAATCTTTAGGTTTTGGTTTAATTCAATAACGGTTAGATCGTGCTCTTGCTAATCATTCTCAGAAGGATCTATTCCCAGATGCTTCTCTATTTAATTTACCTCGAGTTCTTTCGGATCATGGTCCGATTCTACTATGTACTAAGGGGATTTCTTTAATTCCTAAATCGAAACCATTCTAATTTGAGGTTGCATGGACCATACATCAGGACTATCGTGCGATGTTAATAGATGTATGGGGTCGAGGATCTCAATGCATCTCTTCAGCAGGTTCAATAAGAGTAGGCTAAAATTGTTTTTGGGGACATAAATCGAAAAAAGAGGTAGGTGATGGGCAAGATTAGGGGGTGCAATCGTCGCTAGCTAATAGGCCAACAGAAAGTCTCTATAGGTTGGAACGAGATTTGGTTTCCAAGTATTCTTCTATTTTGGGGCAAGAAGAGATACTCTGGTTCCAAAAGGCTAGAGTTCATTGGGTTATGGATGGGGATCGTTGCACCAAATATTTTCATGCTATAGCTAAAGCTAAATGGACACGAAATAAAATTGTGTGTTCAAAAGATTCCTCAGGGAAGTAGGTTTCCGATGAGAGCTTCCTTCAGAATATGGACATAGCAATTTTCTGGGGACTGCAAATATTGTTCTTGATAACCCAAAGCTTACAAATACAGCTAAATTGACTCTCTTGTGTGAAATTTCGACTAAAGAGGTATGGACGGCTATATCTCTGATGGACCCTTTTAAGGCCCCTGATCTTGATGTGTTTCAAGCTTTCTTCTGCAAGAGATATTGGTACATTGTTGGCATTAATGTGGTCAATTTATTCTGTCAGAGCTTTAGGACTGGTTCACTCCTAGATGATATTACTAATGCTAATGTTATTTTGATTCTGAAGGTTGCCGCTCTTGAGGTAATCTCTCAACTTAGACCTATATCCCTTTGAAATGTTCTCTTTAAGATTATTACAAAGGTTTTGGTTAATAATTTACATCCATTCTTAAATGAGATTGTAAACCCTTTCCAGAGTAGTTTCATTCCTAGATGGCACACATCAGATAATATTATTGTTGTCCAAGATGTCATGCATTCGTTGCGCAAGTCCAAAAACAAAATGGGGTACATGGCTATTAAAATTGATCTTGAGAAGGCGGATGATAGAATCCAATGGGATTTTCTAGAAAAGGTGCTTAAAGCTTTAATTTTCTAGTTTCTTGGATGCAATTAAGTCACAATTGTCTTAGCTCTTCTTTTTTGTCTATTATTTGGAGTGGTCTGTTGTTGCCCAGTTTTATCCCTACCTATAGGTTAAGACAAGGAGACCTTTTATCCCCATATTTTTTTTGTTCTTTGTATGGAGTATTTAGAATCTTTGATAAGTAATGATGTTCATCGTAAGCTATGGACTCCTATTCGTGCTTCTAAATCCGGTCTTGGTATATTGCACCTATTTTTTGCTGATGATTTGATGTTATTTGTTAAGGCTTCTTGACATCAGGATAAGGAGATCATGTCAATCTTATCTCAGTTATGTGCTTCTTTTGGACAAAAAGTTAGTCTAGAGAAGTCTTGAGTCTTCTTTTCCAAATTTGCAAGTAGGGACATTAGGCGAAAAGTTTCAGAATGTTTGGGAATGAAAGTTTCTTCAGATCTAGGAAGATATTTAGGGGTACTAATTATTCATTCCAAAATTACAAGATCAACCTACTTTGGTATTGTTGATAAGGTCAATACTAGGCTGGAGACTTGGAAAAGTAGGTATCTAAGCCTAATAGGCCGATCTACTCTGATTATATCAACTTTATTAGTATATGATGCAAACTACTTAGTTGCGAATGACTATTTGTGATGAATTGGACAGAATTCATATGAACTTTTATTACGATTCTGTTGAGGGGGCTCGAAGACCACATATGATTAACTGACATAGATTGTTACTTGATAAGTAGTGGGGGGTTGGGTTTTAGGTCATCTCGATATGCCAACGTTGCTATATTAGGTAATCTTGGTTGGTCTATTTTGTAGGGTGATGAAGCTCTTTGGGTTTATGTTATATGGGGCAAATATTTCAATAAAAGGGGCTTTAATTCACAGATCACGAACTCTCCCCTTTGGAAGGGTATTGTCAAAAGCATAGAGCATCTTTAAGAATTCGTGATATGGAAAGTGGGTGATGGGGTAGAGATATCTTTTTGGAGGAATCTTTAGGTTAGTGATTCTTCTCTAGGCACAATATTAACTATTGCTGAATTAGGGGCCTTGACCACGTTGAAAGTGGCAGATGTGATTTCAGAGGCTAAGACATGGGATCTCTCTATTATGGAGCATTTGCTGCCTTCCGTGGCTTGTTAAGTTCTCATTTTGCACTTATTTTGGTATATAAATCTCTCTCATGTACTGAAATTATTATTCAAAATTGATGGATTTGTTTCTTAATTGTTCTCATATGATTTTCAACACTTAAGAGATGAAATTGAATCAAAAAGATGGAAAGGAAACAAAGATAATCCGAAAATTCCAGATTGGTAGTAAATTCAGTGACTAAGCGTGGGCACGTGTAAGAACAAAATCTATCTACAAGATCTGTTTTTAAAATGCAGATCCGATCCACTTCAGATTTTTATGCTTTGGAGAATCAGATTGCATCCCTATTGATGGGGATCAACCACATGAATCTGGGGGAAGATTATCTGCAAAAAATCATGGAAAAAAGAGGAGATCGAAGGAGATAAAGAAGGATTTGCGTTATTGTTCATGCATACCACTTTAGGGGATAGTTTTACATTCTTCTGTATAATTTTCTGTAGTTTTTCTTCTTATTTTGGTCAGCCAAAGTTAGGTCTTTCAATTTCTGCAGTATTTCGCTAGGGATTTTCGGATTTTCTAAGAAAGACCAGAGATGGAGACTTTACATTTGGCTATTTCTTTGTTGATTTTCACTTTTGTTATGAGTAGCTAAATTTCTTTTGTTGGTTGAGAGAAACCATGTTATCATTTATTATGTGTGAGATGTTCCAATAAAGTTTGTTTTGTTGATGAATATTGAGCACCTTTCGAATTGCTTTTACGATTAAATTGATTGATTTCTAGGATGCGCAACTAAGAGTTGATTCGTTTAATAGCTAGATTAGTAAAATATGACGTTTGGTTTTGCTAATCACAAGTGGTAATTAAGATTACCACTTTACGTTAGAGTTGAAAATTCTAAGAAGAAACTCATCTTGATTAAATGCATGTCGTATATGTGTTGTCTTGTTCATTAGTTTCTTAGTTCTTAAAGCTATTACTCAATTGAACTTACGTTTGTATCTAAGTTGTTGATTAATAAGAATGCTTAGAATACATGTTTCTATTCATTTAAACATAAGAGAAAACATCACCCAATGAATGTTTGTTAATGAACTGAATTTTATATCAATGATCCATATTAGTGTGATAACGTCGGTGACTCAAAACCAAGGTTTGTTTACTAAATTTCCAGATCTGAATATTTTTCTTTAATTTTAGTTTTTGTTATTTCTAATTTCTTAAATTTCATGAACCAAACCCTCCTCCTTTTGTTTTAGTTTTAAACTCGCATAACCTTTGCCGTTAAAAATTCCTCGTGGGAACGATCCCTACTTTCCACTACTACATTAATTTGTATTGCAGAAAGTTGGTTTCTTTCTAAATTTGGTTGCAGGAGACAACAGTACCAAATTTTGGCACCGTTGTCGGGGAATTTATTGACGGTTTTTTTAGTGATGTTTTTGTTTTTGGTTTCATTGCTCTTGGTTACCTTGTCTTCTGTTTGTTTTAGTTTCACAGTTTTTTCTGATTTTTTGATCTTTTAGCGGCATGACTCACTATCAGTATGCTTTTGATTCTGATTTTTCATATTATCCTTATTATGATTATGAGTTTCCATCTATTGTTATTTCCAAGTTTGACCATCAAGTGGTGGATTTTACATCCATAGCAACTCAAGTTGAGGGATTTGATAATGAATATGGCTTCCAATACACAAAAATTCGGGATACGTACTAGGCATGGATCAAAAAGCGTGAATGAGGTAAATGTAACCACATTGGAGAAAAGATTGGATGACTTTACATCCTTGGTGCGACAAATTGCAGTTACAAAGAAAGAAGAAGCAAAGGTATGTGGAATATGTTTGATGTTAGGAGACTTTACTGACGAATGTCCGGTTTTGCAGGAAGAAAATGCAGAACAAGTGAATGCTGTGGGAGGTTTTGTTGGATCAAATCAAAGGAAATATGACCCATTTTTCAACACCTATAATCCGGGTTGGCGTGCCCATCTGAATTTTCTTTATGGGAATCTTTAAGGACAACAAGCTACCATAAATTTCTAGCAATTTAGACAACCGTATGTGCCTCAATAACTACAACACATAACATCCAATTTTGAAGATAATTCTTCTTTGGAAGATATAGTTATGGCCATTAACACTTTGACATTTCAGCGGGATACTCAAGCTAGTATCCGAAATCTTTAAAATCAAATGAGCCAAATGGCAACCGCCATAAATCAATTGGAGGCACAAAGTTTTGGAAATTTTTTAGCAAAATCGGAAATCAATTCCAAACAAAGTGCAAAGGCTATCACATTGCGGAGTGGTAAGGAGTTACAAGAATCACATACAAATTTCCAGAAGAGAGATAGAAGAAGAAGCAACGAAAGAGACATCTGAAAAACCAAGAATGACGCAAACAACTTTGTAGAATATGGTTGTTCCACCCCCTTTTCTGAGTTGATTTACCAAGGTAAAGAAGGAAGAGCAAGTAGAGTTAGGAGAGGAAGAGGTTATAGTTCGAGAAAAGATGGAAGATGTGCATCCTCCTAAAGTAAGCAATGCAGTTCATGCTATAGCTAACTGAATTTCATTTCCTTTTCCTAGTTGTTTATAGGTAAAAGAAGAAGAACAAGAAGAGAAGCAAGAAGAAGAAAAGCCGCTAATCACATATGAGTTGAATGAGCTGTGGGCAAGCGAGCTAAAGATCAAAGGTGGTAAGCAGGATATCGAGTCCCCACAACCATTGGCGATACTCTTACAAAGACCATCCTGGTGTGAGAAGGGGGATGCCCGAAAAGACGAGTGCACATTAAAGTATGATGGTGAAATGATGAAGTTTAACTCATCAGAAGTCATGGAGCATCGTACTGAGAAGGAGCCGACTTCAAGGGAAGGTGCTCTAGGCTCCTCACGGAGTTTGAGCATGCTTCATGTAGGACTCAAGCATCCATTCAAGAATGGATGATGTACATATGCCAAGGGTTAAACTTATTACCTTAAATAAGCGCTTGATGGGAGGCACCCCATTCGTATCCCTTTCTTTTGTATGTTTTTCTCTTTTATGCATATCTTTTGAGTGTTTGCTTTGAGTGTTTTACTTGTTTTCTTTTGTTTGTTTTGTTTGTAGGCATTTGAAAAGGAAGTTGCAATCATTCATTTCAAAGCTGCATATGGCATCTTCAATCTAGGGGAGTACTTCTATTTCTATCCCTCTTTTGTGCTTTTATTGTTTTTGAACATTGAGAACAATGCCCACTCTAGGTGTGGGGGAAGGATACGGAGCACATGTGTGTGAATATGTGGTCTTGCCTTTCTTTGATTCTTTTTTCTATTTTTTGCATGCTGGTGTTGTGTGTTAAGCCATGAAGCTTTGTCATATTAGTTTGGATGAGATTGAGTGTGTGCATGAAATTAAATTAGGCTATGTGAGTTTAAAATGAATCATACAGATTGACTACAATAACCGGTCTTGTACACTTAGTCAAAATTTTGACATTTGAGTGATAAGGTAATTTGTGGAATTAAAGTGAATTCTTGAATTAAACCTGTGAGCGGATTTGAGCTTTAATGATATCATCTTTATGTCATTATATTTCTTTGTATTATGTGATGCTTCTCTAATCAGGCTTGCCTTCAGAACTTGCACTGAACCAGATTGAATTTGTTTGACTACATGGTTTATGGAAATGATTAAGGCTTTCTTTGTTTTTACACCCTTTAGCTTAAAAAATGACCTACCTAGTTATTTTCCCTTTGCAAACACTTTTGAGCCTTTCACCTTGTTTGTTTTTCAATTAATCACCTTACATTAAAACCCAAAAACCCCTTTAGCCTTACCCTATCACAAGTTGAATGAAGTATTGAGTAAGCATTTGATTTGGGACTTTTGTTCTATATTGTATTCTGAGATATTTTTATAGGTACTTCTACTCATGTGTTTGTTAAATTATGATGTTATTATTTTCTCTTGTTTTTCTTATCCTCCATTGTTCTTATCATTAGCCAAGTTAAAAAAAAAAGAGAAAAGAGAAAAAGGAAAAGAAAGAAAGAAGAAAGAAAATAAAATAAAAAAGAAAAAGAATAAAGCATAGTAGCATTAGTTAGTATGAGTAATTGTAGTCCTTTGTATTCATGTGTTTATCTCAGAATTTGAATTTGAATGTCCCTTTTACTTGGTACTTTGTGAATGCTTGTAATTAACCATTTGTCATTTTTACCTTACCTTTGAACCTAGCCCAATTACAACCCATAATGAAGTCTTTATGATCTATGTGCTCATATAATTCGAATGAATGATAACTGGTGAATTTGCAAGCCTATGGTAGTGCAATCTGTTAGAGGGAGATTTAAGAGAAACACTTTGACCTTAAACACTTGAGCGTAAGAGAGAAATCTGTGAGAAGCATTCACCTTGGTTTCATATTTGTTTTGAACAAGAATGTCTTACTTTGACTTTGTTTATTTTTATCAGTGAAAAGTGATTATGATGTATGTTGCAACCTAAGTCTTGCTGGCCCAAGTTAGCAGATTGTGTGCACTTAATCTTACGAAGGACAAATTGATAGAGTGTAGTGGTTTGGTATATTTGCTCGAGGGCAAGCAAAGGTTTGGTGTGGGAGAATTATCAAAATTTGGTACTGCTATCGCCTGCAACCAAATTTAAAAAGAAACCAACTTCTTACAATACAAATTAATGTAATAGTAGTGGAAAGTAGGGATCGTTCCCATGAGAAATTTTTAACGAAAAAGGTTATACGAGTTTAAAACTAAAACAAAGGGGGGGTTTAATTCACCAAAATTTTAGAAAAAGATGACAAAAATCTAAAATTAAAAAAACTAAACAGATCTAAAAATTCAGTAAACAACCTTGGTTTCGAGTCACCGACATTATCACACTAATATGGATCCTTGATATAAAATTTAGTCCATCAACAAACATTCATTGGGTGATGTTTTCTCTTAAGTATAAATGAGTAGAAACATGTATTCTAAACATTCTTATTAGTCATCAACTTAGATACAATCTTAAGTTTAATTGATTAATAGTTTTAAGAACTAAGAAACCAATGAACAAGATAATACATGTACGATGTGCATTTAATCAAGCTAAGTATCTTCTTAGAATTTCCAACTCTAACGTAAAGATGGTAATCCTAATTGCCACTTATGATTAGCAAAACTGAACATCATATCCTACTAATCTAGCTATTAAACAAATCAATTCCTAGTTACGCATCCTAGAAATCAACCAATTCAATTGTAAAAAGTAATTCGGAAGACACTCAATATTCATCAATGAAACAAACTTCATTTGGAAATCTCACACATAATAGATGATAACACGGTTTCCTTCAACCAAGAAAATGATTTAGCTACTCATAACGAAAGTGAAAATCAACAAAGAAATAACAAAATATAAAGTCTCCAACCCTGGTCTTTCCTTAGAAAAGTTAAAAAAAAAACTCCTAGCAAAACTACAAAAATTATGCAGAAATGTAAACTACGCCTAATCTTGTCTAACTTGAATAGTAAAATGTCTTCTTTTATGCTTTTTTAATGTCCTCTCTTCCCTCCTTTTTTGTTATCTTCAATAGATATTCTTTCCCTATCTTCAGAATGCAGATCCCCCTCAGTAAGGTAGCAATTTGATTACCAAGATCATGAAGATCTTAGATAGATCAAATCTGAATTCAAAAATAGATTCTGCAGATGTTTTTTTTCCTTGCACGTGCCTAAAATATTATCCAAGATAGCCCTAAAAATTCTAGCTACCAATTCACCATATGCCCATCGTTCCTCAACCCAAAAACGACATTAATACAGCCCCACGCACCACGTGAAACACAACACAAAGACAACTACAAAATAGTCAATAGAATCTATGAAAATCCAGCTGCTAAGTCACCATGACCCTATCGATTTTTCCCACAAAAGTAACAACAATATAGCCCCAATAAATCACGCAATTAGCTATTAAAAGTCAGTCGTCCAATGTAGATAATATCACCAAAGAAATAAGTTGCCTTAAATAGCCATTATCTTTAAAATAGGCAGTCAAATAAGAGTCCAAAAATCACCAATCATCTACATCTTATCTTCGTCAAAATATGGTGATTTGATTCCAATTAAATCCTATCATAACTAGGATTTTTATCGCAAATAAATCGCATCTTCAAATAGTCTCACATAAGATAGAATATTCATCATAATAATATTCTTCAAATAATTAAAGATGTCCATTTACAAATAATGGCTAAAATGTCATAACATATATCTTAGCAATCTCCCCCTTTTTGATATTATTTGTCACATATCGAAACTCCCCCTTAAAAAGATAATTGGAAACACAACATCAAATGCACATACCATATAGAAACTCTACCTTAATCGGACATGAGGTTCCAAATAATCACTTTGCAAATATCTGAATAAACAACAATTTGAAGTTAATAAAAACAACCAAGTTTTCTAGGTAAACACAACAGTCACAGTCACAGCCACTACATCATTCATTCTCCCCTTTGAGACAAAAAGATGCTAAAAAGCAAGACTAATAATTACAGAGATACCTTAAAATCTCCCCCTGAATTGAATAATCATATCAGATGAAAATAAACATATATCTCCCCCTGAGGATAAAACAATGCCAAAACAAACAATGCCATCAATATGATCAATCTCAGCAAATAAAGAAGTATAAAATCAGTAGTACGTGTAGTGGAAGAATCATAAGTGCGCCAAGATGAAAATTTACCCCCAGTAAAAACGCCGACATATCATTACTTACATCAAAGCCATCCGCATACGACTGCTTAAATTTAGAAACCCCAAAAATGCATTCAACAAATCATAATCAAACTTAATCAATCTCCTCCTCATATAAATCATATGAACACAAATTGCCCAAATTCATACAGCCCACTATATAGAGAAATCAAGATAAAACTTGAAAAGCTCAAATTATAGAAAACTTGAATCTTCTTATAGGTCTCCAACCAAACATTAACATTTTCTCGACATAACTCCATAAATCAAAATCCAAAAGCAGAACTCTCAAATCGTCAAGCAAAGCCTCATTTTCACAATAATATTCAACAATAATAAAAAGCCAAACACATACCAATCACTTGAACCTTAGAAAACCCATAAATCAAAAACTCAAAAATTCTAGACGTTAACTCCTTCGAGCCCTCTTTATTTTGTAAACAACATTAAAATATACTTTTAAAATGTAAAGCACACAGTCCTTGTGCCTCTTGGAGAAATTCAAACCTGACCTTATTCCTTGTCACATTATCTCTATTATCAGATGTCTGGTTGATTTCTTTTCCAGTAACAACTAACTGTGGATCTGGACAATTTCTGGTATTAACCCCCTTGTGTATCTATTTTGATGTGTGAGGCTGATTTTTTCTAACCCAAGTTTGCTTTGGTAATGTCGGTTGCTGCTGAAAGTTCATTTAAAAGTGTTTAAAATTTTGGTTTTAAGCCCTTTGAAATATCTTTTGTAATAACTTGTAACATTTTGACCTTATGTGCCTGATAACCCCACAAAAGTGATGTTTAGTTATAAATTTTTGTTTCTTCCTTGAAGTTTCTCCTTGGACAGATCTAGCTGCACAGTTTTTCTCATCATTTGACTTAGAACATTCGCCTTTATAGCCAATACCTTGAAAGTCTCCTTTAATCTTACCAATTTTCAGCAACTTTTCTGACTTTTCGATACCTCCATTTAACATTCTTATCCCTTTTTCAGTACTAACCAGCTTCAACATTGTTTCATTTAGCTCATCTATTATAAATAACAACTTCTTCTTTAGATCTTGAATGATGTTCTTCATGTTAGAGTTTTCCTTCTTCAATTTCTTATTCTTCTTACATGTTTGGACCCATTTATCATACTTAAACTCATAAGCTTTGCAAATATCCTCCACTTGTAATCTGAATCACTGTCAACACTGACATAATCTGAAATTGAACTTCGGGTTAATTCATCTATGTGTTTCTGGAAATTTTAGACTGATTTATCCACGATTTCATCGTCATTTTCTTCCTTCTACGTTGTTGTTAAGCAAGCAATTAGACTTTTGCTATATAAAACAACCAACGAAGCATTACTCACAAATTCCTCTTTACTACCATACTCACGTTCGGATTCATTCTCACTCCAGGTACTCTTATAAGACTTTCCTTTTCTCTTCTTCAAAGTGTTAGCACATTTCGCTTGCACATGTCTGAAGCCTTAACATTCATGACATTGAATTTTCTTCACTTTTCTTTCACCTTTTTTAGTTTTAGCTTGTTGTTTAAAGTTATTGTTTAATGAACTCCCAATCTTTTGTCTAAACTCGGGTCTATCCTTCTTCACTTTCTTTAACCACTTGCTGAAATTTCTTGTTAATAACTCCATATTCTCAATCTCATTGGATTCATCTTCTAAGTCATTCATGACTTTACCAATCTCAGTTTGTAATGCCAATCTTTTGTTCGTCTGTTGTTTATCCCCTAACAAATTCATCTCAAAGTTAGTAAGAATCTCAATTACCTTATCCAAAAATAATTCATTGATATCATAGGCTTCTTAGATGGCTGTAATTTTTGGTATAAATCTCGGAGGCAGTAATCTCATTGTCTTATTAACAAGTTTCATATTCGAACACTTCTTCCCAAGTTAATGTGCTTGGTTTGCTATGTCACGCAGTCCCTCATGGAAGTCTCCAATAGTTTCACTTTCATCCATCCTCATCTCTTTAAATCCCATAGCCAACATCTGACATTTCGGAGTTATCACAGATTTTGATCCCTCAATTATAGTTTGCAAAGTGTTCCATGCTTCTTTCGCCGATCCACAAGTTGATATCATAGTAAAGCGACCTT
The DNA here is from genome assembly GCA_027478365.1 of Erythroxylum rufum. Classification (NCBI taxonomy): domain Eukaryota; kingdom Viridiplantae; phylum Streptophyta; class Magnoliopsida; order Malpighiales; family Erythroxylaceae; genus Erythroxylum; species Erythroxylum rufum. Next base: position 3,899,188 of record JANIHZ010000003.1, on the reverse strand, counting down.
CATTAACTTCATTAAAGATGACGTGTAGGGCTTGAGAATTTCCAAACACTCTATCTTCTTCAGCCCTTGTCCACTTAGATACATCTTTAAGCACTACTTCTCCTTTTTCATCAGTCGTCACTGGATGTGTCCAGCCATTTAAAACTGAGTTCCATGCTTTTGTTCCTTGTGCTTGAATGAATACTCTCATCCATGATTTTCACTTTTGATAATTTGAACCATCTAATAACGGTGACCTGATGATTGACACCCCTTTTCTTATAACCATAATTGCGAAACACAGATTTGCATCAACTTGATGTATAAAGTTCTGATTCAGTGACCTGCTCTGATACCAATTGAATATCTCGAAAGGATGTTGTTTCGTAAAAATCTAGTTCAACCGCAATTGCTTTGAACTGTATCTGTGGTTGCTTGATATAAAGCAACTGAGACAGTAACTGTAAATTTTTTAGCACAAACGAAAATTGAAAAATTAAAAACAAAATAAACAAATCAAAATCGTAAATTTGTTAACGCAGTTCGGCACACCTTGCCTACGTCTGTGGGGCCCTCACTCAACTTAATACTTTCACTAATGACAGTAGTTTTATACAAGGCTTTATTAAGCCAACTCACTTAACCTTTGACATTATTCCTCTTCCTTACAACTCGTGAAAGTAAATCACACCCAATAGCACGATCGTCTCGTACTAACCTCAACCGAGGATTTTCTCAATAGTATTTGATAATAAAGGGTGAAAATAAAATAACTTAAGTGATAGAAATAATAATGAATATAAACAAAGACAACACTTGAGATAAAAAAGCAACTCCTCTAAATATGCTACTTCATCAACGAAAGAACGGGAAGTTATCCACCAAGAATATTGTTGTAGTCTTTCGATATTATCACCAGAACACCTCACACAGCAGTAGAAATTCACCAACAAACATGAACATTTCATCACTGAAACATCACAAGCATCAGAGCTACAAAGTGCACGACACCTGCTGAAATTTTACGCACATCACCACCACTATTGACAACCTTTAAAAGCATACCTAATTAACACCAAATCAGCCCAACAATAAACACACCATCGACCATAAGTGACAACGTCAACAATCACGAAAACTTGTGAAGTTTTCACACCCCACTAATCACAACCAGCAACCAAAAATTAACACACCATAAAAACGATTAACAGCCACCAAAGATTCATGCAAAACACAAGATAAAACTAGCTGCCAAAATTTCCCTCAATAGTAGTTCAAAACAAAAGCAAAAAATAGCTACCAAAATCACACAAAATCGACAATTACACAGCCCACAAAAGTCACGTAACTTTCAACCAAAAATTTAGCGCCAACAGAATCATATCCTATAAAATCAACTGCAAGATATTATCCAAGATAGCCCTAAAAATTCTAGTTGCCAATTCACGATATGCCCATCGTTCCCCCACCCAAAAACGACACCAATACAACCCCACACATTACGTGAAACACAACACAAAGATAACTACAAAATAGTCAATAAAATCCCCAAAAATCCAGCTGCCAAGTCACCATGACCCTATCAATTTTTTCTATAAAAGAAACAACAAAATAACCCCAATAAATCATGCAATTAGGTATTAAAATTTAGTTGCCCAATGTAGATAATATCACCACAGAAATCAGCTGCCTTACATGGCCATTATCCCCAACATAGGCAGTCAAATAAGAGTCCAAAAATCACCAAACATCTACATCTTATCTTCGTCAAAATATGGTGATTTGATTCCAATTAAATCCTATCGTAACTAGGATTTTTATCCCAAATAATTCTCATCTTCAAAGAATCCCACATAAGATAGAATATTTGTCAGAATAATATTCCTCAAATAATTAAAGATGCCCAATTACAAATAATGCCCAAAATGTCACAAAACATATCTTAACATTATTAAGTATATATACTAAGGACTAGTTGGGATGGATGACCACGCAATCTATCCCAACCGTCCATTTAATCCAACGGTTACATTCTCCCTCCCTCCACGCAATCCATCCCAACCGTACATCTAATCCAACGGTTCTCCCTCCCTCCACCGAATCCATCCTAACCGCCCTCTTCTCCATCCTCATTTAATCCGACGGCTTATAGCTTTCATAGAATGTTGTGCCACGCATCTCACGGCTGTTGTGCCACGCATTCCATCCCATTCGTCCATTTGTGCCTTTGTTAATCGATCCCGTTTGTCCATTTTATCTTTATTATTCTCCATGCCTCGAACAGTTCTGCAAAGTTTTCTCTCTGTTTCCTTGGCTCTCTGTCCTTGCGTTCCTCTGCAAAGTTTTCTCTCTCGGCGCTGGACATGCTTCGTCCTCTTCGCCGTTGCTGTTATGGTCAGATGGCCTACAGTTTTGTTCAACACAGTTTTCTTCAACACAGTTCGGCTTTCGTAACCCTTTCTTTTTCTCTCCAGGTGTTGTAGTTTCTCTCCGGCAGGTGTTTCTCTTCCGACTTTGGTAAGTTTTCGTTTTTTTTTCTGTTTCTTTGCAACTTTTGACCTTTTTGTCATTGTGTTCTTAAGTTCTCGGTTTTTTCTTTTCTTTCTCTGCAGATGTTGCAGCTTCTTTCTTCCATGTGGCTGCTTCTTTCTCCCATGTTTCTCTTTCTACTTTGGTAAGTTTTCCTTTTCTCCTCTTGTTTTTCTGCTCTGCAGTTGTGATAAGTTTTCCTTTTTTCTTTTCGTCTTTCTGTTGTTAAGGTGTCCGCTTTTTCTTTTGTTTCTCTGCAGGTGTTGTAGTTTCTCTCCGCCAGCTGTGGTATCGAGTTCCTCTTCTCTTTCGTTCGGATTTGGTAAGTTTTGGTTTTTCCTTTTCTTCCTCTGCAGGTGTGATTATTTTTCCTTTTTGTTTTAACTCCTCGGTTTGATCTTTTGTTTCTCTGCAGATGTTGCAGCTTCTTTCTCTTCCATGTGCTTCTCTTTCTACTTTGGTAAGTTTTTCTTTTTTCCTTTTGTTTCTTTGCTCTGCAGCTGTGATAAGTTTTCCTTTTCTTTTGTTCCTCTACAGGTGTTGTAGTTTCTCTCCGGCAGCTGTGGTATCGAATTGCTCTTTGGAGTTTGGTAAGTTTGCCTTTTTTCTTAATTTTTCCCTTTGTGTCTTTGTGTGGTTAAGTTCTCCTTTTTCTTTTATTTTTCTGCAGGTGTTGTAGTTTCTCTCCGGCATGTTTGTGGGGATGAAACAACACCTTTCCTTCAAAAGAACAAGAGAGGACTTGGATGAAGTGGGGATGAGATTCAGAGAGTCTCGTGTCCGTCATCTGAAATGTACGGACTAGGTAGACTACGTTGTCGTCCATGAACTACGGCAGTTTCTCTTTCACCGTTAGTAAGTTTTCGTTTTTGCTTTTGTTTCTTTGCAGCTCTGATAAGTTTCCTTTTTTCCTTTTTCCTTTCCTCTCCCGCTTTGTTAACTTCTTCTTTCGTACAGGTTTTTCTGTGTACAGATGCCCTACGGTTTTATTAAACATTTGGACAAATGCGTTAGTCAAGCGATGCCATGATGCCATTCTGATTCATCGCGCGGAAATGGAAGGCAATATTGAAGCAGTTGAATTCTATAACTCGGACCTCAGTGAGTGTCGACTTGGATATGAGGATATAAACGGGTTGATCAAGACCAGGAA
>JANIHZ010000003.1:3632280-3647563 GCA_027478365.1 Erythroxylum rufum | reverse complement strand
AAACTCAGCTTAATTAACACATTATTTACTTAGTTAAGAAGTTGAAAGTTTTATAGTTGTATTATATTTTTTGTGTATTCTATTAAAAACATAATATAAATACTTTCACAAATTGTTAATTTTTTCAAAATTGTTATTTAAATATAGGTGTAGACTGTATAATTTATTATGAAATTTTCATATATACTTTTCGATCATATAATTTTTTTACAGCTCTTCATATATCAGTATTTCTATCAAATATCATATAAAATAGAATAAGAAAGGTAAAAGATTACGATAGAATTGTGATAATAAAATCACAATGTAAATGTTACAAACTTCAACTATTATATATTTTTTGTGATAGTACATATTGTTAGACATTATTTGTCCTTAGGGACAATTTTGTCTTTCTCCCATATAGTTGGACAACATTAATTGCATTTTTTTGGTTTTTAAATAAATTATCGGTTAAATTGCGCAATTTGATCCAGATAAAGATAATAAAGTGGTCCAATAAATGATCTAGATTAATGGGTCGAAGCTCGCGTGAAAAATGGGTCTCAATTAGTGTGAATCTAATCCATATCGGCCTTGTGATGGGGAAGCCCGATATGGAAACTATATAAAGGTTAAGGTCTCCTGCAGTTGCTTATATCAATCATAAGCATAAGGAATCCCTGACCCGTTAGGGGAGCTTAAGTATTGAGAAAACTGTAAAAAGACCTAGCTCGTATCTCGTTGAGCACTTTCCATAAAGGTTCCGGGAGATTCGAGATCGTTTGGAGTTCAGAATTGACATCGGAATCAGAAATGGAACCGAAATTTAGGTATTCCACATTACCTTCGTTTTTAATCCTTTCATGTGGATCCAAGATACGCAATAAGGTTTATACTACGTATTACACATATATATGACTTTTAGAATTATTAAGAACTCAATTAAATTTCAATACATAAGGAAAAAAATAAAAGATAATAAGTAATAACACTTATTATTTTGGTATCTTATATTAATTCTATATATATATTGAATTCTGTCTTCTATGTGCTCCTCAATATTTAATGCTGTAACAATAAAAAGACACAATTGTTGGATGATTAGAACTTCTTACGATGTTTAGTTAAGTAATTACAGAACCATACATATATATATTCATTGATTGAAATTGTGATTATACATAAGTTTAAGAAGCGCCCGCACAAGCAGGAGCTAGAATGTCGGCTGATTTTACTCCAAAGGACTGGCTAATATAGAAGAAACTATATTATAAAATATGTAGAAAGTGAAATCTCTGATAAAAGCCTCCAAGAATAACATCCCTTGTGCCCTCTCAACTCATTTAGCTTCCAAATTCATAAGCTTCTATATTCACCAAATACGTACCTTGAAATTTTCAATTTGGACATAGAGGATCGTCGGGGATATGGCTTTTATGAAGTTGCTTGGCATGCTTGTAGTGTTCGTGATGATAGTTAGGATTGCTCCTGACGTTAAAGCAGCTATAGACTGCAATTCAATACAAGCCAAACTCGTGACATGTCTTAACTACGTCCAGAATGGAGGGGATATCTCGAAACCTTGCTGCGACGGAGTTGCAGCTGTAAGCAACGCCGCCGTTACAGCCCCCGATAGGCAACAGACTTGCCGGTGCTTGCAACGAGTTGCCAGTCAGTTACCTGGAATTAAACCTGACAATGCAGCTACCCTTCCTGATAAATGTGGTGTCCAGATTCCTTTCGCTATTAGCAGCTCCACTGACTGCAGCAAGTATGTACAATACGATTTCATTACTGATCCAAATCGTTACGGTTTCAGGTTCTTTAAGCACTTGGGAAATATTCTCGAACAGCCATTGATGAATCTAAAACATCACTTGCTTTTGTATTACAGGGTGAAATGAAACTGACAGAAACGGGCATTTCTTCCCAGTTATCTGTTCCAATGACGATAATAATAACAACAGCAATAAGATCATCAAGATGGTTGTGCTAGAATGTCTCTGAGACGTTGCTTCCAATATGCAGAAAAGCCCTTTTGATGGTCCTAAGTGTTTTTTCTTGGATTGATGAGTATTTGTAGGGCTCTACCTTATTCTCTTTTAATCTTCATTTCATTATTAATTATCCTTTTTATTTACACCAAAAATATAAATATATTAAAAAAAATCTTAAGTTCCAAAACAAAAAAATGTTTAAAGCATAAATTCTTCAATATGAAAATATTAAAACATCAGAATTTAAAGTTATAACCATAAAATTGTTAACTAAAATTTATTTATATACCATTTTTCACATTTAAAATCGAGCATTTAGTGACTAAAATTTGCAACACTTAACAATAATAACTATATATATGTTAAGTATATAAATTTTCAAATTGAAAAAATATAAGAATTAATTATATTTTATATTTAGAAATGACTCTTTAACTTTAAGGTTTTGAATTAATATATAATGCTAGTTTTATATTCAAAATAAAATTTATAAAAACTCTAATATAAACTCAAACTTAATGATAAGTCACCCAACAAAGATCCAACTATGGATGCATGTGTTACTAGTGCTTTTTATCCTTTTCTTTATAATCATATCTTTCCATAAAATTGAAATTTACAAAAATTTTAATATGATATCAAATCTAATTATAGTTTGATATAAGGTAGGGCCTGGCCCGACTCGACTCCACAGTCTGACTAACCTTTAGCCCGACGAGTCGGGGGTTGTCCTAGGCCACGGGCTCTACCTGGCTTTATTTTTAAAAAAAATTGACAAACTGACATCTTTTTGTACCTTCCTATTGGACTACAGGTCGGGCCGGGCTAAGACAGCTTCGGTCTGAACTCAACTTTTGGCCGATCAAGCTAAGCAATCTCGACCCATTACCCGATCAACCCGAACAGTAATTAGGCTAAACTAGGCCGGGTCGAACAAGCCAAGCCATATTTGTCATCTCTAATTTGATAAAGCTCATAAATATATAGAATGGTAATTTTTAAAGATTTATTTGATATGGTCCTAGTTTTTTACCTTTCTTTTGTTAATCATATGTCTTATTTTCATGCACCTTGAATTTATATAAAAGGAGACTCAACATTACTTAATAGAAACATAAAAACTCAAGATTTCATAGTCTACATCATTATAATTATAAATCAAGGATTAATTACGCTAGATTATCTTATAATTTGAAACTTTGAATACAATTTTTATGTATTAAAATTTATTATTTATATAATATTGTTTAATTATTACAAAACTTTTTATTGATATTTTATTAAATTTTCACATATATGTAAATATAAAATGATAATTTATCGAAAAATAATAATTTTAATAATAAGTAAATTAATTAATTAACAAAATATAACAAAAATAATAATTTTAAAAATATGAAAAATAAAATGAATACAATAAAGATTATAATCAATTAACCTTACATCAAAATACTCACCAACAAAAACAAACTATAAAATGTAATATATAATAAAAAGTGGGTTAGGTAGGCCAAGCCCGGCCCATTTATCCTATCTATTAGACCCAAATTGTTGGGCCAAGTCCCAGATAATTAAAAAAAATTGAAAAGGAAATATGAAAAATAAAACTGTCGGAAAAGTCTGTCTCTCTTCCGAACTGGCTAGTGTCTTCGGTCCACAATCATCCAACTCGATCTGAAAATCCGTAAAGCCGTTTTTTTTTGTTTTCCCCTTCGATCCGAACATTACAGATTATAAGAAGGATGCACGCAGACGGTAGTAATAATGTGTTGGATGATAAACTTGCAAGAGTTGATAATTCCTCTTCTACTCCTCTCAATCGAGGTATTGCTTTAGCTCTTTCTATTTGATCTGAAGCTTTGATTAGTTGATCTTTGCCTGATCCGTGAGTATGTCTTGCTACCCTTTTGAGGGATTTTCTTATGTTGTTGTTTTTCTTTGTCTTGGAGATCTGAGACTGAGAGTTGAGTGGAAAATTCCTGTCTTTGAGATTGATGTTAGTTTTTGCTTTATGAATTCTTATTGTTTGATCAATGCCCCTGAAGGACATGTAGGGGAAAAGCAGTAGGAATGGGAAATGGGAAAACGACCCACCCTTTTTGGCTTATCTGGTTTTGTTCTTTGAGTGATCATTACTGTATTGTAGAGGTTGTTCTGTGAGTTTGTCTGGGTGACTTCTTTGTGCTAATGTGCTTAGGCTGTGAGTGATTCTTTGTGGTATCCAATATGTAGGTAAATTAGCATCAAATGATCAGCACTCTGATTTTCTAGGAACGATGGACAAAACAAGCGCATTGGATTACATCAACCAGATGTTCCCCACAGGTTTCTCTCTGGAAACTATTCAAATTCTAATTCTATTACTTCCCAGTACTGGGGTAGGATTCGATTTGACTCTACAAATTACTACTGTTGACAACTTGGATATACTTTGTCCTATTCACAATTAGAATCAAACTCTGGTAACTTTTATGTGATTCCACTTAAGTTGATACCTTATAGGGGTTATGGATACGAGAAATACGATTGAAAGATTTACTTGAACTATTGGTTTCACAATTGCTGGTGATTTAGGTCGGTTTGAGGTAAAGAATTGTGATTAATGGGCTAGAGTATGAGATTTAAACAAAAGGAAGGACAAGTTGAAATTGATTCTACACAGGATAATTTTTTGACATCTAGTCCAAAGTATTGTTCATGTTACACCTTAGTCTCTAGTTGTGTAGCTTGCATTAGATAATCCTAACAAATGCCAAATTATTGGTAAAAGTCAAAAATTAGTATCTAAGTTGAACTAAAAGCAATACCAACATAGACAAAATTAGGGCATTGTTAATATGTTAGATTTGTGTGGGTTTGCCATAAGAGCTTATCTTTATTGATACAAAGTGTCAAACGTCACACAAGGTCAAAGGGTTGTATATTATCATTTGAGTGTGTAAAGGTTGCATATACTCATTTGAGTGTGCAAGTTACATATGATACATGGGAGATATTATTGAATTTATAGAAACACTAACCAATGTTGGAGATCGTAAATCGGATGTCATTTTGGTAGATCATATGACATTTTGTCAAGCACTATCAATTTGGGTTCAGTTGATGGTGTGATAGTGCAACTATTTGATTTACTCGGAGAAGATCTGTGGGTAATTTGATGAGTTTAAATAGCTTTGTTATGGTAACTCATTGGCTAATATATGTTCCCTATTCCTGCTTGTGACCATGTTGCCATTACGATGGGTGGTTGATCCAGAGGCATCTTTATCTGGTGTTGAGCCATTAATGCAAAAAATACATAGTGAAATACGGCGTGTAGATGCTGGAATACTTGCAGCTGTCCGGCAACAGGTCATGATCTTTGTTTCTAATCTTTCGTGTTATGATAGTAGCGATTGCATGGGTACATTGATTAATTATCTAAGCATGCCAAAACTAGCATAACCTTTTGAGGCATGTTATTGCTGTTATTATGACCATCTTGTTAGATCTTTTTCTGATGTTTTATCCATGGCAATCTATATCCTGTTGCTCCTTGTTCAGTTATTATATTTACTCTTGCCTCTTCTTTTTTTTTCCCCCTATTTTATGGCCCTTTTCTTTTAAAAATGGACCATGAAATTGTACAATTAGTGCACATGGAAACTATGTCCAGAATCACAGTGCAAGGATTTATTTTCTGTTGTACAGAAAGAATGAGAACATACCTACTACTCCATATGAAAAATTAGGACTAGGATATTTCTTCTTTCTGAAAGTTTGAATAAAGGAATGAGCTATTTTTGTTCTATATTTCCTTCGCTTAGGCAGCTTTGAATCATGTTGCTTCCTTAGGTGGGAAATGCATGGAAAGATGATAATATTGTGACATGGATGGTGCTCCATTGTGCATTTGTGGTGGGATCTTGGTTAATGTTCCCTTCCTGTTTTGTATGCTACAGCTCTTTTCTTAGGTTCTTATAAACATGTGTATTTGTTAATGAATTCAAATGTGCTTCCATGTTTATTTTGAAGATAGCTTGTCCAAGTTAGGGGTTGTCTTTCTATGGAGAGTCTTGATGTTTGAAGCTTTATTTTCCTGGTATTTATTTGGAGACATTTCCAGCATCATCTACCTTATGGCCTTCCATAATTTGGTTTGCGATGGTTCACAGCATAATATGTTATGTTGCTTAGTTTTTCTGTTTTTTTTTTAACGATTCTTTGTGTATACTTGGGTATGAGATCGTGGCATAAGTTCTCAAGGGGATAAATTTAAGAAAGAAAATGGAACTCTTGCCTATGAATCTGTGGTTAGATTGTTGTCTTGCATGGAGTAGAATCATGGAAAGAAAATGTTCTATGCTTTCAGTATCTGATGATTCTTTTTCCCCTTTTGCGATTCAGAGTGATTCCAGAACCAAAGCCAAGGAAGATCTGGCTGCAGCTACACGTGCTGTTGAGGTGTATACATAAGATTCAAAATTTGTATTTTTCTTCTACACTAGTATATAAGTTTCTTGCATCTATCTCTCCTAAACACTAATCTTTGTGGATGATTCTAAGAACCAGGTTTGAGCAAAAAATTTGTGCTTAAATATTGCACACTACTAAGCCCTCATTGAGTTGGTGGAAATAGTAAATGCAAATTGTGGTCTCTGATTCCCATTCCTGATTTTCATTCCATGCCTCTTGGGATTATGGGATTAGGTTCATGCGCATTCTTTATTTTCACATGTCAAATGGCATATAAAGTAGGATCAATTGTTCATTCTATTCATTAGAAGTTCATTGAATCTCAAGGTTTATTACTGTTGTTTCATTGGAAGCAGGAGCTCATGTACAAGATTCGAGAAATAAAAACTAAAGCAGAGCAGAGTGAAACTATGGTTCAAGAAATATGCCGTGACATTAAGAAGTTGGACTTTGCAAAGAAGCATATAACAACTACCATTACTGCTCTCCATCGCCTGACAATGTTAGGTTAGTCTATTTGATGAGGAACATCTAAGATATTGATACCTATTAATTCAATTGTACTGCTTTCTAATATTCACCAGAACAATTACTGCCTGAAGCATGGCATCTTAAAGAAAATTGATCCTCTAAAGGTTTCCGAATCTTTTTGCTATATTTCAAGTTACTGCACTAACATGGATGCTTTTTGCTATACACCAGTATCTGCTGTTGAACAACTTCAGGTAATGGCTTCTAAACGACAGTATAAAGAGGCTGCTGCTCAGCTGGAGGTACCTCTCTAGTTATATAGTTATAAGATTTATATTAATGATTATCACTTTAAACACATCACCATATAATATCTTAATTATTGATCTGCATTTGATCTCTTCAGATTTAACCACTTCTAAGGCAGCTTGATTCTCTATCGTTCTTTTGTTTTTCCAAAACCAATTTTTCATCTATTTGTGAACGTAGTTTTCGTTGCTTCCAATTTTTCTTTTCTCTTTCTAATTTAAAAAACCCTGATTTTCGCAGAAAAGAAGATTGTTCAAACAATTTTCTGTAGCACTGTACTTTTTCTAACTGTATCTTGTTAAATTATGATTGTTCATGCTCGTTCCAGGCTGTAAACCAATTATGCAGCCACTTTGAAGCCTATAGAGATATACCAAAGATCACAGAGCTCCGAGAAAAGTTTAAAAATATCAAACAAATACTCAAGTCTCATGTGTTTTCAGATTTTTCAAGGTATTTATAGTTCAGTGACAATAGCTTGCAGAGTTGAACATTTAATTTAGGTTTTTATCCTTAACTGGTTTCTTTGTTTTTAGTATAATTTTTATTTAAGACATGTCAACTTCAGTCTATTGTGGAAGTACATTTGTTTAAACATGTACTTTGAATCAAGGATTTACAAATACTTGACATAAAAAGGAATCCTTCTCCAATAAAAACTCCATCTTGGTTCAGCTAATTGGCCATCAAAAAAAAAAAAAAAGGGTTGAACTATATTACTATTGTGGAAATTCTAAAATTAGTTTCATGAATTTGCTAAGTCCAATGAACATGGTGATCTGCCTTCATGCTCTTAAAGTTAATTGCTATTGTTTGTTAAAGAGTTATAGTCCCAGAGCTCATGGAATCAAATTCCTACATATTCTGATGGATTTACCTGTTTAACATGTGAACTTGCTATCATGCTCTTAATTCTTCTACCTTTTCCTCTTGTTCTTAATATTTTTGTTTCAGCTTAGGTACTGGGAAAGAAACCGAAGAAATCAATTTATTGCAGCACTTATCTGATGCTTGCTTAGTTGTTGATGCTTTGGAGCCATCTGTGAGGGAAGAATTGGTTAATAATTTTTGCAGTAGGGAGCTTACTTCATATGAGCAGATCTTTGAAGGAGCTGGTTAGTCAGTTTTTAACCTAAAGTGCCTTCTTAACTATTTTAGAGCATAGATTTTCTGCATACCTTCAACTTTGAAATTTCAGTTCTTCTCTTCGTTGCTAGAGCTTGCTAAGCTGGATAAAACTGAGAGGCGATATGCATGGATCAAGCGTCGAATAAGAACAAATGAGGAGCTATGGAAAATATTTCCTCCTTCATGGCATGTTTCCTATCGGCTATGCATCCAATTTTGTAAGAAAACCCGGTACGTGACTTTTCCACTTCATTAAATGTCATAAAAAATGCAAAATGTTAATCTGGATCACAAAAGTAGCGTTAATTCAATTGCTGGAGGTGTTGTCTTGTGTTTATGTAAAAGTTATAAGGAAAAAATATCACCTTCTGAGGCTGACTAACAGGAACACTGGCATGTGATATTGATTTGCACTGCATGAAGATGTTTCACACTTCTTTCTTTCAGGAAACAACTGGAGGGGATCCTTGAGAACCTCAAAGAGAAGCCAGATGTAGCAACACTGTTGTTGGTAAGCTCTCTTTTACTTGGCTTTCAAATTTTTTAACAACTTACTCTTTTTTATTCATCCTGCAATTTTGGTTTCTTCTGCATAGCAGAACTTGAGATGAGAACTTCTAGCATATCTCAAACTCAGAATTACCTCTACATATACTGACCCATGTTTAGAGTTCTCTTTTTGGGGACCAAGTTGCTTCCTGGAATCGCTCTGATTTGATGTATTCTCTTTTGTTGACCTATGTTAGAGACCAGTGGCTCTAACAGTGCTTCAACTCACACCACAGCAACCTACACCACAAGAAAGCACACACAACACAAGACAGCACACACACAGTAGCAATAGTACAGTGTCCAGAATGAAATGACGATGGAAACTATCCAGTATTGTTATTCCCGAGCTAGGCTTCGAGGGCTAGCTAAACCTCCGTACACTTGCCAATTCTCATATCATAACAGAATGCCAGACATTCTACTCTAACAACAATATATTCTCTCCCGGTAACTAACTCTCACCCTCTTACTTCCCAATTTACCCTCACACTCCTCTCATATTAACAGCTTTGCTACCTTTCGGATCTCTCCTCTTCTTACTATACTGCTGCTGGAACCTAGTCTCAACAACCTACAGTCGGAATAATCCTTGTTTTCTTATCATTTTTGAGAGCTCCCATGGATTTTCTTGTTTTTGTGATTGGAATAACTGTGCCCCTTTCTTTTTTCTTTATTATTTTGCCCATAACAGTCCCTAGGTAGGTATAAATCAAATACCCAAAATGTAATCTGGATGTGGGTTCAGAGATTCAAATTTCCTTTGCAATTCATTAGTCTGAGTTCATAATATAACTGAGAAAGTTTTCGAAAATCACAATATGTTTACTTAAATTTTAGAGGTTATGCTTGTCCCAGAGTATGCTAAGGTGTGAAATATGAGTCAAATCTACTCAGAGTTATTAAGATGCATTTGAGTGATCTTTTTAATCTTCTGCTGTTCATTTTCCCTATTTTGTTCTCTTTCAGAACATCTATGAAGCCCTCGTCAATATCAAGGGTGAAGAATAACCATATATTCTATTGCGTCTCTTATCTGAATGGCATTTTTACCTTGATTGACATTTTCCTTCTTTTGACAATTTCATCTAGGCCTTGCAACGAACTTTAGAATTTGAGGATGAGCTGGCAGAGAAATTTGGGGGTGGAACTCGAAATAGAGATATTGGAGCTGATATTGAAGAAATTGGAAGCGAAAACAACAACCGAACTGTATCAGACATTCGAAAGAAGTATGAAAGGAAATTTGCTGCAAATCAAGGAAATGAGAATGACGTTTGTACTCTACACTGTCTACTCAGATTTTGAATTCTTGTAGAAAATGATTTGAAGTTATGGTTTAAGGATATGACTTTTCAACGCAATTCTTTGTTCACAGGAAAAGGATGGAATCAAGGATTTGTCAGTCCCTGGAGCTGGGGTATGTGACCTTTTTCTCTAGTTTCATAACATTATTGCTAATATTTTTAAGCAAGTCATATATAGTTGGCTCATATGTGACATTAAATCTATTCTGAAAGTTTTTTGGCCATCTTTGCTGCAGTTTAACTTCCGTGGAATAATTTCTTCTTGCTTTGAACCTCACTTGACAATATACGTGGAACTAGAACAGAAGACTCTGATGGAGAATCTGGAGAAGCTTGTTCAGGTAATTTGGTTTTACGACTTCTAACCATCACTTTTCACAGCTTCTGCTTACTGATGACCTCATTTAAATGTCTGTATCACAGGAGGAAACGTGGGATATTGAGGAGGGAAGTCAAAATAATGTCTTGTCCAGTAGCATGCAGGTATGCAGCCTGTATTTCTCATATGATCATTCCAGGAGCTATTTTATGATTTCCTGTATTTGAGTAGATTTATTAGGGCCTGATACTTGATTAACACATTACTTCCATTTGTAGGATATGCTTCTGTATATCCAGAATCAGTTTCATGTATCCTAAATAGAAAATTTTGTTGACACTCTTTCTTGCACTATTTATTCATCGACTTTTTTTTTTTGCTGTGTCTTTAGCTTTTTCTTATAATCAAGAGGAGCTTAAAGCGGTGCAGTGCATTAACAAAGAATCAGACGCTATTTAATTTGTTCAAGGTACGTTCCTGAAATTTTTTATTAATAGCCATTCTGATGTATTGCATTCACTTATTCTTGCCTTACCTGAATCTCCTCCGATAGAATATCTTGGCAGATTCCGAGATGTCAATTTTGTCCAAATTGTTCCCTTTTTTGTACGATATTATTGAAAATGTCACTTATCTGCTTTGATCTGCTAAAACTTCCATTTTCTTGGGTACCAAAAGCTGTTCCAGAAGATAGGATCTCATGCAGCTGGCATGCAGTATTTTATCTCAAACAGTTCAGAATGGGTTACCGAAAGCTATCACGCACTTATTGTTATAACCTGCCCTTGAAGCTGGTGTGGTGATCATATGTGGAAAATTTTACCCTCTCTATTGTACATTCAGGTGTTTGAAAGAATTCTGAAAGCATATGTTGTAAAGCTTAAGGCGAGACTACCAAAGGGTGGTGTGGGAATTGTTGCTGCTGCCACGGGTATGGATGGACAAATAAAGGTATCAACATGGCTATCATGTCTACTAATTTTCTTTGGAGAGTGGCTACCAGTTACTAAATATTGTTTGTTATTTCTGTGGCAATTTTCACCAGATGACCGACAAGGATGAAAGGGTGATTTGTTATATTGTTAATTCTGCTGAGTACTGCCGGAAAACGGTTGGTTTCTATACTCATGACTAACTTTAGAACATTTAATACTGGTTTAGCAGCTTCTTTTTTTTTCCCCCTTTTATACGGATTGATCAGCACATCGATAAAGACTGACATCAGGACGAATGTCGATTGACATTTAAAAGCAGTGAGATAACAAGATAGCTTCTTACTAGTAATTTCTCAGATTTGTCTGATAATTGTTGTTGGTTGGGCCACAATCTTATGAATCTAGGTGGTAGATTATGATGCTTTCTGTTTGGACTAAGGCTAAGAAGCAAGTATTTCATGGTAAGCCATGGTCAAAATCAGGGTAGCTGAAAGACTTTTGATGTGTGTTTCTTATTCAAGAATCACAGACAAGTCTCAGACGTAATTCCCTTCATTGTTTAATGAGCTGTTTGAAAGAAGCATAAATTTTGGAATTCTTAAAAGGAAACAATGTCAGGTTCTTTCATGAGAGGTGCTAGCATGCTTTCAACTTTTGGAAGCCTAGCTTGCGTTTTGAGGCTACTCTTTTTGTAGATCTATTGAGCTTCTGTTCCGTGAATCTTTGTTTTGTTCTTAATGGCAAGGATAGGATGCTATCCAATTGTTGTGTTTCTAGAGCTTATTTATCTTGTAGAAATGTCTTTATCACATTTATGAGACCCTTATATGAATCATTTGTAACCTTGGTTCAATCTTTGGCTCTTCAACAGTCAGCTGAACTGGCTGAAAGCGTATCAAAAATAATTGATCCTCACTTTGTGGCGGGGGTGGATATGTCTGCAGTTGAGGTACTGCTCTTTACATTCCATGATTTTTTCATGGCCATTCTTCTCCTCATATGTTATGGATTGATTGTGATTCTGCAGGAAGAATTTTCAGGGCTTATCACTGAAGCATTGATGACCCTAGTGCATGGCCTAGAAACCAAATTTGATGCTGAAATGGCTGCAATGACACGAGTTCCCTGGGGTACACTTGAAAGTGTTGGTGACCAATCAGCGTAAGATGCATTTTTTAAGGTTGTCATTTATAATGATGTCTGATACAAATTGCCAATTGACTGGAACTCCCTCTTACAGTTATGTCAATGGCATAAATTTGATCCTTACGACTAGCATCCCGGTGCTTGGAAACCATCTTTCATCAGTTCATTTTCAGTACTTCTTAGACAAGGTAATTAAAGATAAGTTAATCCTTCAGCCCTGGAATGGGTAAGAGCAAAACTATAAGAATGATTATTTGCAAATATTTTGCTTCAAATATAAATCTTTGTCCTAAATTACTCCTCATCTCTTTGCTAGTGTTTTAATTTACTCTGACAATATATTACCATTGTTACTTAATGTTGATAAACAATATATTACCATTGTTACTTAATGTTGATGATTCTGGGCTAGAGTGGTTCTCTGATGTAGTGCTTTCCTAAACAAGCTTTACTGGGTGTTATTCTTATTCTTATTTTCTGCAGCTTGCATCATCACTTGGTCCACGTTTCTATGCCAACATTTTCAAATGCAAGCAGATATCAGAAACTGGAGCCCAACAAGTAGGAACCTAATTGTTCTCTTTGCTAGTTACTTTCCCAGGCGTTGTGGTTGATTAGCAGAGATTTAATAATTACGGTGCATCTATATGTATCTTCTGTGGTGCGGTTAATGAATATATATTTGTCTACCTGAATGCGTCAAACGAAAATATTGCTTAGACCAAGCAAATAATACATGCCATTATACATGTGAAACTAAGTTCTTGTCTATGGTGTTGCAGATGCTTTTAGATACTCAAGCCGTAAAGACAATTCTCTTAGAAATTCCTTCCCTTGGTCACCAGGTGAGTCAATACTTAATCTAACACTTTCTTGTCACAAGCAGTATCAAAGAGTGAATTGGACTTCCATGACCTTGTTTAAGCTATCATCATTGTTTTGCGTGATATCTGGCATTACTAGCTTGTCCATCATCACAAAGAAGAATTAACACAACTAGGGTTCCTGAATGAGATGTAGCCCAAAAAGATTTGGGCCTCTTAATGCATCAATTATTTTTCATGCGAAAACAGAAGAGCGCTTCTAAACATAATTTCAGAAATTTTGTTTCAGTTATCTTTCTTTTACGATGCTATTCCTTTGTATTTTTTAACCCGGTAACATGCTACACCACTTATATCTTCTTTATGATACAGACGTCGCATGCTGCTAGCTATTCGAAGTTTGTGAGCAGAGAAATGAGTAAAGCTGAAGCACTTTTAAAGGTTACACATTTTGTTGATATAGTTTTATACTTCCTGGTTTGTTGAAACGCTTCTAAAGCATCGCAATATGCATTTGACAGGTTATACTTTCCCCAGTTGATTCTGTGGCTGATACATATCGGGCATTACTGCCAGAGGGAACACCAATGGAGTTTCAGCGCATTTTAGAGCTTAAGGTAATCAGTTGTTCTCTTCTCATAAAGTTGTATGGTCATTTATTCAGCTCCTTACACATAAGGAACTAGAACTTTAGCTGTGCACATCTTGGACGGTATAGTTCAGGTTTCTGCAGTCTTTCACGCCTAAGTAGATGCTTCATGTATCGGGATTTTTCCTTTTATTTTTCACATTTTCAAAATTTTCCTTTAATGGTAGGGGCTTCAAGAATACTATTTTCCTGCAGTAGCTAACCTCAAGCTATCGAATTGCATTCTGCATTTTCCTTACATTCCATCCTGCATGTTCAGGGTCTTAAAAAGGCTGATCAGCAGAGCATACTGGATGACTTCAACAAACATGCACCAGCCGTTCCACAACCATCTATCCATCCAACTGTAGTTCAGGCTGCCCCAGTTGTTCCTGCAACAACAATTGCCAATCCTTCGGCCGTTCTTACTGCTTCCCGTGAAGACGTTCTCACCCGAGCAGCTGCGCTTGGACGTGGGGCTGCCACAACAGGCTTCAAGAGGTTCCTTGCCCTGACTGAAGCTGCAAAAGACCGGAAGGATGGACCTTTCAGAAAACTCTTCAATGCATAAAATTTTGCAGATTTGGTGTACATTATACAATTTTCTTTGTTTCCATTTAAGTACAGAGTTTAAATCTTCTTCTTCCTTTTTTTTTTTTTTTTTTGCCTTATGATGATGTCAATTCCTTATAGAAAGAAGAAAATTTAAGTGGGAACAGCAAAATCTGAGAGTAATCATACAACTAAGCTGTTGAGTAATTTCTTAATCTATAGTATAGATTATAGTATTGATCATGTATGATTAGTCACCTAATTGTTATATAATCATCATCAACTATATCTTCTTCTTTTTTAAATATCCCTATGGCTGGTAAAATTTAGAAAGAAGAAATTATGTGTGCATGTAAAGTATAAAGCTGTGTTCTTGCAGATCAGTCAGGACTATGATTCAACTTGATAATTGATTCAGAAATTAAGGTTTTATATTACTGTAATT
Source organism: Erythroxylum rufum (assembly GCA_027478365.1). Classification (NCBI taxonomy): domain Eukaryota; kingdom Viridiplantae; phylum Streptophyta; class Magnoliopsida; order Malpighiales; family Erythroxylaceae; genus Erythroxylum; species Erythroxylum rufum. The sequence continues at coordinate 3,632,516 of JANIHZ010000003.1, read as the reverse complement.
GTGATAATAAAAGAAAATTTTACTAGAGTATTAATAAAAACCCCTACCCTTATTAATCTATAAACATATATTTCATAACCCGGATAAAGGGTTTTGTACTTTTTAATAATTAAAAAATAAGATTCGATTGGCTAATTTAATTGTAAAAATTTTAAAATGTTTAATATTTAGTTTATTTTTTTAGTTCAATGTATTTGTTTTTAGAACTTTTGTTGTTAAAATTGTATTTTTCAATT
>JANIHZ010000003.1:3621991-3632216 GCA_027478365.1 Erythroxylum rufum | reverse complement strand
TTTAATTTTTAACCAAATTTATATCAATTTAATATTGATTTAACCTATCAAATTTTAAATATTTTGTTTTATCGGATTAATTTCTGGTTAAGTTTTTAACATTAGTTTATTTTGTTCCATGCCCTTTTTAACTGTGATTCAAAATATCGTATCCATAAATATCTGTTTCATAAACCCGTACAATAGTTGTCATAACTCTAATTGTCAAATTACTTCCCTTCGTCTGTCGGAAAAAGCAGCCAAAGCTCTTGAATGTAATTTTAAGACGATGAGTATAGTACTGAGAAGATCGCGTTCACTATGTTTAAGGAGGGTTTTTGCTGCATTTTTTAATGATCCCGCACAATCGTACACTGTTCAATCGAGGAAAGGAAGTCCGGTCGGTAGTAGACCGACATCAGAGATATGGAATTTTGGAATTCACCGGGAGCTTCATGTAAAGTCTGGATTTTTGGGGTTTAAGTCTTCAGTAGGGATACAGGATGGGTCGGGGCAGTGTGCTGTGGATGATTATGGGTATGATGATGAAAAAGGATTAAAACGGGGTGGTGAAGAGGGTTTAGATATTTCAAGACTCGACATTTCTCAAGAGATCGTCTCTGCTTTGGCGAAACGCGGTATTAACAAATTGTTTCCAATTCAGGTGATTGTTTATCCTGAATTCTGAGCAAGTTCTACAAAGTTATGTTGTAGATCAATTTTTTTATATATATGTTGTGTATAAAATTTCCTTTTTTAATTGATATAGAAAGCTGTATTGGAACCAGCAATGCAAGGGCGTGATTTGTTTGGGCGAGCTCGAACAGGAACAGGAAAAACACTTGCTTTTGGTATTCCTATTATGGACAAAATACTTCAGTTCAATGCTAAGCATGGGTAGGTTTCACTTCAATTATCTTATGTTTGTTACTCAGTAACCTAGCTTAATTTTCAATAATAGGATCAGTTACACTATTCTATTTGTATAGACGTGGGAGAAATCCTCTAGCCTTGGTCATGGCTCCAACTAGAGAATTGGCTCGCCAAGTTGAGAAGGAATTTCGTGAGTCTGCTCCCAGCCTTGATAGCATATGTCTGTATGGTGGTACACCTATTACGCGCCAAATGAGGGAGCTAGATTATGGTGTTGACATTGTTGTTGGCACGCCTGGGCGGATAATTGACTTGATGAAGAGAGGATCTCTTAACTTATCAGAGGTTCAGTTTGTTGTTCTTGATGAAGCTGATCAGATGCTTAGTGTGGGCTTTGTGGATGATGTTGAGACCATTTTACAAAGGTTGCCACAAAATCGGCATAGCATGTTGTTCTCTGCTACAAGGCCTACTTGGATTAGAACACTTGTCAGGAATTATCTTAAAGATCCGTTGACTATTGATCTCGTGAGTGTTGCAATGTATTTGATGGGTAGATATTTGGGAACATAAATTCCTAGCAGCTGTGCAACTTTTTAAATGGATTTGTCAACATTACATGTGTGGGACTCGAAACAGTTTGGATTGTTATTAATCAGTCTAGATTGAATGCTGCTATAATGGTTTGTCTTTCGTTATTATTGCTGCTGGGATTCTCTAGGATTTTAACATTAGATGTGCTGTAGGTTGGAGATTCTGACAAGAAATTGGCTGATGGAATCACGATTTATTCGGTTGCCTCAGAAATGTATGAGAAGGCATCAATTCTTGGTCCCTTAATATCGGTATGAATCTAGACCACTTATTGTCATGTGCTGAAGCTTTTCTAGACTTTGAATGTTTGAGCTTATTTTTGCTTTGTAAGCTGCAGGTGCTGATGCAGTCTTGTACAAAACTTGCTTTTGTTCCCATCAATTATGTGCACACTCTCAGAATCTAATATGTGTTTGTTAGGAGCATGCAAAAGAAGGAAAATGTATTGTTTTCACTCAAACAAAACGTGACGCTGATCGACTGGCAAGTGCTATGGCAAGAAACTACAGTTGTGAAGCTTTGCATGGGGATATCTCACAAGCTGTGAGAGAAAGAACTCTTTCTGGCTTTCGGAATGGAAATTTTAATATATTGATTGCTACTGATGTTGCTGCTCGTGGCCTTGATATCCCTAATGTTGATCTGGTGAGCCAATAGTAGTCTGAAGTTCTTTTCTTATTTTATTAGTTTGTCAAGCCTGATTTCTTCTCAGTAGATGGAGTCTAACCCCTTCCAAGTGCTCTATATTTGAATCCCATCTTGATGGAGATTAGGCAGACTTTTACTTCTCATGCCATATCCATTCCTTTAGGTTATCAGTGATGTAATAGATTAGTTAGTTTATCTGTCTAGTAAGATTTGAATTTCAATTAGCCATAGTTAAATTAGAAGTATGGTTGAATTAGAATGGTTTCTCTGTTCTTACTTTAATTTATTAGTATATTTTGATATGTTCAGAACTAAAATGAGACTTCCTTTATTTGGGAGTGATTTTTAAAATCTTAGGAGTGATTTCTTGGCGTGTCCCTTTATTTCAATTCTTTGTTCATTAATTCCTTCCCTAACCAAACAGTTAGAAACGGTTTAGATTTACAGTTCAATGAAATGCTTGGCGTGTTCTCTACCCGTCTTACTTCACATCGATTTCAAGACGGTTTAGATTTACAGTTCAATGAAATGCTTGGCATGTTCTCTACCCGTCTTACTTCACATCGATTTCAAGTACTGGATACTTGAGTTTCATTCTGATTAGAAAGCCAAAACTGGGATCAATAACTTGTGAGGCATATAATTAAGTTGGAACTGGTTGTGTTTCATCTAACTATATGAAAATGAAGTTGAATAACCTTGAACTAATTTTGAGACATGTACTCAGTTTCCCTTTTTAAGTTCATTTGTTCCCCGCATATTCCTGTTGGACAGGTGATACATTATGAAATTCCAAACAATCCAGAAATTTTTGTCCATCGTTCTGGCCGCACTGGTCGTGCTGGAAAGAAAGGAACTGCAATTCTCATTTACTCGCAGGATCAAGCCAGGCAAGTCAGGATATTTGAACGGGAAGTGGGTTGCAGATTTACAGAGGTTAGTATCATATTTCTTGTTACTTGCCATATATATTGCAATATTGGAAAGAAACTATTTACACGTATCCAATATGGATCATCTGATGTTATCTTGAGGCACCAAAAGTTTAATTTCTACTTCATTCCTGTTATGACATCTTTGTGTTTTCATGTACCTAGTCTAACTAAATAACTCTGCCCTTATAACAGTTGCAATTTAAATCCCGTGCTATTTGTTCTTTATTTGTCCCTCTTCACCTTGGTGGATTTTTATGTTTGGAGATTGATAGCAGTGACTGGAGCAAAGGAAATTATTTCCATCCGGCCTTATGTAGTAACTTGCACAATTAACAACGATCATTGTGCTATGCTGTTCATTTTTCTGTTTTTGTGATTCAGGTTCACTTTTGTATCATGTTCTTCCAATGTCCAGTGATATGGATATCTGTCACAATGTGCATATCCTACTCCTTCTGTAGATATATTCCTTAAACCCCGCCTATGCTGGTCGTATTTTGTGTTGAAAGATCATATATTTTCTTTAACGTTATGCAGTTGCCTAGGATTGTTGGCGATGGAAGCATAAATATGTTTAGTGACAGGGGCAGTAGTCGATTTGGCTCTATAAGAGATCGCCAATCTGGTGGTACTGGTTTTGGTCGATTTGGTGGTCAAGCAGATTATGGATATGGCCGTTCTGGAAGCTACAGAAACCCTGGATTTGCAAGTGCCGGTGGTCGTGGTGGCCAATTCTCTGGTCAGATGAATGAATATGGTCGCTCTGGTTATAACAGAAACCAACCAGGATATTTTGGTGGTTCTGGCTCTAATCGCAGTGGTGGTTTCGGTGAGCTTGGTGGCTCTGACCGTTCGAGTGCTTTTGGGGGCTATGGTTCAGGTCGTTCCAGTGGATTTGGTGAGTCAAACAGTTCAAGTCGTTCTAGTGCTTTTGGGGGCTTCAGTTCAGGCGATTCTAGAGGATTTGGTGACATCAATTCAACCCAAAATACTGATTCGCAAAGGAGTTCTTCGTCTAGTCGATTTGGTCGCATAGGACAAACCAGTAGTGAAGATAACATTTCTAGAAGAAGAGACTCCTAAAAGTCTTATGCCTTCAGTGATTTGTTAACTGAAGTTAACTTCTTATGAAGATCTTTTGTGTAGAAAAGTAAAAAGTAATTAAGTATACCAAGTTATAGCTTTGACGAACTATTTCCTTTTGTCTCAATATTGAAAGTTACCAATGAGTTTCTATATGTGGCGGAACCCAATATGTATAGAAATGATACACTTCATTGACCAGAATAAATTTGTGAATACATAAATTACAGTTGAAAATTACCTCACCTTTATGGTTTAAGTAGTATGTAATTTACATAATATGTAAAGACATTTGAGGTATGGTTTTTAAATGGTATATCATTATAACTTATTTTTGTCATTGAAATGCTTTTATCTATTCACCAGTTCAACATCTTTACCAGCACACATAAATAGGTAGAAAGAATATGGAGAACTATGATGTTTTTGAACTATACAAACCCTTTGAGATCTCTAATATTATAATATGTACAAAATTTCTTGTTATGATTCTTGGGGAATATAAGCTGAACTCTTGCAAGTCATCTACTCTGTGTTTTTGTTTTTTCCTGGATTCCATAACTTCTTCAAATGATTTCTGCAAGAAAAACAAATCAGATGTTGTTGGCCAATCTCCAGTGCACAGGGAAGTTCAAATATCAACATTAAGTCCAAATGAAATTTGCATAAAAAAGAAAATGCAAAACAAACAATGCTCCTATAAATTCTGTACCATTACTGTGGTAGTAATTCTATACAAACTAATAGAATTGAAAGTATAAAATTTTTGGCTTCCATTCTCTTTCCTTTTAACCAGCACCTAATTAATAGCCTGATTATATAGACAACAAAGGTTAAGAAGGTTTTACCATCCTAGCTTTCTTCAAATGACTTGAATTTGGAATGTGAGTATGACTAGGTTGAAACATGTATCTACAACTTATTATTTTATATTCGGCTTCAACAATGATTTCGGAATGAGTTAGGATGAATTATTAAGAGTATGATGTTGAAGGTAGATTATGTAGTTCTAGAAACAAGGATCATGCAGACATATTTAGTGGAAATCTTATTTTAACCCAATTTATTGATGACTATGAAGGGAACAAGTTCTTCCAACTGCGACAAAGAGCCTTGCAATGATGGTTAAACCACACCAAAGACCACATAGATGCAGGCAATAAAAATTTTAACAAAAGTTTTGGATTAACACAATGAGAAAAAGGGCGGAAGGTTTACACATAAACAGATACCAGAGAGAAAGAGCAGGTATAAAAATCCATGATGTGCCAATCTAGAACCAATAGCATACCCCGGAATTGTGCCTTTTCCACAACGCGTCTTTGCCCATATCCAGTACCACGAACCCACCACATAAAGTGCTGTAATAGAGGAAAAAGAGGCACTATCAACATAACTCCTAATGTCAAAAGAGCCCACATCAGAAGTCTATCTGAATTCTCCAAGTATCCAGTGAAGTTTGTGAGCATAAATAATTATAATACAGGAAACTAATGAACCAACGTAACTATTTGATAAGAAAGTTTTTGACAAATCCCCACCAACTTTAGTGACTTCGAACATTATAGTCGAAATCCATTTCTAGCAGTCCTGATGGAGACAAATTCAAGGGTTATGGAAGAATTTTAAAAAACAATGTCACATTTCAACATTTAAACCAGCTCATCTGCAATATGCCCTTCCTCCTTAAAGATGCAATGAGACTGTAACCCAGTACCGAGTATAATGATCTGAAGCTTAATAATCTTGATCAACAAATCCACAAGAATCTCCAGACAAATCACCAATCCCACATTCAAAAGCATAAACAACCGTGGAACTGATCCCAGCTTAGCAAAAGAACCTACTAAGCTAATGTTCTTAAATATCAATTAATCACCAAAACAATGAAATTTTCCACTTCCTTTAGAATCTGGTAATGCTGCAAACTTAAATATTTCTGGCCTGTGATTGAAATTGCATGAAAACTTAAATATCCCAGGGTAACCCATTACAATTCATGGAAAATGGTAAAGCTAAGAAATCAAGTTGGTTGCCTAAAGCTGGAAATTTGATTCTTTCAGAAGGAACTAATATTAAAAGGGAATTTTTTTTTAAAAAAAATGAGAGAGACAGACAGGACCAAGGAACTACAAAAAGAGAGTGGCATGATGATGTCTTACCAGAACAGCTGATTTTGAGAGGTGCATTAGACTCCGAGATTAGGAAATGGCGACGTTTGAGATATGAGTAAGGATGAGAAAATGAGCATTTCCCAGGACTCGACTGGGATACCATTATCCGTTGATGACAATGGGTTTTACTAAGAGGAGCAAACAATGGACGACCAAGATTATGACACGAACGAAGCGTCATTGCCTAACAACTTCTTCTTCTTCTTCTAGTTTTCCACTTGGAGCTCCAATTTTAAACGATACTGGGCGTTTCTTTCTTCTAGTTGTGTCTGAACAAACGACAAGCCACCAGCTTTACCGACGAGTCGACGACAGCATAGTTTGTCCTGTTTTATACACGCAGACGTTAAAATAAAATTCGAGGAAGATGGGTGAACTAACCTGTGAGTTGATCGTGGTGTCTTGAGAAGAAGAGTTATGAGTGAAGAGAAGAAAGCCAGAGAAACGGAAGAGACGCTCAAAAGTTTTGTTATATACGTAAGTGACGGAAACTAATATAAAAAACAGCTTCCCGAAAAAAGCTATAATTTGGGCTTTTTGGAAAAGCTTCAAATTATAGCTTTTGAAAAAGCTGTATTTTAGCTTTTTTAAAAGCTATTTTTACTTGAAAAGTGCTTTTGAAGTTTGCAGCCAAACACTCATTTTTATTTTTATTTTTTTTTTCTGAAAATAGCTTTTGCGGTGGAAAAAATTACTTTTGGAGTCTCCAAAAGCTGAAACAAACACTTTACAAGGCTTAGGAGAGATAAAAGGATCTACCAAGCAAGCATCTAGATTAGAAGAGATAAAAGGATCTACCAAGCAAGTATCTTGATTATGTTTTATTGGATTTAATTTTAGATGATCTACAATGTTCTGGACTTTGAAGCAAAGCAAATGGTTAATGACGTATCTAGGGATCCTACTGTTTAGCCGGCTTGGGACAGGCTTGCTTGAGCATATATGCGAACAACAGATATGCGAACAGCAGATATGATCACAGTAGTATGATTCCTTCGCATTTCCTGTTGAGAACCCAAGTCTCCAAGTGGGCCTTCTTGGCCACCTGCGACCTTGGCTTTTTAGAGAATCCCGCTCCGGTGTCGTGGGACTTGTAGCTCAGTAGTCCACCGGGTGGCTTTCTCCTTCCAATTTCGAATGCCTTCTTGGATAGTTATAGCGACCCATAGGTCACTTATAATTGATTGGGGATATAAAAATAAACATCTATCAGCAATAATCAAGTAGGGAAATGGTAATTAACCCCATAAGGATAAACAATGAAGATATTTTGATCGCATTGGAAACTCAATTATAGGCTTTCAAGAAGGCATCAGATAACTTAAAGTGTATACGTGAGACCAATAAAAACATTTTAGCAAGTGTTGTTTAGGGGAGAACTAACAATGATGGTTATCACGTTGAGAATTCCTTTGTCAAACCAATGGAACAAGTGGATTATCAGGAGAACTACTGACAACTTTAGAACAACCTCAATGATAACACATATGATCCATGACAGGGAAATCATTCAAATTTCTTTCGGGAATAAAAGACAATTCAAGAGCCGCCTCTGCTTAGATATCACAAATAAAAGCAATATGAGGAGGATCCAAACTTAGAAGAGTTAATGACATAATTTATATCCACGTTTAAAGGTCGATTTTAGCATTAGGATGTTTTAGTTCATAACCTTGAAAATAAGATTAGTCATCTAACCAAGTGATCAATGAGAGATATTAAGGATCAATGCCAATCAATATGGTGCAAGATTTTTAGGAACATGAAAAAGTGATCACCTGAGGAGAAAAGAGAAGTTTATTGATGATAAGAACATTGATAACAATTTTAATATATCAAATGATATAAATGGTTCTTTCTCTCATGATGATCCCTACTGACGTTATACTGTAATATATTCTAAAGTCTATGATTTTGTTTAGGGTATTGTAAAGCAAGATGAGGGGGTGGCATAAAAGCATAAGAAGGCATAAATGGGAGCGATCTTAATTATCAAAGGAAGAAGACCTTTATATGGTTTATACAAAATTTTGAAGGATTAGGGTTTCTAAGTCCACATCTTTTAACTCATTAGATTTGACATATGCCTTAAAATGCTTTTGCGTTATATGATACAATCACTTCTTATATATGTCAAACTTGATGGTGAATGATTTGACTTTGGTCAGTGAGGTACCTCCAAAACATGCAGCAAAAGCGGACTATATATCCTTAGCATATTCATATTTTTGGAACTCATACATTATATTGTTATCTGTGTTGCTTAACAAACTCTATGCGGAATTGAATTAACTAGTTCACATGATAAGGCTCTTAAAGCTCAATACACGGTAGCTCTAATTATTTTGAGTCGGGAAGCTTATAGGTTTCTTGATCAATTCGATCTTCTTCTATTTTCTCCATAAAAATCTCCATAAACATGATCATCAACCAACTATATGTTTTTGAATTAGATGAATCCAATTTCCAAAACATGCTTAATAGTTTACTATAATAAAGATACATATTTAAGATGCTCTAATACCATTTGAAGGAATGTTTAAGCATAGATTACAAGATCAAATTATTATATGCATAATTGAAACAATCAATTTTGGATTAATTTCTTCCACTCAAAGTTTAAAAAAATGTTTACTTGCATAGACAAATGTTATTATCTATTGTATAAAATTCCAATTGATCTTAAATTATCACTATACCCATTTGAATTTTAAGGGATATATTTTATAATGACATTCAAATTCACAATTGCTCTTTAGTAGTTGGGAGTCAAACGTTTCTAACCCATCATCACATGTGTATTAAATCATGACCCACACGGTGAAATCAAATACAAAAACCAAACCAATTGAGCTTCAAATTAACTAAAAGAACAAAGGGAAAGATTATACCTTTTGGAATTTAAGATGTTATGAACAACCTTTTGCTTCTCTCAGTAAATTTGACAACATAAAGGTCTTTGCTCCACTTATCTCTAAAACTATTGGTCACCCTAAATTCCAAAGTAGAGATACCAAACCGATATAAGTCTAATCCAAATTGATATAATTTTAAGTTAGAATAAAGTTTGAATGGGTCAATTTAAGTCAATCTAAATCAGTTTGAATCGATTTAATAAAAAAAAAACTAAAACAACATCTTTTTTGGTGTAAACTTTAATTGAGTTTCATATCACCCAATTGATAGAATTTGGCCTTACTTAAAATAGCCTAAGCCTAATAAGCCCTTAGGTCAAAAAAAAAAGTTTAGATTAGACTTAGCTATTTTTTGATCATAATTCCAAGATCTAATATTTTTCACCACCTCATAATGTTCCATGGCCAAGAAAATAAGGGAAATTTCACTTGCTACAAAGAGGTATAACATTATTGATTTAATAAGTATTTTTGATGTTTTACTTTTCTTTATTTTACTTGGAATTTTTTTTTATTTTCACAAATCCATTGAACAACTATTGTACCTCCTTCAAACTCAATTAAGATTCAACAATCATTAAATAATCACCTATTTTCCTTTAAATATACCAAATCATGATATTGTTGTTGATTCAATTGAATTGGGTCTTTACCATCTCTCTTTAATAGTAATGTAAAGTCACAACAAGTCTAATATTTTTTATCTAATATTTTTTTATCTACTTAATTTTTTTTATTAAACCCACATGTATAGAAAATTTAAAAGATAGTTCACATGCCAAATCACGTCAGTTTAATTAACAATGGTGATTAGAGGGGACTATCATCAAACTGTATTTGATGTAAAAATAGTTCACGTGCCAAATCAATTCAGTTAATTAACATGCATGAATTAAGTGTTACTGTAACACAGATATTTTTTTCATTTCTTAATTTAATATATTTAAAGTATAGTTAATTAATTAATTTTGATATAATTAATAGTAATTAAAATATAATAATTCATTGATTTATTATATTATAC
>JANIHZ010000003.1:3542998-3558114 GCA_027478365.1 Erythroxylum rufum | reverse complement strand
TATATACATAATTGTGGTTTAAGTTCCAAGACTAAAATCCCTTATTCGTCGCTGGTTATATACAATGGTTGACAGGTGATTCAATCTCATCCACTGAAATCTAGGAAATGGGCTATTGACACGTGGCAGAAATTTATAGGCTTTACTGATTACATTGGATGTTTCCAATAAACTATGCAGATTTTAGATTATTAAGCCATTTTTTGACTAACCGAGTGTGATAGAGCAAGTCCATATAAAAAGATTTAATTGATTGGATTTCAACTATTTTTATGTTCTACCTGAAGGATCATATAATAGAAACTAGCACCATAAAATATCAGTGAGTGGATTGATTTTCTAAAATTTTCTTCTTTCTGTCCATTTGACAAATAATTTTTCTGAAATGCGCGATAATTTCTGTGAGGTGTAAGTAAACTATACTTAAATTGAAAACAGTTTTACAAATTTCTCTCCAAATGAAATATAAGTTCCAGAAATCCTAAGTCTAATGACAAACTAGTAGAGAATTCTTAATCTGAAAGATGAAAGAACTGAAGAATGTCAACATATAAGACAAATTGTCTGCCGCTTGAACCTTACAAGAAGCTTCACAGTTAGGTTTCCACGTTATTTTTGTGAAAGATGACATTTACAGCTTCAAGAAACACAAGTTCTGACCTTTGTAGTTAGCAGAAGAAAGCTGCAAATGATAGCTTTTTGAGACTACAAACTGGGACGATCACAAGACCAAATCATCCTTAGCATTAACTCAAACATGTAGAAACTTGTTATGTGGAAAAACCTGTCAAAACACCAAGGTTAAGACAGTTCAGGCAATGTCACTAGAAGACAAGAGTGCAAAGAGTAGAAGATGAGAGAAACTTCAGTATTTGAAGTTTTTGAGCTTCCTGCTCTGGAAATTTATGTTTTACTGCATGTGAGTAATTATCCAATCTTGTGACATTGATAGGCTTGTTCAAATTCCTAAAATTAGCTAAAACAGAGACAGAGAGATAGTGCTCAAGATAATATGAGCGTATTTGTTCATGATATATGCATATCATGCAAGGTAAAAGAAAGATGAAAACCTCTAGATTAGAATAAATGATGCTGAGTTTCAAATTGAATTATGATGATCAATCCCATCCATGTCTTTGTTCTGGTTTCCAAAAGCATTGAATCTTACAGAATCTCCCATCCCCTCTTCGGCAGAAAATCTCCTTGGTTCTCTTTGTGCCTCTTCAGCAATAAATCTCAGGCTGAGTTCTTTCACATCATCACCAATGGCAGAACCTTCCCTAAGGTCTCTAGAGTTGCCAGCGTTTGATCTCCTTATAGATTCTCTTGGTCCATCTTCCACAATGGGATCTTTCAAGGAATTGTTGATATCTTGCTCAACAGGATCAAAAGTAGGCCCTCCTTCCTCCTGTGACATTGAATTTTCATCTGAATCATCATCAGCCTGATCTAAATTTTGCCGTATTTCAGGAAGTGAATAATGACTTTCTTCTGAAAACTTAGCTTCCATTTCTAAATCAAATTTGTCCTTTGAGTCAACCATATCATCCCTGACATTTGGTGTCTCGGAACCTATTACCAAAAGCTCGTTTTCATCCACAAAGGATCGAAATTCATTCATAGAAGGCGGGATCTTTGAAAAGAAGATCTCTAATAGATTTCTTCGCATTCCCCTGTTATATGGATTCCTCTTTTTATCGTACCGGTATCGGAAGTTCTCATAGGTAGTCTGCATTAAATCATTACCAGACTATCATAGAGAAGAAATTTCTCACACCAGAATATGAGAATGCGATAATTAACTTCTTCATTTATCTCACAGCATCCTATATTCTAATAATGATGCTTCGCACTTCCAACAAGAACTTGAAGAATATTCTGCAGTTGTCATGAAGCATTTTGATAAGAGACTCACCTGGTTCGTGCAAATGAGATAGAAATGGAAGATTGTCAAGCCACCAACAAACCAGACAAGAAAGAAACAATAGACTATAAGAATAGCTAAGGTGACATCGCGTGATACACCTTTCCAGAAGTGCTTCCCTTTGTCAAGAATGATGACCACAGAGAATGCAAAGACATATATGCACAAGACGGTTGCCGTTGATATAAACATGAAGAAGAATCGATAGTTACGCTGCAATGAAGACGTAGCCATTTTGTTAGTTTCTAACAGGAAAGCAAAATTTAAGATATCTAATGTTCTAAAGCAGCCAAAATATATTCCACGATTGTTAGGAAAATTGGTTAATTTTTCTTTAAATCAAACAACTTCATAAATGAACCGATTCGTTAATACTCAGGAAAGATTACAATGACCTCCTAGATAGTATTATCATTCCATGTAAATTCCCAGAAAAAGATAGAGGGGTCATAAACGACCTCACTTAAAATCCGACGTCTTAGACAGAAATTACATGCACGATAGATTTATCACAACCTAACCTGTGTATACACATGAGTAGTAAATACACCTAAATAAATTGAACACAACACTATAAATATACCCAACAAATAATATTGAATACTACACTACAATTTGAAAAGGAGCTCTCCACTCTTATTGTAATCTGTCCCAAATTTGTATCTCTTCTATCATATTTAAATAAAAGTGGGGTCATTTGAGAGGTGCGCATTTGACCGAACTCCATTATCAAATTTCCAGATGTGTTCTTTCTTATCGCTTTTATTATTCCGCATTTATTGTCTTGTTTCTTTTCAAACTGTAGTGTATTATTCAATATTATTTGTCGGGTATATTTGTAGTGTTGTGTTCAATTTATTTGAATGTATTTACTATTCATGTGTATATACGGGTTAAGTTGTGATAAATACACCATGCACGTAATTTCTGTCTAGGAGCCGGATGAAGTGAATCGATTCGGTAATACCCAGGAAAGATCACAGTGACCTTCTAGACAGTATTACCATTCCACGTAAAGTCCCAGGAAAGGACGGAGGGGTCACAAACGGACTCACTTAAAACCCGACTTCCTAGAAAAAAATTACGTGCACAGTATATTTATCACAACCTAACCCGTGTAACCATACGAATAGTAAATATACCTAAATAAATTGAACACAACATTATAAATGTACCCGACAAATAATATTGAAGACTACACTACAATTTGAAAAGAAACAAAACAATAAATGTGGAATAATAAAAGCGGTAAGAAAGAACACGCCCGAAAATTTGATAACAAAGTTCGGCAAAATGCTCCTAATTTTCGAGCACCTCTCAAATGGCTCGCTTTTATCTAAGTATGAGAGAAGAGAAACAAATTTGAGATAGATTAAAAAATAACTACCAATCTCCCCCAAATACATAAACTCACGACATGGGATAGATGAAAAGGTGCCAAATAGTAATAACGATTTAATCATATAGTATTCTATCCTTATCCGTAGACAGAAATTTCATAACGCCAGGCAAACAGATACACACTCAAGGCAGATATGAACACATCCATACATTTTCCATTCGAGTTATAGTTCGATCCAGTGGAAGTTCTGATCGAGAAATAGTATGGAATTGGGAAGCAAAAGTGTAGAAAACATTAAGAGATAAACATTGATGTCAGATATCATTACTCCAATCACTCTAACTTAAGTCGGCTTCATGGTAGACGAATCAGAAATAGTGATGAACGAGAACATAAATTTTAACTTACGATTCCAATGCATTGACCAACCCATGGACAGTGATGATCAAATCTTTGAACGCAGTTATTGCAGATCGAACAATGAGAAGCACGAGGAAGACGATAAAGTAAACAAGTATCACAGAACTTGACTTTCACTGTCTGGCCATTTACCACCACATCTTTTGTTCGAGGTAGTTTTAGATAAGGGGTTCTTCCACCTTCCCATTCCATAGATGGAGTAGGCATATCCAACGCCTCATCTGTTTCAGGAGGCCTTGTATTTCTGCGTACTATTCCAGGATCTCTACTGGAGGTCAATACGAGAAACACTAAATCCTGCAAAGGCATTAACCACCCTTCAGATAAATCACTTTGCACACACAAAGTAGAGAAAATAATGACATGCAATATGTAAATTCAAGTTGTATCAAACCTACAAGTTTTAACGTCTTTAACAGTTTACTGTGGAAAGAAGAACATAGCACAGAGATTGCTTCACTGAGTAATTGAATAGATCATGCGGGCTCTTTATCATTGATAAGATCGAATGTTACTCGACTGTCACGACTGCTTGAATCCAGACAGAAAAGAAATACTCACTGATATGGTAAGGATTAAGCCAATGATCAATATAGGATACCACCGTTCAGGATGCTTTGTATCTTTATCTGCAATCTTGAGAGACATTTTTATACAGAAGGTGATGGCAGGAGCACAAACGAGAAATGTGGATAGAAGCAATGACGACACATCAGGACCAAAAATCAATCTCCCGCCGCAGAAGAATCTCTGAAAGAGTATAATAAAGCCTCATTAGAGCCAGCATTACCAGAGTCGGATACAAAAGAATGTCAAAGAACAACCTGTTCATATGCATTTATGGGCTGTGTGACATAAGTTCAAGGACCGAAAGTATGAAAAATATATAAACGAGAAAAAAGGACTCTCAGCCAGAATAACAAACATTTAATCGAGAATTACATCAAGCATGATGTAAACACATAGATGTGCATGATAAACCAGAAAAAGGTCGACAATGGTGAAAGGTTGACTTTAAAGTCGGATTAGTGGACTCATTAATTCTCAGAAAACAGAAAAATATTAAGATACGTAAACAAGATAAAGAAACCACTAGAACTGTGGCATCAACAAGTGAAATCAAATAAAGATTGAAGAAGGAATTCAGAGACTAATCTTACTGATCAAAAGGATATGAAGAATACAAGAAAATCATGTTTATGATCAGAAACGAAGCATTTTGAAGTGAACTTTAACCAAATCATTATCACTAAAGTTGTTTCTATGCTCAATACTCGAAAGATCATTGCTTCTTAAATCACTCCCAATCTTGATCTCCACAAATTTGAATTATGCAACAAGTCCAGTATCAAGTTACACTGAATCAAACATGACCCAATATACTCATTTCTTTCCAGGTTTAAAATAGGAAACTGATTCAAAGTAAATGAATGCTCGAGGACCCCAAAAACATATGAAATCCATGAAAGAACAACTCCACGAAACAAATCACAAAACTCAAACAAAGAAGCAAGACAGAAGCAAACAAAAAAGTCAGTACAGAATTTGGATAGAAAGAATCATAAAACAAAAGAACTAACATTGCTTCCTTTCCAAACTTGATATAGCCTCTTTTGTTCAGTTTTGGGCGTCCCTCCAGGAGTAGAAGCAGCAGCAGCAGCAGCAGAAGAGGAAGGACCCTTATCAGGATTCATGATTAAAACCACAATTTAACCTCTACCCTTGTTGCTTCACACATAGAAAGGATCTTCAAAACAGCAACCAACGCAAGAACATAACCAATAAATGCAATCCCTTTTCTTCCCTCAACTATACAATCTCTTGAAACTACCAAATCCCAATAATCTTTCAAAAACATCAATGACACAGACACAACATCAGAGAAAGACAGTTGTCCGAAGACAGAAGGAGAAGGGGTGAAGAGGGTTGGTTTGTGATCTTTTTGCGATAAAAAAGCCAGCAGCCCTCTTGTACACAAAAATGAAAAATCTTTCACCTTTCTTGTTATAAAACCTCCAAAACAACAAATAATTATTGGGTTTTATTTTTTTCCCAAATATATAGTTCCAACATCAAATTAAAAAATAGAACTTTGGGGTGAATTGCACAAAGGCACTCATCCTATCAGCTCTTTTTCCTTCTCCAATCCAAAACGTATATACTCTCTCTCTCTCTCTACATCACATTGAAATATGGGCTGCTGCCACAATCACTATCAGTTAGACAGATGCTTCCTTCCGTTGCACCAACCTCTTTCGGATTTTACGTTGGGTTCTACGATTTTCGATGCTTTTTACATAAACTAAGTAATAGTATTGCACTGGCGAACAACAACATTAACCTGTACTCATAAATTTGCTCTGTTAAAGATGAACAGTAACCATTAGTAATAGGATTGTCGTGTCATGTTACTGTTTAGTTATCATGGCAGTTAATGTCGTTACGTATGTTTAAGTTCTGTTAGTAACTAATTACTAAGTTTCTGGGTAATAATCTTACTAATAACTTTCGTTCTCTCGACATGCCAAGCTGCCGAGGATGTGAGAGTCAATACTTAAAACATTGTTAACATGACATATGCTTTTTACCTCAAGAAGATTGATCGGTCGAAAGTGGATTTTTTTTATTAATAAAAGAATGAAAACTACAACAGAAGAATAGTATACAGATTAGAAACACATCTTCACGTGCGGGGAGCAGAGCATTTGTTGGTATCCAACCCAGATGGGATGTTGACTGCTCGAGATCACATAATACAAGAAACTTCATAACGTTTGGTCTTATTATCTGTAATCAGTAATGACGATTACTTATGTTACGAAACAGTTTCAAGTTCTTGTCCAACTCCTGACTTGTCCTGCTAATTATAGCCCATTTGTTGCAAGTAGTTCACATAAAAGATAGTCTAGTTCAGGAGTTTTGCTTGTTCAGGGCCGGCTCTCCATCTCGTTTGTGCATATATAAAAAACATTTTAGCTGGCAGAAACTTGGAGCCTGCGGAGAAATTTTGACTCTGTCAGATTGTTTTTATTAGTTGTTTAGCACCTGCACTGACAAGGCTAGAATCAGACTTTGAAGCAGATAAAACTATAGAGCCCGTGTGAATCAGTAATTATAAGCTTTGATTAAACCTCCTAGTAGTGTGAGACTAAAGAGAGGAAGAGAGTGACATGGTGGTTCTGGATGTATCAAAATTCTGATTAGTTGAGAAGATAAATACAAGGTGGTGCTTGAGAAGAATAAGTGCAAATGCTTAGAGTCCCAATCTAAAAAGAAGGGGTGTGTAGTCTCCAAGAAATGCTGCTTGATTCCCTTTAAATTTTCAGCTTAACGATTAAATATGGTGCATCCAGAGATGATGAGATAGGGATTCACAAGCTGCATGTTACTATTGGAATAAGGCTGTAGAACTGGGAATCATTGACGAATTAGAACCATAGTTAAAATAATTTCACATCACTGATCAGTCAGTCACAGTTTGCCTCTACAGGAAAACTTATCATTCCCTCAGGACAGGACAAATCCTCTCGAAAACTTCCAAGGAACCTTCAGCTTATCATGGTTTTCATCATCTGTGATCTAATGTTGCTTGTGTAAGCTCTTTTGAATGCTTCTGCACATCATGTTCGCTACCGAGAGCTAATCGATCAATATCCTTTTATAGACTATGCTGGCCTGTGACAACATATAGATGCATCTGATGGTCAGGAAAGCAATCAAGATGCCTCTGGCATTGTAACACAGAAATGCTAGGTTTGCTTGAGTTTGCTCAAAAGCACCAATGCATTTCTTGTTTCAGTACAAAGGGAATAAAGTAGCTAATGAGGAGAAAGTTGCCTACCCTAACTAGTAAAACCATGGGAACGAAATATGAGAGGATATGTGCAACAGTATCCACTGCTCCAACACTGCATAATATAAACATGTGTGTCAGCCTGCAAATTGACTTGTTTTCTCGCAAGAATACAGATATGTATCTTACTTCATCTTTTTGGCACAATACTAAATATAACTGAAAATATGGTCAAATTTGGGAAACCAAGGATATAAAAGCATACGCATGAGATGCTTAACAGCAGTAAACATATTTAAAAGAAAAATGTGAGAGACTAAATATCATTAAACAAAAAGGAAATTTTGACAAACTTGAGACAGCTTACCACAGAAAGTAATGGTCCCTGTTTGAAGTTGTCATTAAATGAAAAAGTAATTGGTTTTGGATTCTCTCCAGGCCCTCTGATAAACCCACTGGATTTGAACAAAAATGAAGACGTAAGCAAATATTTGTGCAAGATGCTGCCTTATAATAGAACTGATATAGAAACAAGTTCCAGAAAAAAAAAAAAAAACAAAAATGAAGATGTTAATGTTCACAATAAGTCCACATTAACGAAGCAGAAATCAGGGGAGTCCTTCGAGTGTCATAGACAGCAATGAGGCCTCTGTACATGCCATCCCCTCCTTTGTAAGAAAGGGCTAATCTTTCACCAGAAGCATCCCAGGCTATCTTTTCAATCCCATGGCTACAAGGAAAAAGTTATATGTGATGAACTCTTCAAAAAAGGACAGCTACGAGCCAAAACTTAAAACCCAAATGTTGCAAGATACTGGAAATATCAAGTTCATTACCAAATAGAAAGTTTTAAAAACTGTAAAACAGGATTTAATCATCATCGTGATATATGAGTTTCGTTCTAGCCATACAAGTGAATGAAATAAAGAGCAATAATAAATCCAAAATCCAGTGGGTGGGTTAGGCAAGTGCAGAAACAACGTCCCAATTCCATGAGATTGAGGCTGGATCCATCAATCATGAAGAGCATACATATCTACACAGGGGCACAAAGAAACTAAAGGTGTCTTCATTTTATATCTCAATCTAGAGAAAAATTCTATTCAAAAGCAGCATCTCAACATTTCCTTAGACATCTGCTTCCAAAATATATGGCACACAGTTCAGCAACACTATCTAAGTCATTAGGAAGAAATCTTAAGCATACACAACAAGATTGATTATTCTCTCCTCTACCTTCCAGTCAACGACATTATTTCTGGCAAATCAACAGGTAGAAGGTGTGCATCTGCAAAACATCATCAAATATAGAAAATGGTCATGCCTCCTTACATGTCAAACGATAGGATGCTTATACTACTATACATTCAACCATTTATCTTTGTTTTTCAAAATCTTTTCAAATATACCATAAAACCCAAGTGTTCCCTCACATTTATAATTAAACAGCCAGCCAATGGCATACAAATTATAAAGCATATATGGATTTCAACGGATGAACAGTGCACAGGCATGCTATAAAAAATGAAGAAAACAACCTTGAGTCATAAAACAAAGGCAAAGCTAAACAAACAAAAAAATAATAAATCAACATGATTGACTAAATAGTGCTTGCACAGAGTTAATACGAATCTACAGAATCATATACAGCCCTTCAACTTAAAATTGATGAACTTGCTTCCTGCAAAGCATTATTCAGTTCAAATTAAGATGGCTGAACATAAAGCTCAAACGTGAAACCATCTTACCTAAAGAAGGAGGCTTTGATGCAAAATGAATAGACCCCAATGTTGATGATCCAGAGAACGCAGTCAGAACTATACGCCCATCAGGGTCCCATGTTGCCCCCTGATTACATAAAGCATGATAAAGTGTCAATGATAGTTCAGTTTATTAACAAGATTAAAAGCATCCTGTAAGCAACAAGATTAAAAGCATCCTGTAAGCTTAATAATAAACTTTTAAAATAATTTTTACTAGTTTGCCACTTGACTGCCATATTCAAGTCCCACTAGGAAGAAGTTATTCACTCATTAAAGGTCACAGTTAAAATTTGAGATTCATCTTAATAGGAACCATTTAAAACCATGAAGTAGGGGAAACATTGTCTGAATTCACCATTCGTTTAAGTAGTTACATGGCATAGGATGGAGTTAATTTTTCAGGACAAATTTTATAAGCAAAAGAAAAGTTAAACCAAGGTGCCAACTGACCACATTTATGCAAGATTAGCCAAGGAAGAATATGAGGAAGACGTAACAATGGATTCAACAGTCATGTATGGTTAATGAATGTTTATGTTTACCGTAACAAAACCACTGGTTGAATGCCATCGTTCAGATGTCCATGTGTTTGTCTCCCAAAGATAAAATGTTCCATCACTATAAAGAATCAAATTATCAGCCACAGAGCAATATCTTATTCAAATGCAAATAAATCATAGCAAGTTGACTATGACCATACAATTTTGCAGCAAAAAAGTAATCTTTAGTAGGAGACCATTTCAACATTGATATGCCTCCTAATCCACGCCGAATGGGTGTTCCAATTCCTAAAATTATTTAAAAAAAAGAATAAAGAATGTCAGATTAAAATCTGAGGAACCAAGGAAAAACTAGTAGAACAATACAGTCCCCACAGAATATTATACACTAGAATACCCTCCAGTGGAAGAGGATAAAGCTCCGAAACTTTTAACCAAAGCCAAAGTTCCTCAACCATTTGTGTCATTTAGGCTTCTGATGTTGCAATGTGAACATCCTCATGCTATTCATGCTTTTGATAAATTTACTTCATCCTATCCTATCATGACATTTCTATGGTGGACCGTCTAATCTAAATGCCTAAACACTGCACTTCTCATATTATGCACCCAACATCTAGCAAAAATATCACACTTTACATTTATGCATCTGTGCAATAACGTGAAATGATGCTAATCAAAACAGTTTAAGAGGCTGACAATATTGGCTGACCTTGTGCAACATCCCATATTGTGAATGATGAGCCTTCATAAGAAGCAGACGCCAAATATGTGAAGACGTGTCAAGGAAATTATTACACAATGGAGCACAATTTAGCATAGAAAGTAACTACATTTTAGATCCAAAATAGTGTATATACATACATAGATATGTATATATATATACATATATGTAAAAAAGGATAACAACAACAACAACAATAACAATCTCAATGCACAAGACTCCCCGCTTTGCGAGGGTCGGAGAAAGGACATCAATTGTACATAGCCTTCCCTTTGCATTTTATAAAGAAGCTATTTCCGTAACTCGAACCTGTAACCTTTTGATCACAAAGGAGTAACTTTATCAGTTGCTCCAAAGCTCGCCCTCGTATGTTTTTTAAAAAAAGGATAATCTTCTGCCTATTATTTTCTCACTAGTAATAATGAAGTATAACCAAAATGAAGTGAAGTAACAAACTCAACAGTGAGTTAATAAGGATATCTTCCATCAGGACTCCAAGAAAGTGCACTTATTTGTTCATCATTATGACTCCGAAGAAAATCCACCAAAGTCCATCGAGTTCCAGAACCTCTGGAAAGTGTACCTGAGTATGAAGAAGCACCAGATCGGACAGATGCAACATTGCCTGGATAAGAAGCAACCCATATGCAGATTCCACCCCTGACATTCAATAGCCAAGAGAAACAGCCTTAAAAATCTTAAATTATCCTCCAAATAACATAAAATAGATATATCAGATGGAGAAGAAAAAAAAAGGAACTCTTGGTACTTGCTTGCATGCCACGGAAAGTGATTTTCCACTATTTGGTCTCCATTCAAGAACTTTAACATCTCTCTGGGACTCACTCGTCAAAATGCAAGCATCCTTACCCTCTGATCAGAACTCAAAAGTAGCAGTTAGATATCTCTAAAAAGTTGCAATCTAAATTCTCTAAGCAGACTAGATGGACAAGGTTTCGAAATCCCTCTTTAAAAGCCATAGAACCACTAACCTGATTCTTCAAAGTCATGAACCATAACCTGATTTGGGCCAGAGATAAAAGCAATAATGTGCTTATGTTGGTGCCAGCTTACTCCTTGAAGATCGACCTCTGGCAACAAGTTTACCTACATAGCATGAGTATAAAATGTCAATTCCATTCCAGACGCAAATAAGAATTCCAAGATCAGACTACATGGCTATCTAGTAAAGCAAATGTTGGAATGCCCCACTAATCAACCTTAAGGTGCTTTAAACATGTGTTGCCATAAGAATAACTAGCTTGATTACTTAGGCGAGAAGTAAAGTGGGCGGTGTTCAGGAGCCAGACCCGATATCCATGCAGTTTGATTTCCTAAGTCATGCTATTCAATTACTTAGCAATCAGCATTATGAACATAATGCAGTAGGCTTTGTTCATCTAAGTAAATAACCAATAAACCAATAGAATAACAACAATGAGACAATTAAAGAACCAAAAACAAAAAACAAAAGAAACAAGAAAGAGATCATTCAAAAACATAAGTTTCCAACTGGAAAATGCTTACATAATCGGGACTAAAGAAGCGCTTAACGGATTGATTAACTATTCCCTGGAGTGATTTCACTAAACCACTCTCTCCATCAGTATTTACGCTTCCTTGCTGCTGTTGCTGCTCTGCTTCCTGCTCCCTACTCATAGAAATCACCTGATCAGCCTGAAATGGCACCGCACTGAATACCATTCCCTAATCCACCATCAAACCAGTTCAAAAGTTCAATTATTTCTCCTCAAAAATACAAAATATTAAACAAAACAGAATTTGAAAAAAGAAAAAAAAAAAACCCACCAGAAGCTTTCCATAGGTGGTCTCTGCTCGTTCATCGGAGAGGCTCTCTGCTGTGACTGCAAGGCCAAAAATGAGTCAGCTTTATAATTTTTCCACACCACAAGACACAAACAGGTATATATATGAAGAGAAAGATCATGTCATACTGAGCTCTCGATTGATTTCACAGACGGTAACAGAACCAGGCTGTGGAAAGGAAGGCATTGGTATTTCTTGAAGAGGATGAGTGAATCGGGTCACTGTTGTTGGCTATTAGGGTTTAAGGGTTTTTGAAATTTATCAATCACCCCAATTTTCACTGAATGCTATCTTTATAATTTCTTTCTCTCTCTGACCAGAGCTTTTGAGTTACACTCTAGACGACATCGTATTCATTCAAAAATACAAACCTAGACCTTAACAAGTTTCAGTCTTTGTCTCGGCCCTCTATGCTTTCTCTCTCTAGGTCTTCTTTTTTTCAAATTTTTGGTGAGCTTGGCCCCTCTCTTTTGGCTCATTGAGGTTAGTCCTTAATTGAATGGTTTACTTGTTAATTAATTCTATAATGTTCTTCATTTTCCGATACTTTCAGTGGTATGTATCAGAACTGATCTGGGGTTTTCATATTTTCAATTGCCCATAAAAGAAGTTCTCTTTTTGAAGAAGATCGACTGCGTTTGATGATCCCAAAGTTTACGATCAACGGTTTGAAGTTAAAGAAAATATATAATCTGTTTGACTTCTGTTCTTTCATTGTTTTGACTCACAAATCCATACAGCTTTCAGACTTTGACTTGGGTGTTCTTGATTCTTTTATGGTTTGTCCTCTCTGTATGAATAAGACCCAAACTTTAGCTGAAGGAAGGAGTATCTGTGTGACTAAGGCATGCGAAAATCCGAATTGTGCAGAGATTGGGGATTGCTGCTGCCATCTCAAGCTGTCTTAAAGTTACTGTGGTTTAGGTGTATTGCTTATGCTTATACTATGCTGTTTGCTGTATTTAGGGTCCATTGCTTTCCTTTCTGGTTCTACATTGATAAGGTGTACCCACGAAAAATGGCTTAGGGTTTTGTTGAAATTTGAAAAGGGAAGATGGTACTTTGTACAATCCTGCAATTCCTACTAGTAGGTGTTCTTTCTTATTACGTTAACCCTTTCTCCCTGTTTTTGTTCGAACCCCCAGAAGCTGGATTTTGCAATTTATATGCGTGCAACATGTTTGTTCTTATGAGAGTCTTATTGGTGTAGGAGAACTAAATTGAACCATTGGAGTATTTGAAACCGGATTTTGTAGTTTGAAAGTATAGGACTCTGAGCTAGTCAGAACTGGTTGAGTATGATATCTGTCGGAAATGAAGTGGAACATTGGAGAACAGAAAAAAAAATTGTAGCTTCATGCATTTTGGAAACTTCTCTGAGAAATGAAGATATGGATTGAACTTTTTATGATTAGTTCTGATTTCTTAAGTTACATCAGTTGCTCATATGAGTTGGTTGTTCTTTGTCTTTTTGTCTTTTTGCATTGGAAACTTTTGAAATTTGGTTCGAGATATATGAATGCGCTTCTGCTTAAGTCTGTCATTTAGATCAGATCTTAGATCATCATTGGTGATACATAGGATTATGAATTATCGATCGCATGGACGTCTTTCGGACCTTTGACTCATTTTTCGGAAGATGTGAGTGCAGAAGCTACCTTTTCCGTAGTAAAGAATTGATGTGTGTATCAGACTTCTTATTCCACATCATGGGAAATGAGAAAGAAAGATGATGAGGTGCTCAGTTTTGTTGAATCCATGATTGAAGTGCTCAAAATTATTTAACGTTTTATGCATTTTCTATTATTTTCTTTATCTTGCTTTCTTTTAGCCCTTTATGTATCTTCTAACAAAGTGGTTACATCTTAGGGAAACAGTTGATGCTTCATGCTTCTGAACTGGTTCTGAGAAATCCGGGGAGAACCAAGAAGCAGGAAACCGTACCGTCATCAACTGCCAGATCAACCAAGTCTGGAAAGTGAAAGAAGAAGAGACGGATGCAACTTATGATGCATAACAGCATCTTTTATCCATTTCTGAAATTGGAGATTTTTATGTTCTGTTCTGCCAAGCTCTGCCTGTTCCATTGTTCGAACTTTCTGCAGACGAAATCTGGATCTTTATTTGTATATCACAGAAGAAACAAAACCCTGGTATTTGAACAATTAGAGTAATGCTAATTGTTTCTGCTAATTTGGAAGAACTAATGATCTTCTTTATGCGTTGTTGGCCTTCAGACCATGATCTGTCCATTGTCACACTCTTAAATCAAGATTTTCACATGTAAGAAAAGCTAAATAGAAACCTGAAAGAATTGGAATCCACTCAAAGTGATTTCTCTCTTAACTTGAGACTTCAGTGCCAACTCCATTGCAATAAAGCAAATTAAAACCAAACTTCTTGTAACATACTATGCTATAGAACAAAATGTGACAATAATATTAGGTTAATACAACTACATAAAAATAAAAATAGAAAATCTAATTCAAATTTTAAAATAATTAACTCCGCAAAAGATGTGTTTTCTTTTATCATTATATAACTAATTGTCCGTTTGGTTGAGCTTTTGGAAGGTGAATAAACATTTTTTTTCACGGCAAAAGTTTTTTTTAAGAAAAATAAGTGTTTGACTGTAAAATAAAAAAGGCACTTTTTTAGTATATATAGTTTTTTGGCAACTAAAATACAGCTTTTTAAGAAGCTCAAATTTGGAGTTTCTCAAAACCACATTTTTTGGTGAATTTTTCAAATCAATTAATGAGCATATTTTTTAGTCTCTTTTGTCCTTATATTTTACACATAATTTCCACAATACCCACAAGC
>JANIHZ010000003.1:3523306-3534489 GCA_027478365.1 Erythroxylum rufum | reverse complement strand
TTGCATATTGTTTAATATACTTTAAATAATATTTATATGCATAAATAATTTTTATTATAAAATAAAATATAGTTAAAATTAAAAATACTTTTTATTTTTATATTACCAAACAGCCTATAATTCCAACCAACTAAAACAGTCTTTCGAGATAGTAATATAAGACAAAAACGAGACTAAATCTTTTGTTCCGTAACTCAATTCTTACCCAATTGAATTAAATTTTATCTAGGACTTGCGCATTTTATTAATTCTCATCTGTATATTTAAGAGTTACGTATTTACACGGATAAGAACAGTAGTGAAACACCGTTGCAGGCACAGAAGATTTGGTACTAACTTCAATGTGAACTGGATCTGTCAAGCATGTCTTGTCTCCTACAGTTCCTAGATTGATCCAGCACTCTCTTCCAACCAAACTAAACTTTCAGGCTTCTGGGTCGTCGAGAAACAATGATGGGTACGTCGACGCAAGCTTATGGAGAAGCATGGTACTGGGATAACAGGTACAGCAACGAACCCGCGACTTTCGATTGGTACCAGAAATACCTTTCCTTAGCTCCTCTCATCAACCTCTACTCTCCTCGTCGTCTCCGACCCCGTGTCCTTGTTATCGGTTGCGGCAACTCAGGTATCGTTTTTTTTGGTTCCTGATTGTTGTTCCCTTTTTTTTGGAAAAATTTATGTCAAGATCGATAAAGTTTTGATCTTTTTTGTCTTGAAATTGTGAATTTTGTGGGTAGCTTTTAGTGAGGGCTTGGTGGATGACGGGTACGAAGATGTGGTGAACATTGATATATCGTCTGTGGTTATTGAAGCTATGCGGACCAAGTATTCTGATCGACCTCAAATGAAATGTATTTGCTGTTTCACAAGTTTAGATTCTCAGTTGTTTGGTTTTTAGTGTCTTTTTGTTTTTTCCATGTTTGGTGTGTTTTTTATTTTGTTGTTTCCTCACATTGACTCGGCAGATCTTCAAATGGATGTTCGAGATATGAGTACTTTCCCAGCAGCTTCATTCAATACCATTATTGATAAAGGTGCCACTTTGACATTCATTTCTGTCTCTTCACCTTATTTGGGTTGAATGAGTTAGCTGTTCATTGATGAAGTTTTTCCTTTATTGCTTTTTGCTTCTTTTTTTTAATTCATACAGGGACTCTGGATTCCATCTTGGTGAGTGTATAAGCGACATTCTTAATTGATATTGGACCTTGCTGCAGTAGCATTTTGATTTGCCATAACCATATAGCTAAAGGGTTGTGTTTTTTGTTTTCGAACATCTAGTGTGGTAGTAGTTCGCGACAAAATGCAACAAAGATGCTCGAGGAAGTTTGGAGGTATGGTGGAGTGAGAATTTTTGGTGAATAGTTATTTTTCCGTTTGGTTTGTTTTGGTTTGCAAAGCATTTTGTACTTCTGCAAATTATTTTCTTGATTTTTTCACCTAATATTGAAGCAGTTGATGACAAACTCTATAGGGTCCTCAAGGATAAAGGAGTTTATTTTCTGGTAAAATATATGGTTCCAGATATCCATATCTTACTTTCTGTTTTGCTTTTTAGCTTCCTTAACTGCTTTTCTTGATGAGATAATGCGTTGCAGGTGACATATGGATCTCCCGTATATCGCTTGCGCTTGTTAAAAGAATCTTGCTTGTGGGCCATAAAACTCCATGTCATAGGTTTGTTCAAATCCCAGTTTCTTTGTTAGATTAGGTGACCTGCATGCAGGACTCTTGTGATTTCTGTTGAGAATGTCCTTCCTCCTCTCTTATTGCTTTAATGATCATATTCTGTGCATTGTTTTTCTCCTCTTCTTAAGAGTTATTACAGAGATCCTTTGCTAGCTGAATCAAAGAAGTGAATTATTAAGTTGTACATAACAACATCTAAAAAGAATTAAACTTCATTCAAGGTTTCGGAATCTATACGGTGATGAAGAATTGCTGACTATGTTCCTGAAAAACTATATTTGTATTGTTTTGAATCATTAAATACTGACGCCTCTTGGGTTCTAAGAGAAAAAGAGAAAAGGAAAACCTGTATGGATTGTGATGAGAGGACTTCCCAGGGCGTAGAATCTTTCTAAAACATAAAAGTTACGAGATTGATCATTACTTTTGAGAGCTGATTTCTGTGAGCTAAAAATGTTCTGCTGTTCATCCAGCCGGTAGCTATCGTTTGTTTTCATTTGTTATCTGTTTATTCTCCTAAACTTTAACGTAGTGGGCATCTGGCACCTCAGGAACTTGAATGCTACAATAAGACTGTTGTTCATAATCTGCAGGAAAGTATTTGTCAGAAGGAACCTCTGGACAACCAATCTGGGAGTTGACGAAACCTGTTCCACTAGATGAAGAGGGAAGCTCTCTGGAAGCAGTGCTGGGAAAGAACCCCGATGTCCATTACATATATGTTTGTACCAAGGTCGGTGAACCCAACTTCCATTCTTCAAACTTTAACTCAAGATACTTTGGTTACCAAAGCAACTCTCCCTAATTGGGAGCATGATTGTAATTCAACTCTGAAGCTGCTTCCGTTGTTATTATCATCTTCAGTTTTAGTTTATAGTGTATAATGTATGCTTTTTTTCACTCTTCTTCCTCAGGATGAATCATTGAAGCCAGATTCTACAGCGAGCTAGTCTGAGTGCCCTTTCCATAGCAATTGTTTTTTTTCCTACTCATGTTAAATAACAGATCATGGAAAAACTTTTCTTGTAACTTTGATCTTGGTGGTGTTCAATCAGTGGTTTTGTTTTTACGTTTTCTTTTTTACAATTTGTTGATACCTTGATACAACTGTAGTTGAACTATCTGGTCTGAAAAGAGTGTTAAAGCTTTGAAGTTCTGTGGTGATATTGTCAAGTTTACACTTACGATCACGTAATTGTAAACCATCATTTTGAGAGGTGTTTTCATTTTTCGGTCAATTGTAAACGAACTTGTGTCAAGGTTTAGAGAAGACGGGAAATCTCACTCGTTTCCCAATAATATGATGGGCTTGCCAGTTTCTGTACCGATGACTAGGACCATTCATAGTTGTCAACTGACCGACAATTTCAGCTAATCTTAAACCTCTTGCGAGCCCACCTTGCATTGACTCTTTCCACGAACGTATTGTGCATGCCAAGCTCTTCTCTTTAGTCATGTTTCATTTGGTTCGATCTAGTTCACTCCTCTAGCCGCCAAGTTTTCATTCTTCAAACCGGGAAAGAATGATTCTTTCGAAAATCTCGTCAGGAAATCGCACCAAGATATCCTTTGGCGCATTCAACTCCTTTGTGCAGAAAAGATGGAGAAAGCCGGTGGATTCTGCGCAAACCCGGTTAGAGAACCGAACTAGAGACTCCAAGCTCGATAAGCTCGCGACCCACCACAAAAAACTCAAAACCATCCTCAAGCTCCACCAACTCATATCCACTCGGAAACGCGGTCCCTTTGTGTCCGTGCAAATCATGTCCCGGTGGAAGAATATAGCGGGCTTGAACGTAGGTATGGGTCACTTTCTTCACAAATACCCTCACGTGTTTGATGTTTTTACCCACTTAGTTAAGAGGAATCTATGTTGTAGAACTACGAAGAAAATGAAGGACTTGATTACTGAAGAAAAGAGTGTGATAAAAGATTGCGAGTTTGAATCTGTCGGGAGATTAAAGAAAATGTTAATGATGTCCAAAGACGGTAGTCTTCATGTTCATGCTTTGAGGTTGATTAGGACAGCATTAGGCTTGCCAGAGGATTTTAGAGACTCGATTCTTGACAAGTATAAGGAAGATTTTCGGTTAATTGATCTGGAAATAGTGGAATTAGTGAGCAGAGATGAGAATTTGGGTGTAGCAGAAGTTGAAGCATGGAGGGAAACAGAGTACAGAGAGAAGTGGTTGAGTGAGTTTGAGACCAAATATGCTTTTCCGATCAGTTTTCCGACGGGGTTTGTTATCAAGGCTGGCTTTAGGGAAGAGCTCAAGAATTGGCAAAGGCTTCCTTATATGAAGCCTTATGAGAACAACGGGACTGTTCGAGTGCGTTCTTGTGGTGGGGTGGAGAGATACGAGAAACGGGCAGTAGGATTAATTCATGAGCTGTTGAGCTTGACAGTGGAGAAGATGATTGAAGTTGAGAGATTGACACATTTTAGGAAGGAATTTGGTATGGAAGTAAACCTGCGTGAGTTGCTTTTAAAACACCCTGGAATTTTTTACATATCAACCAAGGGAAGCACCCAAACTGTGTTTCTCAGAGAAGCATATAGTAAAGGGTGTTTGATTAAGCCAAACCCGGTGTACATTGTTCGGAGGAAGATGTTGGACCTCGTCTTGCTAGGTTGTCGACGAACAAGTGAGTTGCAACCTCAAGAGGAAACAAACGAAATACATGTGAGTTTGATCTCTAAGAATAAAAATCTAAGTTCAGCAGAAGGACACTGGGTTATCCCAATATTTGAAGGAATTCAAAATGGAAAAGATCATGGTGATCTAAATGACATGAGGGGTGCATCTCAGGAAGAGCTTAATGGATGCTACACAAACAAATGCAGTGTAAATGACAGGAGGCATGAGATGAAGAGACACTAAGGCATATAGCCGATTTTCAACAGGTGTTGGACTTGTGGTATTCTCTGAGCTCCTGCAGAAATTAGGAATGTTTGTGAAGCAGGCTGCTTGGGAAAATTTGTAGCTCTTCTTCAAGTCATGATCCTGCAACTTGTAAGTGACCTGCTCTGTCTAAAGTGTCTATTTTGATGCCTAGTTTCTCTGCTTCTGTTCAATGTTTAAGATTGTTTTTTTCTCTGGAGTTGGATACAGTTTTCCATGGTTAACGCATGTGAGTACACTCGAGAGCATGCACATATCTGAGCCAAAAAGAACCATTAGTTCCTAATATTTCAGTTGATTTTGAGGCTCCAGTCTGCTTTTTTTTTTTTTTTTCAAATGTTCCTAGTAACAACATATGATGCATGGCTGATAGAATTCGTGTAGCAGATTGAACTCCAGCAAAGGATCGGGAACAGAGTTTCTGGGCAGTTCATGCATCATCGACTACCCTTACTTTCTGTTATGTGCGCGAACTCTGAGCAGAAAGCATTGCATCATTGAGAAACCATCCCTAAAAGCTCTGTTAGCGAAGGCCTGCTTGTATTATCTCCAGTTCATCCTTACACTAACATTTGTAACGAATTCAGATTGAGGGATAGGGAGAAGCCACTCAGTGTTAGAGCTGTTTCTTCAAGAAACAATGTCCTTGAGTTCGAAGTTCATCAGTAATCATGGATTGTCCAACTCAAAAGACAAAATAGCTTTGTAATATCAGCTGTGCTATAAAATCTTACTAGTCGAACACAATTCTTTCAAATCAGAGTTATCCAAAGAGAAGAGAGCTACTGACCGTAACCTATTTGCATAATTTATATAATATGTGGAAAATAAATCAAGTTGTTACATCTCAATTAGAAGTTAAAACCTATTGCAGGTAATTACTCACCAAATATATACATGATTAAAAGACAAAAGCATAAAACAGAGCATAAGCTCGAGAAATGCTAGTTATGGGCCACCACCACTGATACTCTACTTCTTGCAGCCTCATTACCGTAGCCATTAGCTCGCTCAATAGTTCGTCGGATTACTTTTGGCGTGTGTGATTCTGCTGGTAAAGCATCCGACTCAGCCAAAGCCCCCAAACCTCACTTCACTTGCAAAAAAACTCAACCTAAAGCTATTACTCCTGAAAAACCCTTCTCTTCTATCATGGCAAAAATGGTGTATAGCCCTTTTTCTCTAATACGAAATACTGCACTTTTATCCCGTTTTCTGGGGTATTCTCCCAGATCTCGTTTGCAATTTGGTTCAAAATCGCAACTTTGCTTAAACCCTGTTCAAGCGAATGCATATAGGGCTTATAGTTCTGCTTATAATTTGTGTGCTTATCCTCTGAATTCTCGTCTTGGGGCTGTGTTCACTGGCGGAGGGCGTTGCAATGCGGAATTTAGGCAACTGGGTTTCGACAAGTTTCGAACTTTGGCTGTTTCTGATGTTGGTTCAGGTGGTGGTGGGCTTGGGGGCTCTGATGGCGGCGATGGTGGTGGCAGAGGTGAAGATCCTGGTGCTGGTGTTGGTGCTGGTGGCGGTGGTGGTGGAAAAAACTGGTCCTTCGTGTCGTGGTAATGGATTTTTAACTCTTGCTGTTTGGTTATTATTCGAGTGGTGAATGATTGTTGTTGTTTGTTTGCATGAAAAGTGACATATCCTTATGAAGCATCGAAATTGCAGGTACAATGGTTGAAATGACATATGTAATAACTAGCACCTTGTAGTGGACAGTTTCCATTACTAATAGGATGAAGGGTCCATAACTTACTGATCATATATCACTGTAGTTGGTATACAAGTTGTTGTGATGGAAGGGGACATTGAAAACTAATCTATTAAAGTGTTGGCTTTTTCTTCTTCTCGCCAGACATAAGAGAGCGGGAAAGAAAACCCGAATGCAAAGGGTTGATAATATGCAACAAGCGTTTTCACCTTGAGGCTTTGTAGCTGAAAAATGGTTTCTTTACCTCATTAGTGCCTGAAACTGTAGTTCTTCCTGATGATCCTCTTTCGTCTCCTCTGTCAGTTTGATTGATCCTTATTAGAGAACGATTTCTCTTTTTCAAACTGATTGCCTGACTGTATACAATGTGCCTGTATACTGTAAAAGTTGGTATTTTGTCATGCTAATGAAATGCTCACAATGGAATGTTGTTCTTCACGATGATGGAGATGAAAGGTACTTGTAGCAGAGAACTTTGCGTGGTACAAGCATGAGAAAGAAATTGTTTATATCTTTGTTGACAACCTTTGGGAAATACTCTTCACTCAATCCATCAAGAGTCTAGAATCAAGACAGTAAGAGCAGCTTGCCGCAAGTGCTACTGAACACATGGTGTTTGGTTTCATGGTTGTCAGATGTAGGGTTCTGGAGTTTGGCATTCACTAAGCTTGATGTTAGGCTGTGCCATAACATAGATACGCTGCTAGAAAAGTATAAATGAACTAAAAAATTTGATAAAGAGGCATGACCAAAAGATTAAAACAACTTGTTTCTGGTTAGTTTATAAAATTCTAATTTCATTTTAAGCAGTATCTCAGTAGGCATTTTATCAAGGAGGCTGCTTGAACTTGTATTTATTCTAGGTAGCCTTCTTGGTGAACTTGCCTTACAGGATGAGCCTTATAGTCCAATTATTGACTGGCATAACTTGAGCTGTCTACTGATTCAGGTATTTGACTCTTCTTGCTGAGCATCCTGTGTTGACAAAAGCTGTCACATCTGCAATTTTGACTTTATTTGGAGATTTGATATGTCAGGTATATGTTTTTGGTTGCTGTACATAGTGGTGTCAAACAAAGGATTTCTGGTGATATTTTAAATCAATTTTACGCTTTACTGCCCTCTAAAATATAATTTGCACATAAATTTAACTCAGCTATGTCTTATTTCCCTCAGCTTGTGATAGAACAAGTTCCATCACTTGACTTTAAAAGGACATTCCTATTTACATTTTTGGGGCTGGCACTAGTGGGTCCAACATTACATTTCTGGTATGTATTAGATTCTCCATTTATTCGTTAATGGATAACGTGATTCATGTAATGATGCAAAGATAGCCACTTATGATGATGGCAATTATGAAAGAGATTATGACAAATTGTGGAACCATCCATGATAAAGGACCAATTTATAGCAGCTGCTTGCCCTGTCTAACACTGGAAAGCACCCTGAACCTATTTTCGTATTTGCTGGAAACTTGAAAGTTTTTATCCAATGGATTTACATGTCTTAGTTTAATGCATCGGTTTATGAATGTTTCAACCCTTTTTCCAATTTCAGCTGATCTAACACGTCCTTTTGTTTTTATATCATCAACGAATTTAGTTCTTTAAAGTCTGACAGCTCTGATTTACAGTTCGTACATTTTCAAAGCATTGTTGTATTCCTTGTCAGTCTTACATCATAAAACCTACTTAATTTTTTTCTTTTTCTCTCGGTACGTCATGTATGCATCTCGATTTTCCTTAGGTATTTGTATTTGAGCAAACTGGTACCAACACCGGGAGCATCCGGTGCTTTCTTAAGACTAGTAATTGATCAGGTGAGCAAAATAGTTTATAATTTCTCTTCATATGACATGAAATTCCATCCAAATTACTGTAGATTTAGTTCCTCTACCTCAATGTGATCTTACTTAACTGCAGTTCCTCTTTGCTCCTTCATTTATTGGAGTTTTCTTATCTACTCTAGTGACACTAGAGGGACGACCATCACAAGTTATACCCAAACTTCAACAGGTTGTCCTGTTCCTTACATGTTTTATATAAACCCTAGTACTCTGAAAAGGCGCAAGGATCGGCATTATCATTGTCATTTGCTGATATTTGGCTTCATTTTGTAGGAGTGGTTTTCTTCTGTTTTGGCAAATTGGCAACTTTGGATACCGTTCCAATTTCTGAACTTCCGTTTTGTTCCACAGCAATTTCAGGTATGAATAGGATAGTATGTGCTTTTGTGGTTGTCCGGTTAGCATATATGCATATATCGTTAGATGGTTTCGTGTATATAGACACGGGAATGACTCCCTTATTTGCTTACAAGATCATAGACTTGAAACAAGTGATGAGGTCAAATCAATTTTGCACTTCTACCTATATTTATGATGAACTGTTCTATTTTAGCATTCTCACCTGTGCCTTGATTGATGTAAAAATTTATCTGAAGTTCAATTTCCTTCCTGAACACTCATCTAATTACCCAACTTGTTCCTCTGATAAGAACCTTTAGCAATATTTCTGGGATACTTCAATTCTCATTGGTGCATCCTTAAGTGTCATAGCTTGTTGGTTGCTCAACTATATATTACCCTTGCCAGTTTGGCCTTCCTGTTATTCTGTAAAGAACGGATCCTTCTTCCGTCAATGGACAAAACGAGCACTCTTGTTTCAACAACCTTGCTGAACTATGTAGAACGAAGTTAGTAAGAGAACCTCTAGTTTTCTCTAGGAAGTTATGAAGGAGAAAATACAGTATAATGATCTTTACCAGCTTCAACTTGCACATGTCCTGTGCAAGTTCTGTTGTCCAATTTTACTTCTATGATCATTTACTTCTTCAATAAACTATTAGGAATGAAAGTATTTTATGTCTCCAATGTTGCATTCAGAAATAATATATTTATAAACAATTCCAGGTTCTTGCTGCTAACGTTATTGCCCTGGTATGGAATGTGATTCTCTCATTCAAAGCTCACAAGGAGGTTCTGGCAAAGTAGTTTGGTTTCGATTTCATTTAAAACTCGATCAGCCGAGCCTTCAAACATTTAAAAAGCATGATTAAAAGTGTATCTTCCTAGCCTGTTGTTCATTTCTCCAGGTGCCTAAGGAATGGTGAGATAGACAAGAAATTCCTGTTTTGACAGCTTCATTAATCTGGTTAGCACTGAATTCTCCAAGAAAAGACATGGCAGCTGTTTCTTTGGTCTCTTGTTAAGGCCATGGTTCAGTCAGACCTTTCATTGTCTTGTATCAGACTCTATAATTAATGAATACGTAGTAACCCTTTGGAATTTTACCAGTGATGGTATAATAATAGTGGATGGATTGTTCAGTCGGGATAAGGTGCTTTACATATTGGGATTAGGTAGCATAAGTTGCTTTACCCATTGGGATTAGGTAAGACAATGGACCAGTCCGACACGGCCGGCCTAATATAATACTCCCTCCTATTCAAAATAAAAGTTGTTTTAGAGGGATGTACACTTGTTAAGAAAGTTAATGAAATGTTTGATATACTCTTATTAATTGCATGTTAAAGTGTCTTGAAAATATAATCTGTGTAATTAAGATGTGAGAAAAATTAAAGGGTAATTTTGGAAGTAAAATCATAAACATGCATTAAAAGTCACGAACGACACTTATTTTGAATAATTAAAATTCCTCTAAAACGACTTTTATCTTAAATAGGATGGAGTATTTTAAAAAATTAAAAAATAGAAAACAATATTAGTTTTTGCAAAATGATGTCATTTTTTTTTATGTTGAGTCTCCAGTCGGGCTGAGTTTGGGATGCTTGAGGCCCAATATTTATAAAAAAAAAGGTTAATATTTGGTCAATTTAAGCTTAGCCAATTACCCTTAAGTCGAGCTCGAACTCGAATGTCATCTTTAATTGGAATGACAATTTTAGCCCGGACTTTGAAATCTAGTTTGAAAGAGTTGGTCAAAATGAGGTTTGTTCAATAATTTTTTTAGGTACATAATTGGAGTTCATTTATTAGGAATTGAATGCAGACAGTAGCAAAGTTAATAGGCTTAAATAAGTTAGATTTCTTGAATTATTTCCTCCCTCCCTCCCATTATAATCCTTTATGCAGTTGACTTTGACTTTTTATAGTCATATAAAAGAATCCTAAGCTTAGGAAAATTTCTTATGAAACACACCATTCATTCTCTATTTAAAATATTTTTTCTTCTCATTTCTAAAATGGAAATAAATAATTAATTACTATTTGTGTTACATTAATCTTTTCGTTAGGTAAGTATTGAATAAGCCAACCACTATTTCGTAACGGTTCAAATCATCTGTTCTTATTCTTCTGTTTTAACTTTGTTCCGTATTCAATACGACGTTGTTTTATAGTAAAAACTACATCGTATTATGGGCTTCGAATCTTCTATGCCCTTTTTCTTGTGCCTGCATGATCCAACTAACATTTAGCCATACAACAATTAAGAGAGAGAAAATTTAAATGGGTAGGATATTGTTGGAACAAAGGGTATAGGAAAAAATGGTACAGAAGATTTGAAGCTCGTATTATATGCAGAACTTACACAAAAAGTCGTATTGGACGCGGAATAGAGTTATTGAAACAGAGGATCTGGTTCCCTTCATAAGGGATAACAAATTAGTTTAATTTTGATTCACTTCAAAGTATTGAATTTAATTTAATTAGAATTAAATTTGATAAATTTTTAATTTTGATTAATTATAATAAACTAATTCTAATCTATACTATATTCATATGAAATAACAAAAAAAAACAACTAATTGAAAGTCTTACCTCAATGTGGAATTTGAAGAGGTCCAATAATATACCGCTTTATCTTTAATTGATTTTGTTAAATCAAATTTATATTAATCTCATACTT
>JANIHZ010000003.1:3477268-3502666 GCA_027478365.1 Erythroxylum rufum | reverse complement strand
TATTTTGCATATTATTTAATATACTTTAAATAATATTCATATTCGTAAATAATTTTTATTACAAAATAAAATAAAGTTAAAATTAAAAATATTTTTTTTATGTTGTCAAATAATTTATTATATAAAATATTTAATATTTTTTAAATAACAAACAATCAATGAACTGAATTCTTAGAATATTCTCACAAAAGACTCTTAAAAAAAAAGCTACCAGACAGGGCTAATTCTCGTTATTCATAGGCACTTAATATTTACTAAAATTCCGAAGAATAGCAACTACGCCGAACGCGAGAGATAAAGACGAGAAGAAACGAGCTGGAGCAACCCGACTCGGTCCATAGCCGCTGCCGCAGCAACCTTCGTCATCATTCTCTTAAGGTACTAACATCGACTGAAGGTTTAACATATGTAGTTGTCAGAAATTGCACGATAAAGACGAACAATTTGCTAAATTTTTGTTTCAATGCATACTAGTCTAGGGCACACCAAGAACAGTTCTTTTTCTAATTAGATTAAACCAAATGGCGGAGGAATTGCTTTACAAGGACGATGGTACTTTGACTCAAGTGTGCTATAACCCTCCAGCTTACAATTACGGAAGCTGTGACATTGAATCTGCAGCTGAGAATGCTGTTTTACGTGAACAGGTTTGTGTCCCTTTTACGTTTTTTGCTGTCGGTCTTTGTTGTTTTTATTGATTTGAGTGATTTTTAATTATCTGTTATTTTCTTTAACGTATGGTACTGATAGGAAATTGAAACTCAAAGAATCATTCAAGGTCAAAGGTAATGTTTTGATCTGTAAAAGCCTAGTCTTTTAGTTCAGTTCTAGTTTACATATAAAGAAGGGTAAGGTATCAAGATAGAAGGGATATAAGTTACTAGAAAAACTAAGCATTAACTATGTGATGCTTTTGATGTTTAGAGAAACCGAAGATGTTGGTCAGCCTCATAAGGATGGTACAGATGTTTTTGCTGAACGTCGAGATCACAGTGCTCTTAAGGTAAGTGGTTAGATTTGTGTGCTCATGTTTTTTGTCCTTGGTTGTGTTAGTTATTTTTTTTGAAGATAATGATTGGACAATTTTGTCCATTGGTATGAATTTCTTTTAGGAACATCTGCTGAAGATGACCAGTGAGCATCGTGCAGAAATGGCTTTAAAGCGAGGAATGCCTACTACTGCTGAAGAAGGTTGATTGTGCACTAGCTGCTGTCTTTCAGACACTTTTCCTATTTTTTTTCATCCCTTATGAGAGAAATTTGTTTGTATTCATTCTGAATACATCCTTACAATTTTTCTAGGATTCTCATACAAAAGTAAAACGAACAGAGTATGATAGAGGGAAAATTAGTATCCTTAAGGAATGAGAGGAATATGAACAAAGTTCATCTTTTCTAAAAAGAGCTTCTCAATCCTGTTTTTGTGCAAGTGTACTGATTAGGAGACGTGTGAAATTACCGGGAACCTTTTTCATATCTTTTGAAACTTAGAAAAATTAACCTCCTTTAAGATGTATTCTTTTTCTTTTTGGGTAGGTCATGTAGAAATTGGAAACGGGTATGGTGTTCCTGGCGGAGGTGCATATTATGGTCATATGAGACCTGATGTTAATAAAGAGTCAGAACGGAAGCCTGACACTAAGGAACTCCCCGAGTATCTTAAGCAGAAATTGAAAGCAAGGGGTATTCTCAAAGATGACATAGGAAAAGGCCAACCACTGAAGATAGATAATGCAAGTTTATCTGTCACTGCTTGCCTCGACAATCTTGGTTTTTTGGTTCTTTTTGTTTATATTGTTCTAGTGGCTTTGGGAGGATGTTTTGTTTTGGAGTAACTTTTTCTAATAATCAAATTTTCTTTTTTGGTTGTTTTAATTTTTGGAATCTCCAGAGTTTATTTTATTATGGACATCTCTCTCTCGCTTATTATAAATAACATGTTTTGCTGTTTATGCTACTTTCATTCGTACTATATTTTGCTAAGCACCTTTAGTATTGACTTGTAGAAATTGGAGACCACTTCACCTCAACCTGTTGAAATTGGGGGATTGCCTCCTGGATGGGTATGTCCCTGTGCCATTCTTTGTTTTCATATTCTTGTTTCCTTTTGATAAGCTTGAGATTAAGGGTGGCACGGAATCTTTGTAAATGGGAACCATGGGATATGATGTCTTCAGTAACTTTCCTCGCACACCTTTTAGTGGGGACAAAGAATGGAAATTTTTTAGCTCTTGCTTGTATTCCTGGCCGAGTCATTAAAAGTCTTATGTTAAATGTGGGTGGTTGGTATGGCATGTAGTTTTTTTGAAGCTAAGATTGTTAAATTTCTTAGGTTCACCAACAAAATGTTGTGAGCATATTAATGGAGATAGGAGAGGGTTCCCAAAGAAATGTTCTGGGAGTGTTTAGTATTGGTAGAAGTTTGTACTGAGGGAGCTGTTCAGTGCTGATAGTATACTCATTAAAGATAGGTCTAGTCAGAAACTGCACTATGGAACAAGGTTATCATGTACAAAGAAATTTGTGGGCTGTATTTAAATGCTTCTAATCTATAACAGAAACTAATGAAGTTAGGATCTCTTTTAAAAACTAACTTCTGCACATCATACTTTATTTGCATATATTCTCGCATGCCTGTTTTTTACAATGTACTAATTTGATTTGTTTCCATCCAGTTGGAAGCCAAGGACCCTGTAAGTGGTGCTTCATATTATTATAATCAAAGTACTGGAAAGAGTCAGTGGGAAAAGCCTGTTGAAATCTCTCTAACAGCACAAACTCCATCTCCTTTGCCTGTTCTAGAAGATTGGATTGAGACACTAGATGAAGCTTCTGGTATGCTTGTATGCTTTTATATATTGCAGAAAGTTAAAAGATCCTTTTTTTGTTTGTTGTAAAGGACAATAAAGTCTTGCAAGCATTTCTTTAGTTGATAAATTCCCTATGTTTTAATATTTTTCTATAGAAGTTAAAAAATTATATTTATGAAGCCTTGCTTTAAGAAATATTAAACAGATAGTATAGTATGTGCCTGTGCTAAGGATCTCGTTATGGGCCTGTTTACTGAGAAGTCGGCCACTGGATCAGTAGAATTCCCCTTGTTGCTGTTTCTGCCTTTCTTTTTTGAACCTATGGTTGCTTGTGTGTTTTAGGGCTCATCCGAGAGAACCCCATATCTCCCAAACTTTTGACTGAAATATTTTTCTGCCTTTATTGAATAGCAAAACCCTCCTTATAAAGGAGGAGGATTACAACTGAATAACGTAGCTGAAGATAAAAGTTCCCTATTGACTAGGGAAACTTATTTAAAATATTCAAACATATTTAAACATAAAGAATCCTAACCAATTAAGGTCTCCTTTAACTCCTTCAAACCTGATTTCCTTCCTGATCTGTTTCCTTCACCGAATTTGCTGTTGCAACTAATCTTTTCCCTGCCTGAGCCCTTCTCTGATAAGTCCTTCCAACAAATGCATCCATAACATAGTGTCACATCTTAGTAATATCTTTCACATCGAGTTTGAAAAATTGGTTTTAGGATTATGGAAAACTTGGAGAAGGCTACAGATGTTGTAAGATTTGGTAATATTGTAGACCACAATGATATTTTAGTATTTGGAGGATTCAGATGGTCTAAACTGCCTTACATTTGTTTGGTACCAAGTTGCTGGATAGTGAAATCAATGTTTGAAATGGAAAACTGGGGTTGTTGTGGAAAGTTTTAAAACTACTGCTTTTATAGTTTCTTCATTTCTTTTTACTTGAAACTTTGCTTATCTATGCAGGCCAAAAATATTATTACAATATAAAAACCCAAGTATCACAATGGGAGCACCCTGGATCAATACAAGTAGCTGCCTCACAACATTCCAATGGGAATTGGGATGATCAATCATTTCAACTACAGAAATGCATGGAGTGTGGTGGGTGGGGAGTAGGGCTTGTGCAGGCATGGGGATATTGCAATCATTGCACAAGGTAATTTGTCTTCAACTCTATTACATGAAATCCTACTTTATTAAGGATTTGTTCCCTATTAGACTTGAATCATAAACTGGCAAAGACAAACCAAAATAAAAATACTTCAATTCCTTTTTCAATCAAGGAAAATTAATAACTAAGAAATTAACTAAACAAAGTTTTATTCTGCATCACATTGCCACAATTGATACAAGTTGGTTTGATATTTGCTATGATTGCTAACCAGTGTAGATAAACTGCAATGATAGCAAAAGGAAGGCATTGCATAAACAATGAATTTTCCTTATTTTATTCACTTTCTCGTGGATGCAAGGAAGTGTTTTCCTGTTGGTTTGTTTTTACCAAAACACCATGTATTAATGTGTTTGCTTTCTTGTTCGAAACTACATTTAATGCAGAGTTCTCAATCTTCCTCAGTGCCAATATTTATCTTCAATGTTGAAAAGTCAGCACCATACCAGCAACCTTACAAATGGAAAAGGAGATGACAAAAAGGATAAAAGCCAAAGGTACTTGCTCGAGATTATGCTTTGCTAATGAATTAACTTGATTACAGATATCCATAGAGCTCAAAATGCTGTTTAGATTATTCCTACATGCTTATATCTTCAAAAGCCAAGTGTTGTATTGGCATGCATAGAGGTCGGGGAACTTTCTTGAGCCAGCATGATTGCATTTCACAGAGAGGAGGTATTTACCCATCTGGAAATGTTTAACCTTTCTAATTTATGAGATCATAAATGAGAGATGTGGAGTGGGGGTAGGGTGGGGATTCGAGTTGGGAACGCCGGTTCAAGTGGTTAGTTTAGATGATAAAATCTTGCCATTTAGCCTAACCCTTTGACTCAATCTAGTTTTTGTGGTATTTGGAGGTTGGAGTCAAGGGCTCGCCCTAATATATGTCCCATTGAAATAGACAGATAAATATAAAGATCCTTCTATTTACAAAAGTTGCTGTTTGATTTTGAGCCCTTAGGTCGAATTGGAAACCTCCCATGGGAAAAGGAAATAGGAGAGAGAGCAGAAAACGGTCTCACTCTGAAGATGATGAGTTGGATCCTATGGATCCCAGCTCTTATTCAGATGCTCCTCGTGGTGGCTGGTGAGTTATTTTAAGTCCTTTATTTCCTATTATTATTGCTCTCTGTTGACTCATGGG
Source organism: Erythroxylum rufum (assembly GCA_027478365.1). Taxonomy (NCBI): domain Eukaryota; kingdom Viridiplantae; phylum Streptophyta; class Magnoliopsida; order Malpighiales; family Erythroxylaceae; genus Erythroxylum; species Erythroxylum rufum. Next base: position 3,497,526 of record JANIHZ010000003.1, on the reverse strand, counting down.
AAATGAGAAATTAAACTAGTTATGAATGTCATTTGATGAAAATCTGCAGGGTTGTGGGCCTGAAAGGAGTACAGCCACGAGCAGCAGATACTACTGCTACGGTATAATTACTATTTGATGGAGAAATTTTGGTTTAGTGTTCAGATTCACTAGATATATCATACAGTTGAAAGGCAGAAACCAAATTTTGCTGAATGAGATTAATAGCAAGAACAACCGTGTAGTATATAATTTTCATTTCTTGAGGTTTTGTGGAGAAGATGGATTGGTTAAGGGCAGATGTCCTTTTGCTATTGATAGAAGAACCTTTTGGTTTACTAATTAAGACTGAAAGGAATTACGGACCCTAAGTGCACATCATTATCATAAAATTTCATTTCATAGCCCCTTGAATATCAGCAATTGGTGGTGAATCTCTTGATATGATATCATTCTACCTGTATTCTAAACTGGAAGAAGAGTGCTTGTTTTAATTTGATAATTTTGTTAATTCAATTCATTTTTCCTCATGCACTTTTCTGCTCTATGTTTCTATGATTGTCAGGGTCCTCTATTTCAACAACGACCATATCCATCACCAGGAGCTGTCCTGCGAAAGAATGCTGAAATTGCTTCGCAATCCAAGAAATCCAGTTCTCAGTATGCTCCTATTTCTAAGAGAGGCGATGGAAGTGATGGACTTGGTGATGCGGATTAAGATTATTGTACAAAGGGAGTTGACTTCATCATTAGGATTTGCACACAACGGATCTCTGACCTGGTGCGGCAGCACCATATGCTGGGAAGTGAGGACTATGGACCAAAATGAATTGTTGTACAAATGGTAGAAGTAAACATTAAGGGTTGCAATGAGGCATCAATTTCTGTGACAACAGGGGATGACACAGATTAAAGTGTTTAGTCTGCTTCTGGCCAGTATGAGATGGTGCACTAAGCTTGCTTTATACCTGTAGTTTAGGCTGAAGGAGATTTACACGAATGGCTGAAAAATGTAAAAGGAGGACCAAAATCATATATGTAAGTTGGTTAATTATCCGCTTAAGTGTATTTCTAAAGTCACAAATGAGGTATTGCAGCAGGATTGTGCTACTTTTAGAATGTGAGATTGATTTGGCATTCAACTAATGAACACTAGGCTCGACAAATTTAGCTCGGATCGGTCCGATCTGATGAGCTGTTTAGAATGAAGTGATGTTGGTTTGCTAATTCAGTTCTGAGTTAACAATCAATTAGTCTTTGACATGCAATCTTGATTTCATGAACTTGTCAAAATGTCAATAATTAGGACCCGTAAAGTTGCATAAAAGAGGGTTCTTTTGTTTCTTTTCAGAAACTTCCCTCTTCAAAGAGGATTATAGCAGGAAAAGTCATTTATGTTTTCTTCTAATGATGCCAAAAAAGATAACATTCTATCCCCATATCTCACCTTAGTGAAGTTAATTTTCTTAAACATATAATATCATAAATAGAAAGCTAAGCTAAGAATTAACATAAAGAGAAAGAAAAAACCAAAAAAACAAAAGAAAAAAAAATCAAAATGGTGATTACAAAATTAAAATATAAACGAAAATGAAAGTTATTTTAGCTCAAAACCAATAATTGACTTTGACTTGGATAGTGCCAAAGCTACTTAGGAATTGAGAGAGACCCTATTGGCTACATCCAAAATAGTACAGAGGGGCGTACTACGCACCACGTTTAGTTTAGGATAGATCACCAATCTCTCTGCTTTCCATTGTTTCTAGAGTCTACTCATTTTGGGAGGTTTTTGTCTCTAAACCAACACTCTTTAGATCCACTCACTCTCCCTCCTTACTTCCGTTTCTACAATTTTCTCCACTAAGGTAGCTATCAATTTCTTATCTTTTTTGTTAATTATCTGTTTATTATTATGTCAATTGTGTGTTCGTTCCTTTGATATTCAAAGGTCTTATCTTTAGTCTGGGCGTGGTTCCAATTTGTGATTTGTTTGATTTTATTTTGGTTCCTGATTGGTATTGGCTTTTGGTTTCTGAGAAATTTGTGTTAATTGTTGAAATTGATGTGTATTTTCCTGGTTATCGAGTTATGGGGACCCAATAAAAGGATTAGAAAAAACAAAATTACTGAAGAATCCTTTTTCTTCATTTGGATCTGCTCTTATTCTGTGGGTATTTGTTTTGGAGTATGGTATCTAGATACTAGCTTTAAGGTTGATTAGTGATGTCCTTTTCTTTGCTTTTTTTTTTCAAGACGTTTTTGTATATCTATTATGCAACAGTTTGGAATGGACATGAGCTAAGTTCTTGTACCCAGAGAGCAGTTAGTGTACTACTGTGGCTTCCAGGTGGTTTGTACGAATGAAGGTTTTTGACGTAAAACTAAAGCATGTGAGATGCCCTTTTTTAATCCATCTGGCACTGGCACTCTACTTTTTCCTTATTATTATCTGATTTAGATTATTAGCTTCTTCATTCTGCATATCTTTTGGCTATATATTTTATCTGCGTTTGTGATTCTTTAACTTCCATCAAGTGAGACTTTTTAGTCTCCATTTCTCCCTTTGTTGGTGAGAATTTTGCGGCATGTATGCATTCAGTGAGAACCTAATTACTGTTTTTAGGGCATCTAAATATGATCGATTATGTTCTGATGCTCTGATTGTGATATATAGGATGTGGTTCAAGAGCATCTAAATATGATCGATTATGTTCTGATGCTCTGATTGTGATATATAGGATGTGGTTCAAGAGACTTCTTATATATTTAATCCTTTGTTGAAACATTTTCTGTGAGATTTGATACTCATTTTGTGCTTTTATGCATTGTCTGCAAATCTGTTACAGATGACAGTTTGAATTTTGAGCGAGTCTTGGGGACAAGGGTTTGGTTTTGCACTTCTGTGCTCTGAGACTTGTGAAGGAAAGAGAGGAGGGAATGTCAAGTGGCAGAAATACACACTGGTGCTACAGATGCCGGCGACCAGTTCGTTTGCGAGGGCGGGATCCTGTTTGTGTGTATTGTAATGGAGGATTTGTTCAAGAACTTGATGACATGGTGCGCATCAGCCCTCTGGACTTCTTTGGCCTGGATAACGATGATGACAATCATGATCACAGATTTGAGCTTATGGATGCTTTCTCAACATTTATGCGGCAGCGACTGGCAGACAGAAGTTATAGCCAAGATATCAGAGGGAGATCAGATTCAGTTCCTGAACATAATTCAGGTTTTAGCCCTCTGTTGGTTTTTGGCGGCCAAATTCCAATGAGGCTGTCTGGAAATGGAGGGTTTGAAGCTCTGTTTTCCGGGGCACCTGGTATTGCCTTTGCACGGGGTAATGTTGGTGATTATTTTATGGGCCCTGGACTGGATGAATTGTTTGAACAGCTTTCAGCTGGTGATCGGCGAGGTCCTCCCCCAGCAACCAGATCGTCGATTGATGCAATGCCTACTATAAAGATCTCGCAAAGGCACCTTCGATCTGATTCTCACTGTCCAGTCTGCAAAGATAAATTTGAGTTGGGGTCTGAAGCAAGGCAAATGCCCTGTAGCCACATATATCACTCCGATTGCATTGTCCCATGGTTAGTCCAGCACAATTCGTGCCCAGTTTGTCGCCAAGAGTTACCCCCACAACGAGCAAACAGCAGCCGTAGTTTCCAGAGTTCAACATCTCATAGCGGAAGCAGCAATTACAGCGGAAGGGAGAACGGTAGGGAAGGAAGAAGAAATCCATTCTCTTACTTGTGGCCTTTCCACCGATCATCCAACTCTGGCTCTAATCAAGATGGTTCTACTGGAAGCAGCTCAACTGCTGCTCATGAAAATAACCCGAATATGGGATATTCAGGATGGCCTTTTGATTAGGATGTCAACATCCTACGAACATGTTTTCCTTTGTCTATTAGGAAACAACTCTGGTACCAACATTATGGTCTATAAGCAATTTGTTGGAGTGAAAAATGGTTTGAAACTTTGAAGTTTAAGTGTTGTTTCATAGCAATAATTGAGGGCCTCTTGTACTTCATCTGCAGCTTTTAGTGTAAATGACTTTGGTATTATCAACTTCTTTTGCTTGCAGAACCCGTGTATGATGGTTTTTTGCCAATTATGCAGCCGTTGGCTTTAAAATAGTTTCACTTTTGAAGTGCACAAGACACAGCTTGGCAGTCGATTATTTATTTCTCCTTTGAACAAATAAGCTTGCAACATCCTTTTTCAGATTGTAACATGAAACTGTTGAATGATTTATGTGAATGAATTTTCTGTGTATATGCATTAAAATCTCATTCCAAAGATGTTGGATTTTAAAATTTGCAAACTACTATACTTGAGACTCCATTTCCTAAAAGAATGAATAACAAGTCATCTATCTTTAATACATGGTTGATTTTGATGTCTCGCAATGATCATCCACAACTGGCACTGCGGTATTTTTGGAATGACGCACATGAACATAACAACAAATTGGCAGAAGTGGGAAATGTGTAGGCAAGAACCTAGAAAGAACTGTGTAAATGTAATTTCGAGTATGGCCTCATCAACATACTTAAACAGCAAGTTGAGTATGGCCAACACACACCATACATAGTATCTTAACTAGATAATGGAACAATAGCAAGTCTAAAGGTAAAACAAATAAGATTAGACAGGAATACAAAACCTCAAACCAAAAAAGTAAGATGGTTTAGACTCGGGTATCAAAACAAGTCGAACATAGCAGGACGAACCATACATCACCTCCCAGAAGCAGCAAATCAGTTAGTTAGTTCCATAATAGCAGAAACAATGTCACCATCTGAAGCCTTGAGAGCTTTTACAGCCCTTGATCTTGAAACCCCAGCTTGGGTCATAACCAACTCAATATCCTTGGGCTCCACACCAGTATCATCTACTTCTTCATCATCTTGAGCAATGTTTGATGGCTCGGGCTTTGATACTACAGTACTTGCGTTAGGAGCCCTGAACTGCTCTGCTGCCTGAGTTTGGAGCTGCGAGCTCAAATCCTCAATCTTGGCTTCCCCAAAGACAACATATGTATCTGAAGTAGGACTCTTGAAAACGTCTGGTTTTGAGATAACAAAAATGATCTGCAAAATCAAATGAAGATAACATTAGAGCACAAGACTAGATAACAATGCAGGTAACGAGGCAACTACAACCAAATAAAATCAGTTTAATTAACTGAATACTTACATTCTTGCTCTTTTTGACAGTCACACGACTAACACCAGGGATTGGTTTCATTCCAAGCTTCAACATTGCCTTACGACTCTTTTTCTCACTTCTGCTCTGCTTAGACCGACCACTTGCATCTCCTTTCTCTAAAGAAAATTGCTACGAGTTAATTAACCAACTATACACAACCTAAAGGTAGTAAATCAGTCAAAACTTTCATTCACTTAATCTAATTCACAAACATATGAGAATATGTACTCATTTAGACATGACGTCCCTCAATTTTATTTACAAAAAAAAAAGAAATGAAAAGAAAACGAGGTGATTCTACAAAAACATGCCCTGCATCACAGGTAATTAGTTCTTTCCCCACCTAACCAAATTATTATTATTCTTATGATATATAAAAGGTCAGTTAAGAAATCAATAATTTCTCAGTATATAATTGAAAAGGATGAAATGCATAAATCTTAATCTTCTACATCATATAGAAATACCCAACGCAATACTAAACTACTTATAACCTACAATATTATATAAAGGGTGCACCATAATTAAGCTGGAAAAACCATTGTACAATGTCCTCACCTTCAGCATCTTCATCATCCTTATCATCCTCATCATCCTCATCAGTATCTTCCTCATCGTCTTCCTCCTCAACCAGTGGCTCATCGGGCTGGAAAGTTGTAATTCACAAAGCCACAACAGGCCATGAGAATAAATTTTTGGATTGCAAACACATTGTTTGATTGAAATTCAGAGCCAGGGAACAAACTTGATGTAATAATATGAAAACTAACCCCCTTAAAGATTATGACAAGAACCACAAGCAGCACAAAAGTACACACGGAGTGCATGATTCTAATTTGACTTCAAAACAACAAGTCTTCACATCAACCATAATGCGTACAAAGAAAAACAAGATGAAGCAAAAATACCAGGCACAAAATTCCCAAATTTGAGAATCCTATTAACAAACAGCTCATGATAAATGAAGTGACTAAAGGAGAAACCTTTATCCCGACTAGAGTATGCAAATGAACAATACAACCCCGATATTCCAGAAAAAACGTACAAGTTGATTAAATAAGAGTAAGCACATGATTTTCGACCTTTCATGGGGAATACCGAAACTTTTCGCATCAAACAGCAACATTTGACAACTCAAAACGAAATACATAATAAATCAATCAAGCACATACGTTGAGCTTTTGTTCTTCAAGATGGGCAGCGAGAAGCTCTTCTTGGGTCTGAGCAGTCATGGTTTCTTTAGGCTTTTTCTTTCTACGGACACTCCCGCACTCAAAGCAACAAGAAAAAACCAATAAACCCTAAATTCACCCCTCTTTTATATACAGAAAGTTGTGTCGACTCGGGCATGGATCCTTACCCAGTTTAGATTTTTGAGTTTACAGCCCTGAATCAATTTCATTCCAACAAAGTTGCCTGATAGGGCTGGGCCGTCACCCCAAGTTTGGACACAAAATCAAATGAGTCCTCATTATAGTCTAACGTTGTCTTATGTTTTTCTTTCCCTTCCTTTGGTTTAAAGAATTAGACTTTTTTAGGAATATTTTAAATCAAGTTGGAGACAAGATGGATAAAATAAATAAATAAATATACATAAATATGCTTAATTATTCTATCAAATAATATTCCTAATCTTTTTCTTCCATCAGCCAGTGTGAAAAACTGGAATTGGTGATTACACAGGAGGAAAGACTATGACATGAAGATGAGAGCATGAGGAGGTATACTTATATACCCTTCCATCCCCCAAAGTAACAAAGACAGTAATTCCAGGAATGAGATAAAGCAGAGGGTTTTTACAGTTTCTGTCAACTCCCTACAGCTAATCCTTATGAAACTACTGAAAATTCATGCCTTTTACCAACCACCACCAGCACCAGGACCTCCGGACCATCCGTTGTCAGCCTGTGACTGTGAGGAGTTTCTCTTGGAACCACTACTCCATCCCGTGGAATTCCCCGTGTCAGGGTCGTTGCCACCACTTGGGCGCCCCCAGTCACCCCAGCCACCACCACCTGCACTTTCGCTCCAGCCTGCCTGTGAAACTCTCTTGGAATCGTTACCCCAACCAGAATTCTCACTTTCAGTCCTCCCACCATTTCCTCGTCCCCATCCAGCGGTATCTCCACCACTGCCCCAACCACCACCACCACCACCACCACCACCAGAGAATGCTTCTCTGCGATTGTCATAACCAGAATCCTGCCTCTCATTGCCAGTGCTATTCACTCTGCTGTTGTAGGAGCCCCGGCCTCGCCCTCGTCCACCAGATGGCCTTGGCACCCCACCATGATGACTGTCTCTGTTGCCACTATAATCATGCCGACCTGCAAAATCACACGGAAAGGGAATGTTATAAAATTTGGATTGATTCCATTAGCAGGTCAACCAGCAGCCTTAGTAGTGGCATGAACAAAAGCTACATAGCCCTTGTGCAAAATATTTACACAAGAAACAGATAACTTCCTTGAACTTCAATTAGATATACCATCCAACAGTCAAATGAAAACGTGGAGTGTAGAGAATCAAACTATCATTGAAAGATTTATGACATTCACTCAGAGCACATATTCTGTAGTGTTAATAGCCATATAAGGTGAAATAGTAGCCTAATTAAATCAACTTTATCTTTAGAAGACATCAAACAGAATAAAAGAAAGGAAAGGGTTTCTTCACTCTCAAAAATTCAGATCATAAGCTGGCGCCTATCTGAGTTTACATGATCCATCTTTGAGCTGCTGTTTTAGAACAATTAGGCACACAGGCACACAAAGACGCCGAAAAATGAACAAATCTTTAATGACAAATCCAAGACATGAAACCCGCAAAGCTCAATTTACAATTTTATGATTTCAGTGACATGCCCAATTACAAATTAGATGTACAAGAGGAAGCTGACCATACCTCACTTTAAAGCTATTCCAGAAATATTTGTAACTTACATTAAGCTAGCAGTTCACTTGCAACGCATGTAAGTAGGCATTCACTTAAGACATAAAATTAGACCTCAAGAAAGCAATCAAAACCTTTTTGCAAAGCCATTCAAGAGGTTGCAGAACACACAACACCTGATCTAGATAAAGCAGTAAAGGATATACAATAGCAACTTTTTGAATTGATATTGGAACATTCCATAGAAGGGTGAAAAAGTCAGACACATCAACCTGTCCTAGATCCAGGCAAGGATGATCGACCCTTATCGAAGGACTGGCCCCTCCAGCCCCCTTCATTGCTTGAACCACCCCAACCACTGGCCATAGAAGAGCCCCCAGTTGCAGGGCTCCGCATTGGCACCATGGCAGCAACAGATCTTATAGATTGTGCAGATTCGTGCAGTGGGTCATCTATATGTTTCTGAAAATATGCCACAAGTCGATCAATGTCCTCAAACATCCTTTTGCGAAACTTGAATCCTTTGGGATATAGACCAACATACTCATGATGTGGATTTGTACTCCTTATATAAGTCAGAACAAAAGTGCCTGGATATTCATGAGAAATACCAAAAGCATAAACTATCCTCGAAGGATACTCTAACCTTTCAACCCTTAGCAGTTCATCAACTTCAGCTTTATTTCCCCTTCTGAACTTGCGGTAGTTTAGCATTGCCTTTAGATGACTCACCAAGGGATCAACATACCGATCCATTACCTGCATTTCAAGGTAGTAAATAAATGTAAGGAATCACTTCTTTCATGACAAAGGCATGTGCCGTCACCGAAAATTCTGTCAAACAAGAATCCCAAGCGTAGTCATGGAAAGGTTCTAATGTGAAACAGAACCCACCTCATCCAAATCCTCAAAAGTGTCCTCGCCAATTTTTAATGTCTTCCCAATACGAAGTAAACTTGTAATGTCCTTGTGCTCCTTACCCCCTTCAACTATGTCTTTGTGAGCGTAAACACCATCATATACTTTAAGAGTTAAGGTCAAATAAGAAGGTCCCCGTGAACTAGGACGAATAATACTTTCACCAGGTTCCTTGTCGGATAGAAACTGCCAGATGTAATGTCAAAAGAAAATAAGGAAAAAGAACAAAATCAGAATTAAGTAATTCTCACACAACAAATAAGTACAAATAAATGAACAGAGAGAATAATAGCTTGCACATATACAAAATGCAAATTGTTTTTCAGATGCTATATAAAGATGATAATTCAAAATATAAATAAAAAGGTTCTTGCAAAGGGAAAAAGAAAGTTGTATTTTTGCTACGCTCTAAATCAACTTGATAAACAGATCACTCAATTCATTCCTATATCAAATTTCTAAAAACTATTAGGTCGGTGGAAGAATCTTAGTATTGGCATTCTTTATTAAAAGCCACAACCAATTTAAACGTCTCATCATCGTCGATGTCATTGATTCATGAAAACTAAAACAAATTCTGTAAACCAACCACAATGGTTGAACAAGATACCTCCATTGCTTCATCAGCTGTTATATTTTGAAAGCGAGGATGAACAATCATCCTGGGCTTAAAATGTTTCCTTGCGAGCTCCTTCTCTTTGCGAGCCTTTTCTTGTTCAGTCTGCAAACTACTTTTATCTTCATGATAATATTCATCAAGATTTGGAACCTGCTGCCATCGGTTACTTCTCATCTCACTCTCCTTGCAGACTAAGAATACCTGATATCTATTCATTTGTACTGATTTGATCTTGCAAGTGAGTATGTCACCTTCATGTAGCCTGTCGGCTAGCTCAGGAATATCTCTCCAATTATCTGCATAGTCTTCCTTACTCAACATTCCTGTCAATCCAGATTCCAGTACACATATTGCTTTTGGACCTTGCACTCTGCGAACAGTGGCTTGAACAATCTTGCCTTCAGCAAGGGTTTCCTCGCTTTCACCAGAAATCATATAGAATTCTTCATCCTGAGTCGGCTCTTTATACTGTTTACGCCAATCTTGGAAACCCTGTATTAATTCACGAATTATATCCTCCAGAGTTGCTCTCTTATTCTCACGATTGTTAGTTTTAATATAAAGATCCAGATTAAATGCTTTCAAATGAGCAGGCCGATCTCTAACATGCTCAATTGCCATCTCCAATGCATCATCATCATCATTCGCTTCACCATTGTGATCTTCATAAACAGCTTTTGCTATCTCCTGTGCGTAAGCATAAGATTCTGGATGTATCCTTGTATCATCTAACAAGTCAATAAATTGACTGCTACTAGCAGCCAGTCCACTCCGCCGCACACGTAGAAAACCAACTGCATTAACAAAGACCTTTTTCCCAAGACCATGGGCAGTTAGAAAGTCTTTCCGGGTAAAGATTGCCCCAGCTCTCACCAAGGACCTCTGCAAGGATGCTGCCTTTCTCGGACCAAGCCCAGAAATGAACTGTAAGGGAGCAAACAACCATTCATGGCTTATAGCCAAATTTACGTCAAGTCCCACCTGGTTTGTAACATTAACCATAACCTGTTCAATCATTGAATATTTTTCATCAGGGGTGAGAAAATTTTCTAGTGGGTTGAGTTTCCAAGATAAAATTTCCCTCCCAGGTCCACACAGTGTTGCAACCATAGCCAAAGGGTTTTGAAGGTAACGCCCAAGAGCAACAGCTCGCTTAACAATGCCTAACAATACAGGAGAAAACAAGGTTAACAATGGCAGAAGCCTGTGCACAAAGACCACAAACAGCAGAAACTTGATTCATTACCCGACTGCCCAGGTAGCTGATCAGAAGAAATTCGAGAATTTTCATAGAGACGAGGCAAAGACTCATCTCCATAGACAATTGTTAGCTCATCCATCTCATGTCCAACATCTCTAGGATTTTCCTCCACCATCTTAAATATAATCTGATGAAAGCAAGGTCAAACAGAAGAAGAGTAAGATAAAGTTGAAATGATTTACAAGTGAGAAGAATAAAACAGTGGAAGATAGATGGGGGAACCTAGTTGCAGACTTCCTCCTCCCAGCCTCATCAAGGGGAGTCGGAGGAAAATGAGTTCTGTACTAACCCCACAATGGAAAAAGAGAAAAGAAGAAAGAAACTAATAACTGCCTATGGTAGAGCAATGAGGTGATCACATAACAAAATGACAGCAGAAAGAAAAAGCTGCAACAAACTTCAGGAATTGACAGATCTCCAGTTCACACACTTGAAGGCCATGAATATAATTCCAGCTACACCGGCCACACAGGATGATATAGGTCCATCCCCAATTGAGTAAGAACATTTGTCTACCAAATATGGTATTAAAAATGCTTGCAACACCACTCCCCACAACCATGAAGTCTAGTTCTTAGTTGCTAAAGGATAGTGCGAAGGAGACAATTAAATTGGCAGCCATAAGTCTAACTGCTCTATTTCCCATTAGCTTAGTGACAAAATATTTTGTCAGATAGCAGCATAAGCCACAAAAATTCTGCTCATGTTACAGAAGTGGTAATATTTCAAGAGAACAAACTATTATCAATAAGTAAAGTTAAACTTTTTGTACGTACTTCATATATATCCTCCTTCAGTCGCGTACAAGAAAGATTCACAGCTCCCAGAACAACCACATGCGGTTGGTGATCCATCATAAATTTCAAAACACGCTGCTGGTCATTTTTCTTGCGCTGCTGGTCGTTTACATTTTGAGAACGTAAAGTAAGGGACCCAGCATAAAGCACATCCAGGACCTCCCCTGACGAATCTAACATCACAAAAGTTGTTGCTGGCTTTCCAGGTCCCCAGCAGCAAGCCATGACCCTCGGTGCAGCTTCATCATCGGATGCAATATCACTATCTTTCCGCTGATATGGCCCCACAGAAACTCTTTTCCACAAACCTTTCCCATATTCCCAATGTAGCCAATTTTTAGCCCTGCTTGTAAGGTAGGATCTTGCTTCTTTCTCCAATGAAGGCAACAGAAAATTATCGAGTGCATCCTGCAGTATCAACTTTCTTTGCTCGTTCCAGAGTTGAGCAGATTTACTAACCCCATGACTAAGATAAACTTCCTCTAGTTCACCAACTAACTTACTCAATGAGTTTTCTGGAAGCACAATAGTGACTTGAAGAAGCTTCTCCTCTTCAGCCTTTTGAATTAGGAGCCATTGTGCGCCTTCAAACATTTTGATAGGCTTTTCACGCAGCCACTTCACACTTGCAAACTGATGGAAAGAATCTATAGCAACATTTCCCTCTGGAGTTGGAGTAGTGGATACTACAACATCTTCTACATAGTTACGGACATGTTTTTTCACACGTGGTTCACAACTTATCTCAACTGCTGCCTGGCAATCCAAAAAGAAGCAAGAGAAGGAAATTGGGTAAACAATCCAACAAACTTGATGTGATAAAAAGCATATACGGGATATCTTTTGTACCAGCAGATGGAAACATGAGGAAGGAAGTTCATACCATGTGCCTGGCGCCTTTAAGAACTGCTTGAGGAGTCTCAAACATTGCACATGTAAAATCTGAAGCCAGATCTTCTGGTGCTTCCTTAGCATCCGTAGTATCAACACCCTACAATTTAATGTAACAAGAAAGTCAAGCCTCTATAAAATATAGAAACAACCACGGGTCTGCAATTTATGTAACATGAAAGTCAAGCCTCCGTAAAATAAAGAAACAACCACAAATCTATGAAGACTCGACACCGTACAATTTAGTGTAGCAAGAACGTCAAGCCTCCATAAAATGCAGAAATAACCACACATCTATGCAGATTTGCACCATACAATTGGATGTAACAAGAAAATCAAGCCTCTATAAGCTACAGAAACAACCACAAATCTATGCAGACTCACTAAGATTTCAATCGATAACTGCTTTCCAAAAAGCTCAGCACTGCATCCAAACTTGTTTGCCACCTCCCATAGGCCAGCCTTGCTGCAAATACTATATCGGGATTTCCTCTTTGGCCTCTTATACTGTCCTTCATCTACGCCTACCTCACCAGGTGGGAAATGCAAGTTAAACTTTGCATCAACATCATCAATCTCTCTTTCTGATTCTGCAACATGGAGTGAACTAATAATTGACTCAAAGAGTTGTTGATTTAAATTAAGTCTCGTTTCATCATATATCCGACGAGATTCTTCTTCAAAACACTTATTATAGTACAAATGGAGAGCACTCTTCCGTTTCTGAAGTAGTAGCCACTTTCTATCCAAATCCTTGATCGTCCAAAGAACCTACAAACAAGTATATTAGAATTGAAATTTTTTGTTCTTTAATGAAGCTTAATTGGTAGGGAATGAAACAAAGATATCAACAGATGACAAGTTTTCTTACCTTGTGCCACTTGAGCATAGGATTTCTATCAGATTTATCCTGATGCTCATCATCCAAGATGTGTTCTTGTAACAGACTTGAACATACTTCCTTCCGGTACTTGGCAATAAAGGGGATCTAAAAGCCAGAATGAATACCAATAAAGGAATGTAAAAAGAAACCAAATGACATACTAGAATGCAATAGATAAAGCACTAACATCCAACTTCTGCACGTGGTGTAGCTCCAAAAATTGGGCAATCTCTTCTTTGTCAATAGGCAGAGGCACGTCATGTTCGGGTTTAGAAGACTTCTCATATCTCTTGCCAAATAAGGCAACTGCATAATCACGAAGTTGTTTGTAAATCCATTCTTTTTCATCTGATCTGCTCACTAGTGTAGGGGAACCAGTGCTTTCTTCCTCTATCTACATAAGATCAAAACAAACAGACAATAAAGAGGTGCCTACACATATCAAGGTACCTAGATAAACATTGTGCTCAAGTATCAATCGGAGTAGAAATGTCATCAAAACCTGCATTCTTTCTGGAATATCAGTTGCCCGAATCTGCTCATCTTTCTCTGTCATATACTTCTCAGAAAGAACAATTGGTTCAAATTCGTCCTCCAATCTCTTTTCCCTCCATTCAGTAGATTCTAGCCCTTTTTTCCGCAGCTGCAAAAGTTCATCAACATCCCCAAATATTTCATGAGCTTCCTGCAGTGCACTAGATGAAACTCCAGGTGCCTGTCTGGATTTCCTTCTTTTCATTTTCTTACGCCTACAGAAATGAGCAAATCAGTTAAAGAGACCAAGATTAAAGCATAGATCACAGACTGCCCTTCCAACATAATCCATAAAATCAATACCTGACTGGAGCACCATTTTCATCAACTTCTTCTTCATGAACAATAAAATCTGCCATTTCATCCTCCTCCCCCAGGTCTCCATCCTCTTCTTCCTCAGCTTGTTCCTCATCTTCAGCAATATCCTCAAGCGGCACTCCTGGGATATCATATGGCATTATAAATTCTTGTAACATATACCCATGACCAATCAAGAATGAACAACAAACTTGAAATAAATGCCTCACCTTCATCATCACCAAATAAGCTCCGCTTAAGTTTCTCCTCGGCAGTTTGACCGCCCTTACCACTTCCATCAAATTCTTCATCCAGAAGCCCAAATCGGTCGTCGTCAGAATCCCTTTGAGCTTTTTTTAAACGTTTAAATTTTTTGCTATCCTGAACCATTTCATAACAGAAAATCAGCAAGAGGCACACAATATATGTGAACTACAAAAGAGAAACTGAAAATCAAGGAGGTTTAACATTCAAAACCTTTGGTCGGTGGTGGAAAGCATTGTTGTCTCGGAGAAGTTCATAGTCATCTTCATCAAGCACATCCTCAGCTTCTCTGAAAATATATAAATAAGACAAGAACTCATCAGTTTCATCACATATGATTAGGCCCCCGTTATTCAAGAAAATGGCAAGTTAAGCTAGAGGAATTTTCTACAAAAAAAGATACTAAAAGAACCTTTTCTTCTTTTTCTTCTTCTTCCTGTGCCTTTCCTCATCACTCTCCACCCTCTCTTCTTCTTCATCTTGTTCTTCTTCTTCCTCAACATCATCTACTATAAAATCGTCCTTCTCATATTCATCTTGTCCGTCCTCTGCCCAAACCCAGTATGTAATTATATTAGTCTATACTGACAATTCGCAAAGGATAAATTTCAAACTTGACCAGGCATATGTTTCAAACAAACGACAATAAGTAAGACTAATTCACGCGGGTAGAATAGGAACATGGAGAAATGAAAGCAAGCATGTCCTCGCATTACATTCCGACAAGATATGAGCTCGGAACCCTAAAAACGAATAAAACAAAACCCTAAATTCGAGCCCCACTAATGACCCTAAAAACGAATAGAAAAAGGCGTTAAATTCGAGCCCTACCATCCTCTTCGTCTTCATCGTCCTCCGGTTCACCGGTTGCGTCTCCATCGACGGGTTCTCTCTCGTCCTCCTCGTACTCGACCTCATCTGCATGAACAAATCCCAAAAGAGAAATTCAAATGTTACGGTAAAGAAAGGAAGAATCTTCGGAGCATTTCGTGATTAAAGCAACAAGCTTTAACATCATTAGTATCGTAATATTACCTTCTTCGTCAGAAACCACATTCTTCCCCATTGCTGAAGAACAGGGAAACTAAGCTAAACACAGAGAGAGAGACACACAAAGCCCCGAGAGAGCGAGAGAGGTTAGTAGCGAAGATGAGAGAATTTGTTGAAGAGTGTGTGCTAAATAGCTCTCTCTATATATTGAAGCCGTACGAGACGAGAAGCTAACAGCTTCCAACACGATGACGATGAAGAAGAAAAGCTTACGACTTCATTTTTAATTTATTTTCTCTTCCTATTTTTCCTTCAAATTATAACTTGTTGATAATTGTTAATAATAATATAATTTTGATTATTATAGTTAAGTAATATTAGCTTAAATATATTTAAGTAATACTAAATACTAAATATTATGTTAGATTAATACATATATTGTGGAACTTAATTAATAAATTTTAATTATTTTAATATAAAATTTCTTATTAATTATTATAGCGCATTTCTTATTGAATTATCAATTATTCTTAAAAAACTTGTTTTAATACAAGTTTTATTTTTTATATAAATATTTTTAAAATAAGTAATAAATTTTATTCTGATATAACCTAATAAATTTTTTTATTAAATAAATTTTGAAGAAGTTTAATTGAATTACTTAACAACAACCCAATAAAAAGTGAAATTTGAAGAGGTTTACTAATAGGCAACTTTGTTAGAGTACTACACAGCAATGATGAATCCATGCATATTCATCACAAGTCATGCTCACCAAACTGGTTGCATATTAATGTACAACGATTACAGAGAAGAGATGTATATACATGTCAAGGGAAAAGAAAGTTTAAAAGATAGAAGGCAAGAAGATGGAGAGGACGGTATTTCTGCCCATCACTTTTTCCATCTTTAAGCATTTATCTACAATCTGTACTAACCATTGTTTCAAGGCAATGTACAAGTTGCTCTAATCTAGAGATGAAGTCTTTTTCATCTGTCCTTCTTCTTGTTTATGGTCGTGAAAATTTCCTCAGAATGTCTGAAAATTTCCTGACGTTGTGGCCTCAAACACCTCAGCCAAGAGCTTGTCAAAAGTTTCCAGGAACAGTTCCCATTCACCCTCGCTCATATCTCCAAGAGAAACACCCTCAATTTCACAAGTACTTGCTTTATTAGTACAAGTTTCATCATGCAACTGAGGCAAAGATCTCACAGATGAGAAGTTTAGTGGTTTAGTTATTACAGGAGGAATGTTCAGCTCCCGAGGCAGATCGGCAGTCTCAGTGCAAACAACTTCAACCATGGGATTGAATTGAAACATTTCGGGATTTTCTTTTCCCCCTCTACGTTGTTCGTCATCTGCATTCTTGACTGCATCATTGTCCAGATTAAGTATACGAGCCTTTGATGTTTCACAAAGTTTCTCCAGAGAACTCAATCTTTCCACCCCACCACCCGACAACTCCCTAGTCATCATTTCCCCTATCTCAGCAAGGCAGAGACCTGCTGAAGCAGCTCGCTTCAAGAAAATGGTGCAAATTATAAGAACTCTGATAGATGATTCCTTCAAAGAAGAAAGCTTAGCTTTCAAGAGGTCTGCATCTTTCAAAGGGTCAAGATTTGAAATGTAGTCTAGTTCTTCTTCGGAGAAGGGAACTGAGGCTTGAGGCCAGTGCAGCCATTCGAAATACGGATCGTCAAGCCATTCTGGTAAGCAAAGTCCATGGTCAATAGGCACAAGTTCAGCTAAACCTACTGCATAGTCTTCTTCCTGATCATGCTTCTTCACAAGTATGTTTCCTGCATGCCTGTCAAGATTGAGGAGTCTTACATCCAAAATGCCAATGCGATGAACTGAAGAAACTGAAAACCGGGAAGGGCCTAATTCCCCTGCGTCAAAATCGTGATCTACAAAACGCTGGAGCGAGGCAATCTTATATGATGGAGTAGAAACTGTTGCTGTGCCATTAACATGAAAACCAACGTGTGCTATTTTTACTAATGCCGTCGGAGGAACACCAGCAAACCCATCACGATCAAGGAGATATGCAGCTAATTCTCGTATTCCAGTTTCACCTACTCGAATGGAGCGCTTCAGTCCTGGTTGGCCTAGCATCATACCACTGTATCCTTTTGGGTTGTTGAAGGCCAAAGGCTCTTCATCAATTGGCTTTGCCACAGCAATGTTATTACCGTTCCTGCTTTGTAAGAAATAAGCACCACCCAGTCCATTTGACACAGGTATGGGATCAACACCAGAGGCCATAGCTATGGAAGCCTCAACAACTAGAGCGCGTACTCGTGGGGCACCATTGCCACCAACTATCTCAACGCTTGGTCTGGAATCAAACTCTTCTCCAGCCCTACTAGCCAAGGAAAAGCACGGAGTGGATAAGCTTCTATGAATATTGGTAACTTCAAATGCTTGTTTCCATGAGTGTGCAAGATTGTTTTGGCTGAGTTCAATAATAGTCTGGTCAAAGTGAGTTAAGGATTGGAGTCTGCATCTTTGAGATCGATTAAATGACTTAAACCCATGATGTTGATCAATGGCTACCGCCATTTTGAAGAATCTCGTTCAATTGAAAATGGCAGTAGTGTATGTCAAGAGCAGATCTTCTCAGAGGATGCCAGAGGTTTATTCTTCACAGGAGATTAGCTATTACCCGTCTGCATATTCAAAACAGGCATAAATCCAACATCACTAACCAAAAATTGACATATCTATTACATATTAAGAAAACACCAAATTCATTAAATAAGAAGATTCCCGACAGATTCATGCTAAAGCGTACATTTCGTGTTCTGTATTTTGCATTCAAATTCTGAACCTGACCAATGATTTTTCAGTTATCACGAATCTTTTGTGAAAAATGAATGTGTATATGATACTCCAATTCGCAAATGAATGGACATATGAACACTAGAAGCTTTCATGTCAAGGATAGGTAGCTCGCTCAAGAGGCTTCATAGCTAACAAACAGCAGAAACGTGCCTCTAACACCTATGCATGAACTACAATTTTGGGATGCAATTTATTTACTTGATCCATGGAAGTTTTCTGTTTCCCTTAATCTTACACTGAGAAATTCTTTTATAACGGGGACCCTCATGTACACTCAATAGCTTATAAACCATGTAGTCCGAGTAAGTCATTAGGAGAACCAGTAAGTCAAAGCTGAATTATGGGCTCGATGGCCGATGATAACGCCAAAACTTAGCAGGAACTGCTGGGGAGTCCAGGAGACTCAAACACGGGACCTGTAGTGGTATAGGCATCAAGAAATTCACCTGCTAATACTTGAACCACCCCTTTCAGTGTTACGCTTAACAATTTTGACTCGTCCGAAGGCATGAATAAAAGAAGAATGAGACAAATGATGAGGAAATATTCATTTTTCTGAGTGCAGTAAGCAAAGCAACATATCAAACCTCCCAGAACTAAGCTGAAGATTTTGAAAGTGATTGAGCGGAAGAAAAGAAAGAGAGAATACCATAACTTTCGTTCAAGTGGGAAACCTTGAGTGCTTGATTCATGTCTTTAACTAAAGAACAATGCACAGAAACATAGGGCAACATATATCACTTCTTCTGAATCCATCACGACCTGATAATCAGAAAAACATAAACAAGGAGAAGAGTAACATGAACAGCAGAAAGAAAGAAAAGGACAAGCACATGAGTGTAAAGAACTGATCAAACTACCTAATAATCCCTCGCTCCTTCGCACATAAATCGCCACAAATTTCTGAAAAGGATCATCGCCTAATTAGATGTAAAAAAATATGTAGTAAAAAAATACAGGATGGAATTAATCCATCCCAAGAATCAGTCCAATATCCCATTACCTTGTTTCACAAATTAAAAGCCATAAGAACAAGAAAAGGTACTCACAAATTGCAGAGAAGCATAAAGAAAATCGAATTTTAATCCATTATCTCCATTGTTTAAATTTATAATAGAATTACAACGATAACAACCCGAAAGAATATTGAAAAAGAGACAATTCATGTGAATCATCTTCCCTTTCAACAATAAATTATTAACAAAAATACAAAAAAAAAGGCGCAAATCAAGGCCAAGAGGCCTTTTTAACTTAATTACACGTTCATTTTCTTCTACAGGCTTGGTTTCTTGCTCCATTTTATTCAAGAACGTGACTAAAACCTAGATCAAACATCCCAATCTGAATATATAAATCTCCGGTGGCAAAACATAATCATTAGACAGTATGTTTTAATTAGAAAGAACCAGAAAAAAGAGAGAGAGAGAGAGTGAAGGAAATTAATACCCTGAACGCTGAGTGAGGCCTTCAGGGAGACGAAATGCAATCGGAGCCGAGAGAAGCAGACCGTCCGTCCGTCCGTCCGTCACCGAAGAATTCTTGCTAAAGACCTCTCCACTGCCTTCTCCTCCCCTCGCTCCTTTTATTAACCAACACCCTCTTTCCCTCTTTTTTCTATTTTTTTTTCAAAATTCTGTTTCCGTCGGGTCAACCTCTCTGACCAATCACGAAGTGCCAAGTCTGCAAAGGGCCAGATAAGTGTATAACGTGGCACCATCACACTCTGCTTTTACTTTACGATAGGTCACAGGTCAGTGACTTGGTCAGGTTCTCTTTTTGGTTGCTTTCTATATTTGGGGAACGTTTAATAACCGCTTATAACCGGTGAAGCGGGTCGAGACCCGCTCTTCCCGGCTTAACTTTATAAACAATATAAT
>JANIHZ010000003.1:3447112-3459443 GCA_027478365.1 Erythroxylum rufum | reverse complement strand
AAGTCTCGCAATAAAGCGGGATTTAGAGAAGTCTGATAGTACGCAATCTTATTGCAATCACGAATCTAATCATATGTAAAAATAAGCAATTTACAATTTTGTCCTTTTAAAAGCAAGTCAATAGTCTTTATTTGGAACCATAATAAATAATTATTGTATGAAAACAATTATAGTATGGAATAAAATGGATAATAATAATAATAATAATATAGGTCGAGCAGCGCAGGGAAGAGTGAGGCAGCACATGTTTGTGCGCCATCTTGCAGTTCCCACGAGTTTGGAAGAACTGAGAACGACTAGTAAATTCTCTCGCTTGTAGACACTGGACGCAGGAAGACAACGATGACAGTTATGTTATCTTTGCTGCCTCGTTCTGCAGCCTCAGTTCCCAACCTCTTGGAGCACATTCCAGGTTCTTTGACAGTGTCCCTAATTATGCTTATAACTTCACCATTGCTCATAACATCCCAAAGTCCATCGCTGGCCAATACCTGATTATGATATTTGGCAAAAGAAGGGGACATAACATCAGTTCAGAGAGTCGATGCAAGTAGAAGTTTCAGGGATTTTAATCGTAAGAAGACCGAATGGGAATAGCTTATTTCGGTAGCATCGATTCTCACCCCAGTTCGTTCTTCAAACATTGCTTGGTATTCAGTAAAAGAATGGTCTTACCAGGTATTCATCCTCTGCAGATATTGCACTTTCAGTTATCTCAGGTTCTGCAGTTACAGCAGGCTTCAAATCGTCATCACCGATTGACCGAGTTACCTGTTGAAAAATAATGCATGGATTCTATTCTTTTTACTGGAGGAGATCAAAGGATCTTACCGATCAACAGAACGCAATCAAATACAGCATCACAAGATTACTTAAAAAAACTATCACAAGTTGTAAGGAAAGAACCTGGAGTGCAGCAGGACCAACTCTCCAGGTATCGAGTTGCCATTTAACTTGTCCTCCTGCCCGAACAACACGCTCCCTCTCCTCAAGGCAGCTTGCGGTATGATCCTAATGTGCCAATATCAAATTTTATAGAGTAGGCATAGAAGCAAATCAAAGAGGTGTCAGCAACGAGAAACTGATGTATGGTTTACCTTGGTTAGAGGAAGGGCATTGCCAGCCCTACATAATATAGCTCTACAATCACCAGCATTTGCAACAAATAGTTTGTCTCCAACTATCAAGGCGGCAACAGCAGTGCAACCAGGATGCCAGTCTTTCTGTAGAACACCCTTCAACTTACGACGAGAATCTAGTTCATTTCTAAAAGCTACATCCGTACTAATAAAGGCTTCAAGCAATGCATCTTCAGGGCTGGATTAAAAAAGACGTTGTCAAATGCATACCATGGAAATACTGTAAAGGAAAAACACTCAAAACTCAAACATACCTTCTGCCAAAGCGTAAACTTTGCAGCAATCCTGGCAATGCTCGCGCTGAAAACTCAGCAGCTGCTGCACCTGCACATTTGGGAATCACAACAACATTGTCCATCAAAAGCATTACAATTCTTAATACTAGAAATCAACTCCGGATGAGTCATTCTAACCAGTAGATATATTAGAAGCACTAATTTTGGGACTCTCTTCATATCCAAATTGGTCAATTCCTCAATGTGCTGAAAACTTTTCTAGAAATGAAGATGCATATTAAAAGGAAAATAAAAATAATAGGTATAATAAGTCATCCATCGTGTCGTCTTGTATATTTCCAATTAAAACTATTCTTTCAAGATCCAATGAAGCTGATTGGTGATTGCCAAGAATCTGACAGTGTTTTCTTTCCTTTTTTTTGGTTAGGATGGGGGCAGTGAGGTAATCATTGGAGAATAAATATCTTAGCCAGCATGAGGAGCAAGCAAGATATAGTTTGTCATATGACTTGCACTGTTTTTAATCAGACATTCTAACATCCACAGTTTATCTTCTCAAAGACATTTTAAGCACGAAAAATTTTAAATCAGAGAATTTGAATGTGCAAGGTGTCCCGAACACAAGCTATTTATAATTAACACAACCGTTTTTAGTCACTTCACTAGAGACTAGAGACTTCATAAACAAAACTTATGATCTTGTAAATCTCTGACCACATCCTCAGTCATTTGAGCTACACACAAACCTCATCCTTACTGTTAGTGCTGGAAACCACATTTAACATACCTCTGTGACCGTCAAAGATCCCAAAGGCATGGATATCCTTTTCTCCACAAAAGTGGGGCATTAGAAAGTGTGTATCCTCCATAGTCTCCCTTCTCCCACAAGTAGCAAAGGATCCCCAAGAAAGCACTGGTTTATAAGTAAAAGGCTCAGCTGAAGAATCAAGCCAAGTTCTCAAACCAGAATCAACTGCAAGAGAAACTCTGTTTGATAAGGATTGTCCTTGGATGGACCAATTGATACTCTCCTGGTACTTCTGAGGGTGTGAGACATCAATAACCTCATGACTGGGAAAGCTAGAAGATTTGAGGTTATGATTTTCTTCCATCAGTTTCTTGCTTTGATCGACTAAAGGATTGAGTTCAAAAATTATCTCACTAAAAGAAGGCCTATTTTGAGGATTATCATCCCAACACCTCTGTATCAATGATAGAATGATAGCTGATGCACCTGACTCCTGTTTGGAAAGAGCAGGTCGTAAATTACCCGACACTACAGCTGCTGTAAGTTGCTGCTCAGTATAGTTCATCTCCAGAACAGTATGGGCCTGCCATGGTGAGAAGTCAAGCAGAAATTGAACATACTGATGCAAACTAAGAAAGACGTCACAACAACAAACAGGAAGTTCCATTCTCAAAGTACCGAAAGCCTAGTACGTCCGAATTATAAGAATGTTAGATGCTATCATCAAAGATCAATGACCATAATACTAACATTAACAATGATATAGCACAAGATGTGTTCATAAATATTCAAAGATGCCATTGCCTTGTTAAAATCAGAGCACAGAAATTCTGTGTGTGCTGTGTTTGAGAAAGAGAGATAGAGACCTGAGCTTCCGCACGAAGGTCAGTGTAGGGCACAACACCAGTAAGAAGCTCACTGCAATAAGTTGTAATTCATGTTCTCATCATTGCTAGGGAGAAAAATAGTTAAATAGTTCCAGGAAAACTATAAAGAGTGAGCCCAGCTGTAGGCTAAGAAATGAAACAAACAAAACAAACATGGAACACTAACAATCTCAATGATTTTGAATGTTGTTGTTCTCTTTGAACATTTATTCCATTAAATTCACTATCTTATACCATGAAACTGCATTTTTACAATATCAACAGTCTTACTTGATAGATATACCAAAGCTGTAGACATCTGATTTTTCAGTATGTATCTCCTTTCTCAATATTTCAGGTGCCATATAAATGAGCGTTCCAACCATATTCTTTTTGTGGAAGCCACCAGTTGGCTTTCCAGCAGATTTCCAATTTCCAACAGAAACTCCTTCAAGATTTGTCGTATATTCGGCCAATCCAAAGTCTGCTAGGTGTGGCAAAAGATTTTTGTCAAGCTGCACCATACATATCACTTATTACATGGAAACTGTGTCTATCAATGATCAACTGAAAAATATAGACTAGAGGTTCGTAGAAAAATTTACAAGAATATTGGCCGGTTTGACATCCCTATGCACTATTCCATGGTGATGTAGATATTGCAAAGCCTGTGCTGGAATAAGAAAAAAAGTAAAGAGGAAAGAAGATGTAATATAATCCAAAATAACCCTTCATAATCTCAAGTTGACCAAAAACTGGACAATAAAAATAAGAAAGAAATATAGACCAATAGAAAAGAACAGAATAGGAAAATTTTGAATGTCAATTGAAAACTGAGCAACATAAATTAACTGAATCAGCAGTAATTATGAGTCTAGATTAAAATCTGCTACAGTTATAGTGCCAAAAGCTTCTTACAAGTTCGTACAAAATCCTTAGTTATCTGGAGATCCTCTTTTTAGGTTGATTAAAAACATACCTAGATTGAGAGCAATCCTAAGCACCGTATCAGTACTTAGACCCCACTGTTCAATGTGCAACTTGCCAGAAAGATTGCCAGATTCATAGAAGTCGAAAAACAACACGTAATTGGGAGGCTTTGCATGAGCTGCAACCAGCTTGGCAATGCCAGGATGATCTATTGCACTTCAATGTCCCATGGAAAAAAAACAGAAAACTAAAGTAAAACCATCCATCCATGAACATTGCTAATAGCTACAGGAAAACAAAGTCTCAAAAACCTACAATGTCATCATATACTACCATCACATTCTTTAATTAGTTTACAGATCCAAATTTTAATTTGCATCATTTAGTTTAGCAGAACTTTAAAAAGCAGATCATGTTCACACTACTTAAACTCAGTAGCACAAATACTAAGGAAATTGATTAATGTAAAAAACTAACCAAGAGCCAAGATGATATGTTTTGGTCAAGTTAAGCAGAACAAGACCATGTTCTTACTAGAACAAAGCGCTGGCATTCCAAAATAGTAAAAGGTTAAGAATGAATTCTAACTATCACAACAGTTCCAAAGGCGTGCATCACAGGTGAGCAGAGACCATAAGAGTTGGAGCTCCTTATGGAACTTGTCAAGGTCCTCAGAAGTAGACAAGACAGGCTTCTTCACTGCAACTTTCCTCCCATTCAGAAATCCTTCATACACTACACTCTGCGCCCCTGCACATGTAGAAACCACTCCTAAACTTAAAAAAAGATAAAGAAAGAGAAAACCACAGGTGGGAAAAAAAAAACACTACACTCTATGCCTCTGCACATATAGAAACCACTCCTAAACATAAAAAAAAGATAAAGAAAGAGAAAACCACAGATGGGGAAAAAAAAAAACAGTTGCAGACACGATGTAGTCAAGGGTGTTACCTTTGGCAATTGGGGAGTGTAGTGAGTAAGAAGAAGGAGGGAGATGAAGAGGGATGCACTTGCTAGTACAGCAACCCCTTATACATGTATTTGGCTCCACAATCTCCAACCCCATGTCACCCCTTGCTATCTATCTATCTATCTATCTCTGTATGCAATTCCAGCCCTTTTGTCAAAAAATTTCTTTTCTCTTTCCTTGTTCCAAGGAAGATGGAAAGCAAGAAGGTTAAAACAGAGCAGAAGAAGTGGATTACGAATACCCAATAACAAAAAGAAGAATTCTTTGAAGAGAGAAGTGAACAAAGAAGATAAAATATGAAACCTTTAGAAGGTAAGAGTCATTGACCCAGTACACCTCTCACCCTGGCAATGTGTTAGAGGCCCACGTGACCAAGAGAAACGTACGGCGGCTGTGTCGATTGGGGAGTGGATGCCATAGATGACATGAAGAAGTTTCCTTTTCTGGCCGCTTCGGGTTCAGCAGTTGTGGTGGTACGGCATCGGATTTTTGGACACAGAAATAACAATATAAATTGTTTGGCATAAATTATCAGATATAATCGTCTTTATTATAATTCGTTCTGTTTTAATGAAATTAGTGAAGTAGGATAAAGATTCAACACGAAACTAGCCCGTTCCTTAACATTGAAGTTACGGTTACGTCATCAACTAACATTCCAACTGTTCTTCCATCAGCCCACGAAGATAGTTAACTTGCAATAGAAACAGAGGAAAAGGACGACGAAGAGACACGAGTCCAATCCTTCTAACTGCCTGCGAATTCAATCAAAGATGAAGAATAACTCGTCCCTAACAATCTGGGTTGTCTTGCTTTTGCTTTGCGGCCCTCATCTCGAGGTGGGTCTATGCACGCAAGACTCTCTCATAAGGATGAAGCTTGGAGGTGTTCGCGATTATCAGGGTTCTCAAAACAGCGCCGAGATCGAAAGCCTCGCTCGTTTCGCTGTGCAAGAGCACAATAAAAAGCAGGTCTTTTCAGATTTCTCTTCCATTCTGGTTCTGGGTTTTGTTCCATGATTGATTTGAGATGGGATTTTGGGTATGTTTCAACCTCTTGTGGAAGTTCGGTGCAGTTCTGAATTTTTTTTTTTTTTTTGGCTATCAGCGAGATTATTCTTCGTCGCTCTTAATTAGTAGCAAAAGCTTTTTCATTTCCTAACCAAAATACTCAATTTATGATCACCTCACCTGGGATCTGGGTTTTTGTGAGTAAGGAAACAACAAAACACAAGCATACAAACATGGGATATGAAAGGCATATATTCCTCCTATGTACGAAGTTATCTTTACAGTGTCCATCAAATGTCTGTATAAAGCACAACTATTGTGCACCTAACTTTTTGACTCTTTCTGGTCCTTTCTACTGTGTTTCGACTTTCTTGTGTTTCAAAGAGTTGGGATACAGATAAAAAAGTGGGAATTCTTTTGTTTTTTATGTCAATAGATTATATCAGTACACTTCCTGGTTTAATTTTTTTTTGTATTTGACTTCACTTCGCACAGAATGCATTTCTTGAGTTTGTGAGGGTGTTGAAAGCAAAAGAACAAGTTGTTGCTGGTAAGCTATACCATCTTACTCTAGAAGCAGTTGATGCTGGTAAGAAGGTGGTGTGTGAAGCTAAAGTCTGGGTTCAGCCATGGAAGAACTTCACGCAGTTGCAAGAGTTTAAGCATGCTCAAGGCGGCGCAAGGTTTACTTCTTCAGACCTTGGTACCAAACAAGGTAATGAGCCTAATCAATATATGATCTAAATGACTAGATTTAGATATACATGGTTAGGATCGTTAGGTTATGATTAGATCTTGTGCAAGTGGAAACTTCTTACCCGTCTGCTGCTTATTGTTCATATTCTGATCACTATCTTAGTTTTGTTCTGCTTCAATTTATGTATATAACAAATGTTGTCTGAACATTGCTTCCCGGCTACTCCAAAAACCTAATCATTGCTTCTTGGCTGTTACTCGTTTTTAAGTGTGTTTAATTCTACCGGAAATCTGATCAACAAATCATAAGTGGGTGTTATAATTTTATATCATCAAGGTATCAAAAAAGGGAAATTCTGAAATCCCATGTACAAGATGGTATCAAATTTTTTTATCAAAAAAGAGAAGAAAGTAGAGACAACGAGCGTCTTCTGAAAAAAATTTAATCTAATTTCACATAAAAAGGGAAAAAGCAAAGACTTTAAATTATGGATTGAGATTTGACAAGACATAAAAATGGAAGAAAAATTATGAGATCTCATATAAAAACTATGTATCTGAACTCTGTTCTGATGCTTGTATTTATATTCTCAATCTTGTCTGAATTAATATGATTAATGAAGGCCTTTATATCAGATGCCCATGGAACAGGATGGAGAGCAGTGCCCACAAATGATCCTGAGATCCAAGATGCTGCTGTTCATGCTATTAAGTCCATTCAGCAGAGATCTAACTCATTGTTCCCATATGAACTCTTACAGATCCTTATAGCCAAGGCCAAGGTCTGAGTTCTTATGATGTCCCTACTTTAGTTCTTAGCTTTTCCCCCCCTTTTTTTAGAGCAATCCCTTATCTTGATATGCGCTTCTTCAGCATAAAAATCACCGGGATTCTTCCACTCACTGCAATTCCTGGTTGCAGGTCATTGAAGATTATGCCAAATTTGATCTACTTCTGAAAGTGCGGAGGGCATTCAAAGAAGAAAAGTTCAGGGTTGAAGTTACTAGAAATATGGAAGGAAATTTTATCTAAATTTGATGCATATATGTATGTAGTAGAGATGAGTGGTTTGTTACAGCAACCTGCTTCTATGTCATGTGGGAGAATACCTTAACGTTAAACTTTAATGTTCGAGTCTGTAACTAACTGAATAAAACGATGTGATTTTAATTTTAAGCTTCAACTCAAATCGGACTTAGCCACAAAAACCAGAACCAGATAATCTCAATCCAACCTCATCTATTGGCCTCTGTCGTACTTCATCAAATCCTAGCCTTTAATAACGTTGTTGATCCTCCATGTCTGATATCAAACATTTCCTAGAGCAATCATTCATCAAAAGATTCATAATTATTCATGAAAAAGTTTCATGACAGGCTATTGAAATTATTTAAGTAATCAAATCAGCCTGCGAGTGGAAACCAATTCTAAAGCAACCGTCAAACTACAAATCACATGTCCACGGCCGTACGCCTGTAGAGGTGCGGAGGCAATCTAGGAATGGCAACAGCTTGCAATGGTGTCCTCATGTAAGTCACAATTCCAGGATTTTCAGTCATGTCGATCTCCTCCGGCTTCACACCATCAGGAGGGCTCCAACTAAAATGGTGTAACAAGTGACCTATCATAGATGTGATCAAGTTGAGACCGAGTTGTGTTCCAGGACAAACCCTCCTCCCTGCACCGAACGGAAGTAGCCGGAAATCGTGACCCTTAACGTCCACATCCTCCTCCAAGAACCTCTCTGGCCTGAACTCTAAAGGGTCTTTCCACACAGCTGGATCTCGAGCTATGGCCCATACATTGACATTGACGACTGATCCCTTAGGTACGTCATATCCGCCAATTTTTACATTGGTACTTGCGAGGTGGGGAAGCATTAGTGGTGTAGGTGGGTGCAACCTGAGAGACTCCTTAACCAAACATTGTAGGTAATGAAGACTTGAGAAATCAGTCTCTGCCATGACACGTTCGGAACCCACTACACGGTCTAGCTCCTCCTGAATCTTCTGCTGCACTCTTGGGTTCTTAATTATTTCAGTCATTGCCCACTCCACTGATATAGCAGTTGTATCCATTCCTGCTGTGATCATGTCCTGCACAACAACCAAAAACCACAACATACAAACTTAAGTAGGCCTTAGAAACTGGCAGAGGCACGCACCTCAGTTACATTTCACTTTCCCATCAGAATCATATGAGACTTTCAAAAGTTGTGAATTGAGGAAAGAAACAATATTGTACTAGCATTTCACTAAGTAAATGTTACATCAAATCTATGTTAGGCTTACAAAATACCAACTAGGGATGACCCTATTTCAGTTTAATATGATTGTACTCAACATCAAACTTCCATTCAAGTTCAATCCAATTTGAACTTCCATTCAATCTCAAATAATCAAACTCAATCAAACTAGCCATTGCCAATCTTAAGATCAATTATATGAAAAGATTAAAAGGAAGGGCTGAGAAGCAGAAAAGTTACCCAAAGAAGACCAATGATGGTATCCTCACTAAGATCATACTTCTCCTGCAATGTGAGCAATGCATCAACAAAATGCTTCTTAGCCCCGCCACTCCTCTTGCGAGCAAGTGTGTGCTCCTCCATGATAGCTCTAGTTAGACGGTCTCTCCGATCACCGTGCTTAGCAAAAGCCTCCTCTTCCAAAGGAAACATCCAACGTAGCAATGGAACGTATTCCCCCATGCTTAGCATCCCTCCAATCTTAACACCATTTGACACAATTGCTTTGAACTCCTGCCCTTGCTCGTCTATCACACCTTCAGAGTTCATAAACCGCTTTCCAAACACTAGCCTTGTAATGTTGTTGAAGGCCACTGCTCCTAGGTACTGCTTTACCAGTAAACTCTTTCCCTGTTTCTCTGCGTTGAATTATGACTTGCTGTGTTAGTTACATCATCAAGCGACAAGTTCTCAGAACTAGAAAGGATGTTGATGAGTGAGGAGCCGAACAGGACAAGACATAAGAAATGGACAAACCAAGTAAAATGAAATAGAAAACAAGACTAAGTGGATTAGATATCAGATCGTACCTGGATTGCTGCAATCCTTAAAAATGGATTCAACCATGGCAGAGACCTCGTCTTCTCTGATGGGTCTAAGTTCTTCAAGCCTCTTAGGTGTGAAAAGCTCAAGAGTACAAACTTTCCTGACTTTAACATAGTGAGGTCCATAGTCTGCCCATATAAGATCTTTGCCATCTCTACTAAACCTAGCAGACGGTCTGTTCCTGTGCCTATCAGCCAACTGTTGATCATACTCTTTGAGCACTTCCTTAGCCAACGCAGAGCTCGACACAATCACGTTAAGTGTCGAACCAAACCAAACCGCGATGATGGGACCATAGGATTGAGCCCACTCGGCATAGCACCGGAACCTCACTGGTTTTATGTCGTAGAGGTTTCCTACCAGCGGCCATGGGCGTGGACCTGGTGGCAGCTTGAAACGTAGGCGTTGGTACAGCTTGTAGGCGATGAGCGGGAGGAGTACTAAGAGAACAAGGGCTGAAATCGCCATTAGAGATTGGCGAAGAAAATGAAGTGTTCAGTTTACAACGTTGAATAAATTTTATGAAAGAAAAGTCACGTGAATATGTTTTTCTAACATGTACATAAACTTGTAATGACACATTAACATCCGGGAATAATATTTAAACTTAGTACTTAGTGTTTAATCTTAATAAATATGTATGGCCCCATTGAATCGAATCATAACAGTTTGCTTCTCCATTGTTAAGAGTCCAAATATGGAAATAATACTACGGTCTACGAAGAAGAAGAAGAGATAGGCTAATAAATATAAAGGGGACGGGGGCAAAAAGTAATCAAGTACCAGATCTTTTGTTCAGTTTTATTTTGTTTTATTTTATTTTATAAAATTTTAGCTATTTATTTTATAAGATTTATGTAAATTTTATGCGAATCTCATATAAATAAGTGGCTGAAATTTATTGAATATAATAAGATATTATAATATTAAACAGAGAACCTAAACTCCTAGCCACGTACACAGAGGACTCTTCAAATCCTCTTTACCAAAAATGACGTACCTGTTCTATTCTAATACATCCCATCTATATATTTATGTGGCCACATAAATAGACGGGTGGGATGCATTAAACAGAAGGGAGGTTGAGGTTGGTGAAACTTGTGGTTGAGGAAATATTAGCAAGACTGTGGTCAGAGATCGTACACCATTTCCATCTTGGTTTTTGAGGGAGAAACCAAAAGCAACAATCACGATCACGCTCACGCCAGATGCTGATGTGTTTCCACTTTCCAGCATTCTTTATCTTTACTCTTTGACTTGTCATGTACTCATGTCCCACTTGCATTTCAGCTAATCTAGGTTCCAAAATAAAATACAAAATTTATAGTTCAGTAATAAATTTTAGGTTTACATAATCAGTAGGAGATTTCAAACCTAAGGTAAATTTTATTTTTTGTGTTAATTATTTAAAAATTTTAAAAATTTATTAAAATTTTAATTATAACTCAAAATTTAAAAAGTAGCAATAAAATATTTAAATTTTAAATATTTTTCAATTTTAACCTAACATTAGTCTTATTATTATTTTTGTTGATGTAATACTGATACGTATCAAAAGACTCCTATTAATCAAACATGTCAATGTAATTAGCAGAAGTTAGTCTGATTATGAAAACGAGTTTGTTTTATAATAAAACTGAAATGTTGTTTTAACAAAAAAAATCATACCCTCTAAATCAGTAACCTAAATCATAAGTTGTTAAGGAGATCTTAAGCAGATTAAGAAAATCAAGTAGTAGATTCTCTAGCCTAGCCGAAGATTTTGTTGAAATGGATTTACATATGGAGAAACTAACTTCACTCTTAGATGTTGGCAGGAAGGACGACGTTTGCATTGTTGGGATATAGGGAATGGGAGGAATTGGCAAGAAAACTATCGCTAGAATTGCCTTTGAGTGTCTCGCCAATTCGAATGTAGCTGTTTTCTTCCAAATATAAGGGAAGCTCATGAAAAACATTGACATGTTCATTTATAAGAAAAGCTTTTTCATCAAACGTTGTTGGACAGAAACTTGAGAATATATGATATCTATGAAGAAATGGGTGAGATCAGGCACAAACTATGTTCAAGAAGGCTCTTAGTTATTCTCAATGACATAGATCAATCGGAAGAATTAAAATCATTAGCAGGAACAAGTGAATGGTTTGGCAGTAAAAGTAGGATAATCATAACAACTTGTGATGAACATTTATTGATAAGCCATGAAATTGAAGAAATATATAGGGTTGAGACGTTGGATGATGAAGAAACAATTCAATTTCTAAGTCAAAAGCTTTTAAGAACTATTGCCTCACATAAGAGCATTTGGAGTCGTGCAAAGATGTCGTGAAATATGCTAACAATCTTCCATTAGCTCTTGACATTCTCTTTTTCTGTTTTTCATGTGGAAGATCTATAGATGAAAGGAAGATTGAGAGCGATAAATTTAGGTTATAAATTGAGGGGTGTAATGTTCTCTTATTAAAACTACGTACTTTCAATTTTGTCGTAACAATAAAATGACGTTGTTTTAATAATCAGATTTTAATGAGAATTTTTTGACATGTGACAATATTATGTCAACAAAGATAACGATAAGGTTAATGTTGGGTTAGAATTAAAAAAACTTAAAATTTTGAATTTTTTATTATTACTTTTTAAATTTTAAATTATAATTAAAAATTTT
>JANIHZ010000003.1:3274527-3284785 GCA_027478365.1 Erythroxylum rufum | reverse complement strand
AATTGTAGTTTGAACAATTATATATTTTAGACCTTATTTTCTAAGAGTATCTTTGGTATTTTCAAGAATGTACATATCGTTACTTTTTAAAGATGTTATATTTTATCTTCCCTTTAAGGCAATTGAAGCCTTTACTTAGTTACATATATGTGGTTTACATGTATATAATCCCTTAGTTATATGCATGTAACCACTTTTTGATGTAAAAGGATTATATTTACATCCATGTTTTAATCCTTTCCTCATTCAACTTTTATTTATCATCTCAAGACCAATTACCATCTGCTACTACGTACATTACCTTTTAAAAATAGGCTCCCATCTATATGTATCATCTCTTCACTTAGAACATGTTTCTAACCATCCTTATGCATTTACACAATGCAAAACCATTATCAAATTTTAAAGAACTATTAGATGCACCTCAAAATGGACCAAACCAAACCAAACAATTAAGGACACCTATTAGGAAGAATTAACCAACTTCATCTTCTAACAAGGACAATTACAACAAAGAAGAGGCATTTTAACAAACACCTAATATGCATCAAACAACCTTTGCAACATCACAACAAAATTTCAGAACTCAACCTTCTAAAACTAACATTTCAACCTTAATTCTTCTTACTCATTCACAAATTACTCAAACATACCAAACAAATCAAACAAACAAAAAAATAACTTAACAGAAAACCTAAATCGTTGCAATATATCTCACAAAAATGAAACGACTATGGGAGAAGAGGACGAGCTTCTGACGCTGACCACAACACCGACGTTTGACCAGAAAGCGATGGGAGTTGTCGCCGGAGGAGAGGAGATGATGCGGGAGGGAGGAGAAGGAAATCGATCCAGACCCGAGGGGGAATCCAGCTGCATGTTTCTTTAAACCAGAACAAAATGACGTCATTTGCTGTTAAAACAAACAACGTCGTTTTGTTTAAGTTAATAACGTTCAATCGCAAGACACGACGACATATTGGTTTAAAATTTATCGACGAACTTTTACATCGCTAATATTCCATTGGTAATGTCAAATCTTCAATTCGCCGCCAGTTTCTCCAGCCTTGTTTTTCGATGGTACTTGGTTCGTCGCTAATCGAAAATTTTCCAGACAACTTTTCTGACGGGTATAGAATGACCATCGCTAAACACCGTCGTGTTACTTATTTTCTTCCAATGTCAGCGACGGATATTGCTACCGTCGGCAATTAACAATTCACTCAAAATTGGAGAGAACGACGATAACGACAATGATGATGGCGGCGGAGGAGGATTAATCGAACGCTGAGTATCTTCCTACGAGCCCAGGAGCTATCTGAATTGATAATTTTAAACAGCTAGAAAAATAAAATGAAACAAACATAGCAGCAATTCGTTCACGGAAAGGTTTCAGTTCCTAATTCATAGTATTCACTAACTTTCTCATCCTCCTCTAGCCGGCGTTGGACCTGTACCACCAGGACGTCTCGCCTGTTTCGCCCATTGTACTCTTTGTTAGTCACCTCCAGTTTTACTCTGTTGTTTTCTGTTAATTATCCGCCGTCGGTCCCTCATAGTCATTTGGTCGACGTCGAGGCTGTCACTGCCACAACCTCCTCCCTATCAGTAACTGTATACCCGTCCAAGTTGCCCTCTGATCCTTATTGGAGAGCTCGAGCTCGGTTCTGGGCAGATTTTGTTGACAAGAAGCTTGGAGTCTAACCTTTCTGATACAGATTGTTAGATCGGTTGGGTTTTCCTGTTTGTTCTTCGTTGCGTGAGTTCCTTATATTTGTTTCTTTTTACATAAAAGTTCAATTATTTTAGCTCTATTGGTTATCGATGAGATGGTTATAGTTGTATATCTGATGCTTTTTCTTCGATCGTCATCTGGTCTTGTGGATTTGTTTAGATTTAAGTTATGAAGAAAATAATCTCAAACAAGAATGTTTTCTTTTGTTTTCATTTTTTAAAATGTATATTTTGTCTTTTACTTCTATGGTTTTTCAGATTTCTTCCCGTTTTATTGTCATTATCAATATAAAAGTTTTGATCTTTTTGCTAGTTTCTGTGTGGGATTTCAATTGAAGTAGATGTTGTTTACCTGTTTTGCTTCTGAAGTTGTCTACGCGTGTTGACAGCTTCCAAGGCTGATTCTTTATTGTCATTATTTCTATTTAGGTTTGTTTCGGTTCTTTGATAGAGTATTCTAGGTTTATTCATTTCATGTTCGACCCAAACTCCAGATATTTTCAGTAAAACAAAGTCTATATTTTGCTTCGATGTTCGATTTGGAATTCATGATAGCCGGTTAGATCTGGGAGTGAGATGATGCTGGTGTTGGCGTGACCTCATTTTCTCTCTTATCATTTTGATTCTCTGATCTGTTTTTGAGAAAATCCAATTCTGTTCTCCACCGTCGCCATTGGTTTTTGCGTCCACAATTTTGTTAGATTCTTGAAGTTTAGGGTTAACAAGGTTAATTTCTTCTGGCAACATTTTTTTCCTCTTGCTTTATATTTTGTGTATGCTTTCATCTTTTTCTTTCCATTAGTCACTTTCCTCTTTTAAAATCGAAAACCTCTCACATATCCCTTTTGCGATCTTTTACAACAAAAGTAAGGAAGAGTTAAAATGTTAGGGTTCAATTTAACCTTTTTGTCTTCTAATATGTTTAAATGAAGCATTGTAGATTCTGTTCGTTTGGGAGTTGGTTCTTTAGCATAATTTGCGGATAAAATAAGGTAGAAGCTGAATGAGACTTTGCCCTGCTTTCATCTAGCAAAGATTGATGGTTGATATGAGATATGGTCACCTTTTTCTGCTGATCATAGATGACCACTTTTCTTTTAAGCATTACTCAATCAAAATTGTTGTTAGTTTCTCGTTGGATTTTATAGTTCCTTGCTAAGTTTATCTGCCACTAGAAATTGAGGCAAGGATGTGATCTGGCTCCTTCAAAAATCACATACTTGTTTTTTGGTCAATACTAATTGGTATGGTCAGATGGCCTTGCGCAAGATTGACATACACAAGTCAGATAAATGGTGAGCAGAACTTTACACTGCATCAGGTATAAGCAGTACTTTACAACATATAAGGTATATTTGTCCTATAAATTTCTTAAAACTTTGTTTTATATATGTGCATCTCCTAATGAAGATATGTAATTTTTTAAAGCTTTTTTTCAAAAATTATTTCTAAATTTTTTATTTATTTCTCATTTTTTTACTCTTTAACCGGCATCATTCTTTTATTGTCACATGTGCATGTGGGTCTACTGGAAACAGCCTCTCTACTATGTAGGGATAAGGCTGCATACTATCAGACCTCCCCAGACCCCGTTTTACTGTGGGACTTCAGACTAGGTGTGATGATGATGATGATACAATTTATGTCGGTAATTTGCAACGGTTTCTTAACCGTTGTCAATTTTCTGTCGGTAATTCATTGATTTCTTGTAGTGCTATTGACTGCAATGATCATGGTGTTGGATATGTTCGAGCCCAGGTAGATAGTGATCTGTCTTTTATCCTTAACATACCCAAAATAGATTGTCTTCAGAAGCTACTTCCTTGCAATTCCCATGAGAAATCCGCTAATATATCTGACCAGCTGATCCTATCTGTTCAAGTTAATGTCTAATAGGAAATAGAAAATAATCTCATATATAAGTTGTATGGTCTTGTATAAGAACTATTAGTTTTCTGGTCTTATATAGAAACCATTAGTTGTCTGTTTAGGCATATTTTATGCTAAATTAGCTTCTTCTTTTTAGTTATGTAATTGTATATATGAGCACGATTTCTTAATAAACAGAGATGAGTTTTCCCTCTTCCAAAATCTTTTATTGCTTTTGAAATATTTTCATGGCATCAGACACGTGAGTGGAAACACAAGTGGTGATACCTCGACCAAATTGAAAATATCTCCATACTTTCTTTCCACGAATGATAATCCAAGAAACATCATCAAACAAGTTTAACTAAAAGGAGAGAATTACGATGAATAGGCAAGAGTGATAAGAATGGCGTTGCGAGCCAAGAAAAAATATGGATTTATTGACGGTTCAATAGTGCAACCTTCAAACGACTCATCAAAGATGGAAGATTGGTGGACTGTTAACTCGATGATGGTATCATGGATGTTGAATACCGTTAGGATAAATAACTGTTAGGATATATGATATATATCTAAGTAATTAGTTTTGACATTATATTTTAATTGGACATATAAGATATTAATTGTAGTGAGATTCAAAAAGATGTGGTTGTTACACTTGTAGTTGTGATAGAATCCTACACTATATTGAAGTCTATTATCATGGTGCAAATTGAATTGTTTTACTGTTGGACATGTAGGTAATTGAATGTTGTTACTGCTGGATTTTGTGGACAGAAGAAAATAAGGATTTTATGGATAGAAGAAAATAAAGGGATGAGGTTGTTGCATATTTGAAGAGGGATTTTTATTGCTTAAGTGGATGGTGCACGTCTCTTATCCATAGCCGAAGTTAATCTTATGTGAGTGTGGAATAATACGGTGGTGTGTGTGTTAATTGTTTATTGGGAAACACACTGCAGTATTGTGCATGTCTTGGTTTATAGATGCATAAAAAATTGTGTGATGGGTGAGACAAGTAAAAGTGCAGCGGCCTTGCATAGGAGTTTTGGCAATCAATAATGTAGTGACCTTATATGGGAGTTTTGGTAATCAACAGTGTAGTGGGCATTGAAAAATGTAACTTATGTTGGTTGTGAGTTCTAGTCTTTATATATACCATGGGTTTTATAAAAGGAGGAGTGGGCATTAATTGGTTTAAGGCTTTGGTGAGACACACGGCTGTGCTTATGAGAGAGTATTGTGAGTGTCTTGGGTATTGTGTGGATTGATGGGTTATTATTGAAGACGTGGGTTGTTTGTTTGTGTGTTCCTTAGTGGTGTGTTCCTTACTTGATTGATAACAATTAAAGAGTGCAATACGTATTTTCTGAATGGGAGATTCACGGCTCTGTATTGCTTGTGTTGGACTGTCATCCTTAGGGAGTGGCCCACGGTTGGACTGATTATGTGTGAACAACTTCCAAATTTATTTCAATGGTGTTGAACCTTTTGAAATGTTGTTCTTCTCTTTTATCTCAAGTGTATTATTGTTTTGTTCTTAGTTGATTAATCACTTGAGTTATTTGTTTATTGTTCTTTCAGAAGAGTGTTGAGAAAAATCCTTTGTTGAGGTTAGTATGAGGCGGTCATACTATTGGGTGTGAAATTCTTTCACAAGAACTAAGGTTGAGAGATAGTGTCAAAGGTTGAGTGGTGTCGGCTCAGTAAAGCCTTGGGTAAATCTATTGTACTTTGATGAAAGTGATTAAGCTGAGTGAGAGCCCTGCAGATGTAGGCAAGGTGTGTCGAACTGTGTTACCAAATTTCTGGTGCTTTTTATTATTTCGTTTTTGATTGCTTTTGTTTTAGTTTGTGCTAGAGACGTCCATGGTAAAATTGGAAAGTTTGCGAAACTACTACCCCCTTCGGTTTTTTAATTGGTATCAGAGTGAGGTCACCGATTCAAAACTTGGTGGCAAGTTGGTGCAGATCTGGGTTTCACAATTATGGCCATAAGAGAAGGGGCATCAATTATCAGGCCACCGCTGTTGGACGGTTCCAATTATCCTGCATAGAAATCACGAATAAGAGTCTTTATTTAGGCAGAGGGAACAAGAACATGGAACTCGGTGTTACATGGCTGGACACATCTGATGATTATTGACGATAACTGAGAGACAATTCTAAAAGATCCATCTGAATTGACAAGAGCCGAAGAAAAAAGAGCACTTGGAAACTCACAAGCATTGCACACAATTTTCAGTGTTGTTGATGAAGGACGCTTCTCAATGGTATCATCCTGTGAATCGGCTAAAGAAGCATGGGATACTTCACAGACTATTCATGAAGGGTCCAAATCTGTGATAGTGTTAAAACTACAGATGTTAGCTGTGAGGTTTGAAGAACTGAAGATGGATGAAAATGAGACTATTGGGGACTTTTATGAAAGATTGCGCGACATAGCGAATCAGGCACTTCAACTTGGGAAGAAATATTCCAATATGAAACTACTTAAGAAGACGTTGAGATCACTACCTCCAAGATTTATTCCAAAAATTGCAGCAATCGAGGAGGCTCATGACATCAATGACTTGTCATTGGATAAGGTAATTAGAATTCTTACAAATTTCAAAATGAATTTATTGGGGGACAATCGAGAGAAGAAGAAAAGATTAGCATTGTAAGCTGAGATTGGTAAAGTTGTGAATGACGTAAGAGATGAATCCGATGAAAATGAGGGTATGGAGTTATTGACAAGAAATTTCAGTAAGTGGTTAAAGAAAGTAAAGAATGATAGATCTGAGTTTAGGCAAAACGGAGGGAGTTCATTGAACAACAACTTCAAACAACAAGCCAAAACTCAAAGGAGAGAAAGAAAGGTAAAGAGAATTCAATGCCATGAGTGTCAAGGCTTCGGACATGTTCAGGTGGAGTGTGCTAACATCTTGAAGAAGAGAAAAGGGAAACATTATACGAGCACTTAGAGTGATAACAAATTCGGAAGTGAATAAGAAGCTGTGAATAGTGCTGTGTTAGTTACTTTGTATAACAAAAGTCCAGTTGCTTGTTTAACAGTAACCCAGAAGGAAGTAACTGAAGACGAAAAAGTGAGTAAATCGGGAAATTTCGGGAAAAACGCAGACTATTCAACTCAAAGCTCAATCTTAGATTATAACAGTGATGACAGTACTTCAGATGATAAAAAGGAAGGTATTTAAGAAGCCTATGAGTAAATGTACAAAAAATGGGTGAAAACATGTAGGAAGAATAAAAGGTTGAAGGAAGAAAACTTCTCTATGAAAAATACTATTCAAGATTTGGAGAAGAAATTGTTGTCTACATTAGATGAGCTTGGTGAAGCTAAAATGAAATTAGTAAGTATCTAAAAGGGATTGAGAATGTTGAATGGAGGCATAGAAAAACTAGAAAAGTTAATAGAAATTGGTAAGGTTAAAGGGGATCTTCAAGGCATTGGCTATAACGGTGAGTGCTCTAAAGTAAATGAGCAGAAAAATGAGATGTCCAGATCTGTCCGAGAAGAAGAAACATTGAGAAATAATTGAAGATTTTTATCCATGTGTCATTTTTGCGGAGTTATCGGGCACATAAGGCCGAGATGCTACAAAATGTAACAAATGATATTTCAAAAGGGTCAAAACCAAAAATCTAGACACTCTCAATTAAATTTCCAGCAGCAGCCTATGATACTGAAGCAAACTTAGATTAGAAAGGGTCAATTACAGGAACAAAGAAATTATAAAGGAAAAATAAGAAATTGTCTACATTCACAGTTAGTTACTACTTATGAAGAAACTGTTAGACAAAGGATAAATCAGTTACTTTAGAAGAAGAAACCGATGAAAAAGATAATATGATGAGGAATAAGGCTAGGTTTGAATTTCTTCAAAGGGCACATGAACTGTGTACTTTACATTTTTGAAGTATTTTTTGTGTTGTCTAAAAAAAAACAAACGTAAAAAAGAATGATTTGTCTTTTTTAGTTCTTTAGTTTTTATGTTGTTATTATCGTCTCATCTTTTTAGTAGTTTGCATTGTGACTTCTATTTGGCTCCATTGAAGACTCTTTAGCTCTCTCATCAGTGTTAATCTCTCTCTCGGGTATTTCTCTCTCTCACTACACTAGCAACACTCATCTTTATTTGCTTAGGTTTATGAATTTGATCAGTCTTATGAAGATGTAATTGAAGAAAGTAATGATATGTTGGCATGTGTATTGACTGGTGGTAAATTGTCATCTTGGCGTGCTTATAATTCTTCTGCTGAATTTACTACTGATATTTATGTTTCTTTATTCGCTGAGATTAATTATATTGAATGCATTCTTAGTTTTAACAATGTTTTGTCCCAAGTGGGAGACATCAGATTATTTATGGTGAATGTTCCATTCAGGGGGAGATTTCAAGGTATATGCATGACTATTGGTCGTGCTTTTTGACATCTTTTTGTCCCAAGGGGGAGAAATTTGGATGATTGGATAATTGTGATGTTCTTTGAAACTTGATGTTGGATTGAGGGGGAGTATTTATGACTTCAATATCTATATGTCCAATTTTGTTATTTAGGGGGAGTTTCCTATTTGTGACAAAAATGCCAAAAAGGGGGAGATTGTTAAGATATATGATATATATCTTATTATTTAATTTTGGCATTTTTGATAATTAGATCTCCAAGATAATGAAAGACTTCAAATTCAAATCAAGATAAGGTAGTAGATACAATGAGTTTGATTTAGATAATATTTGATAAGATATTGTAAGAAGTTAGAACTCCATCTTGTTAAGAAATTTTGTTCACCACACAGCAAAGAATTGAATTGTCATGTAAACTAAGGCTTTTGAGTTCTTGAAATGGAATAAGTATGGAGGCGTTGAAGTACCAATCATTTACAGATTCTCCATCTCCAAAATAGTCAAGAATGAGCTTATAGACTTGACCTATTGTGGCATTACATCTAACACCATGCCACCAACAACAGTCAATCTTTTTCCCCATTGTATTGTGTGCGGTGATCCTTTAGTGCATCGTGTTGTCAATTTTGTTGATGTTTTGGTATCTGATTGGGTTAACATATGAATCCATCGGTTACTGATTTTTTTGAAGCATGACGTGACTAAGTTGGCTGGGCAATATTGTGATTGCGTGAATCTGCCGGGCAATTTGAATTAGTTGTGTTATGCTAATGATTGAAGGCTAAACGTGAGTTGTTAGGGGATTTTTCTTCTGGGTGGATGTTGGCATGAATTTCTGTGTTGTTGATTCATGTGTGTCCCAGCTTCTACATCTAAATCGTGGTTGACTTGGTGAAGTTCTTGTTGGGTGTTTCTGCGTGATTATTCAGCTGCTCTTGATTTCGTGATTGTGTCAGAAATTATTTCTTATCTTTTTGGCAATTGTTTTCTTGAGTGTTGAGTTGTTAGTTTAATCACCTCAGTGATTTATTTACTGTTCTTATTTCATAAGATTGTTGAGAAAAATCCTCTGTTGAGGTTAGTACGAGGTGATTGTACTATTGGGTGTGAAATTCTTTTACAGGAAGTGAGGTTGAGAGATAGTGTCAAGGGTTAAATGGTGTTGGCTTAGTAAAGCCTTAGGTAAATCTATTGTACTACGGTGAAAGTATTAAGCTAGGTAAGGACCCCGCAGAAATAGGGAAGGTGTGACGCACTGCGTTACCAAATTTTTGGTGTTTTTATTATTTTGCTTTTGATTGCTTTTGTTTTCGTTTGTGCTAGAGACGTCCACGGTAAAATTAGAAAGCTTGGAAACAATTACCCCCTTCGGTTTTTCAAAACTTGTTAAGACAACTTTGAGATCACTTCCCACGAGATTCATACCGAAAATTTTAGCCATCAAAGAAGCCCATGATATCACTGAATTGTCTTTGGATAAGGTATTTGGGATTCTTACCAACTTTTAATTGTCTTTGGATAAGGTGTTTGGCATGATCATTAGTGGACAGAAACTTTGAAGTAGTTTTTGATCCTCTTAGAGGCCAAATTGATTTTTCTATCCTTCATGGAAGTTGTATAGCTTCCATTGATCTTTCTATTGATACCAAATTTGTAAAATTTTTAGTTCGGGATCAAGAGTTATCAAATTTGGAAATTTCGGTTATTTATATGCCGTTTTGACTCCTTCTGTTTTTGTTAATTCTTTCCCAATCCGACCCTCTCTCAATTTTTTGCTTATAATTTCTCCGTCTGACATCCGATTGACTTGGTTTTCAAAGCATTGGATTCCTAAGATAATTATCTACAGTTTCATGAGAAATTTATAAATTTTTGAGATAAAATTGAGGATTACTGATTTAATCAAAGTGAGTTGGAAAATTTTCTAAACATGGTTCAGTATTTTGAGATATTTTTGATGTGTAGAGATCCGATTGAATTGATTCTTGAGGAAAAATAAAATAGAGACATGGGACTACAAGTATTATGAAGAAAATTTAATTTTATCCCCTAAGACTTTCAATTTCAGAATTTAAGTTGAGTTTAGTATTCAGTCTTGGATTAGAAAAATCTGAAAGTATTTTGGCCATAACGTTTGCTCTAGTTATCCAAATGAGGTGATTCTTGATTTGGATTAAACTAGAGAAATAGGGCTACAAATGTTCTGAAGGACTTGAGTTTCAATTTAGTCTTTAAGAATGTCA